>VZRE01008288.1:0-94197 GCA_013396775.1 Cephalopterus ornatus
TCTCATTCATCCCTGCTACTGCAGGAACTAAGACAAAGACCACTTGTGCTCCTATCCCATTAACTAGTCGACTTAGTGCCTTAAAATCCCTTTTAATCACTCTGGTACTTCTTCCATTAATGTCATCGCTGCCAGCCTGAACTACCAACAGTGGATAATAGTCTGAGGACCGAATTATATCCCTCCTACTAATATCCCTCACCCCAGCCCCGGGAAGGCAGCAGACTTCCCTGTGGGATGGGTCTGGTTGACATATAGGGCCCTCAGTTCCCCTCAGAAGGGAGTCACCGACTACAACTACTCTTCTTTTTTTTCTTTGTAGCTGTGGTTGTAATCCGTCTTGTAGATGGGGTGCAACCAGGAGACGCTCCAGACAGATCTTCCTCCTGACTGTCCTCTACCTAGTTCTCTGGGTCCCGAGTCAGCTGATTCACCTCCAAGGAGAGCTCCAGCAGACCACGTTCAGCATAACACAATCCCCTTTGCACTCACCTTTCCCACTGCAAGCTTCTTGTCCTCACCTTGCTCCTGCTTCTGTGAATAGTTCAGTGTTGTTGGTGCTGAACATCACCTAGCTCTGTGCACACACAGGCTTTTCACACATTATCAGAGGCTGGGACCTTTGTTCAGGAATATGTTTGGGGTTAGCACTTTCTTCAGATGCTTACTGTCTGGATCACGAGCCCAAAGGGAAGTTGCTGTTACGCTGAGAGGGCTGGGAGCTGCAAGGTGTCACATTTTGTGAGCTGCACCACATGTGTGTGATGCAGTTTGCTTCTGTGCAAGGCTTATGCAGAGACCATCTTACCTCACTGCCTGGAGGAAAGCACAACACCTGTGCAAGGAATTTTCATGAAAGCAACAAGGGAAGTGACTGGGTGTGGAGTCCACAGAAGGTTTCATGATATTTCCCTTTGTGTCACTGCAAAGACCTGCAAACTTGTTTACAATCTGGCACTGATGTGAGGCAAACACTTGTAGGGTAATGAAAGAAATTGGCCTCGTGTTTTTGCTTTCTTTTGGGAGGCTGACACTGAGGTAACTCCTTAGAACTGATGGGCTTCAGCTCCTTCTTCCTATGTAGTGACAGGGCAAGGGGGAATGGCTTCAAACTGACAGAGGGAAGATTTAGATTAGAAATTAGGAAGAAACTCTTTACTGTAAAGGCGGTGAGGCACTGGAACAGGTTTCCCAGAGAAGCTGTGGCTGCGCCATCCCTGGAAGAGTTCAAGGCCAGGTTGGATAGAGCTCTGAGCAACATGGTCTAGTGGAAAGTGTCCCTACCCATGGCAGGGGGCTTGGAACGAGATGATCTTTAAGGTCCCGTCCAAACCAGACCATTCTATGATTCTATGACTCTCTCCAAAATAAGCAGACTTGCAGCTTTATGTAAAACATTTAGGCTGAAAAAGCAGGATATAAGTATTGTTAGCTTTTAATTACATTCATGTCTCTTTTAAAAAATGTATGTCCTTTCTTTGCAGTGCAAATTCCGTTTGAAATTATCGAGACTATCACCTAAATAAAACTGGCTAAAATCACATCTTATCAGCATGCAAATGATTGAAAAAATCCACGTAAATTGGCAGCATGCAGCAACAATGGATTCCTCTTTTTCTTGAACTGAGATGTAAAAACCATTTTTCTCTTGACTTTTTTTCTGTGCCTTTTTTTTTTTCTATAAGGAAAATGGATACTTAAGCAGTACCTGAGTAAAAATATTGCAAAAGGTAGTAGCAATTTGTTTGAAAATGTTCAGACTGCACCTTTATTATGTTCACTTTAACCAGTTATCGCTTGTATTTTCTGGTGGTTGTTTTGCCCAAATGATCTTCCCCCTCCCACCAAGAAAACCCCATATAATATGTAGAAATGTATAATTCAATTATTTTTTTCTACCATAGTGATTGAAAAAATTGTCTTCCACAGAAAGCAACTATGTTTCCACATTTGTGGTATTTTTTTCATAAAGCCACCTTATCTTGCTGGAGGTAGACAGCTGTTTGAGTAAAAAGGAAGAAATATATCCTGTATGCTTAATCTTTGAGTTCAGAGAAGGAATACTTTTCATACATGCACTCATGGTGCTCCAATTTTTCTAAAATGATAAATGGAAAAAGCAATAAATTTGCTAAAACAACCAAAAGTGCTTTCAGAGAAATGAATATGGCTAGACCTTTGATGGATAGAGGTCAACAGAAATGAGATCAGAGAGCAAATCCAATGACACACATTTTCTGTGATTCAGATAGAATGTATTTATCTCAGCATAGAAATAAAAGTTGCTAAAGAAAAGGGGATGTTTAAGCCCAACATAAAAAAAAAAGAAAAGACGGTCTTGCTGTTAGTGCATAGAGGAGGAGGAATTCAGGAGGGCTGGACTCAGTGTTCCTACATACTGCCTGCAGGACTTAGGGAAAATCATTCAGGACTGAGTCTATAAAGATAGACTGATACATGACTATAATCTGGGTACAGGAAGGTTTACCGGGATCTGGGACACTGGAACCAGGTAGCAGAACAGTTCTTTGGAGACAGGAAGAAACTATTTTATGCTTTGTTTACAAAACTATATCCAATTAAGTTGATACAATGCCACTGAAGAGTTAAATCTGTGTATAAATGATGGCAACAACTTACTGGAAAGAAGGAGGAAAAAAATCCTGGAAGTTTAATACCTTTGGTAGTCTATGGAGAAAATCAGATTAGGATATCAAACTGCAGTGACATTATTTGTTATCATAGTGGCAGGCAAAAAAATGGTAGATGGCCATTTAACTACTTTGATGTTGAGGTTTCTCTATCTGTATCTAAAAGTGGATCTACTTTTTATTACATGTGATAGACAAGAAAGCTCCTTACCAGATTTGCAGCTCTGAGCATGTTAAAAATTTTTAAAATTTAGTTTCAAACAATAACATACCTACTATTCTCCTTTCAAACTGCCTTAGAAACGTAGTGTTTACTTGTAGCTGTTGAAACCAAAGAAAATAGGTTCTAGTTATTTTCATAACTAGTCCAAAAGTGAATTCCCGTGCTAACAACTCTGAAGAACATTATGGGTAGCTTTTAATTTACTGTTTTCAAACACAAGTATCCTCTGTGAGATAGACACAGCTGATTCATAGTAGGTTTTGCTCATATTTGAAATATATAGATGTTTGACTTCTTCATTTGGAGAAAGCAGTGGGGGCTCAGGAGACTTAAGAGTGAAGTCATTTGTCTCTGTTTGAACGAAGGCTATGAAGTAGTTTGTGTCACCTCAGTGACTGCAGGAATTCTGAACAAATGTAACTTTCCAGTACTGAATTTGGATTTTGATATATTCTACTACAATTTTGCAACTCTCACTTACCAGGAAAACCATTCTTTGACTTATCTACATGCAAGTAATCTCAATATATCTCACCTAGTTTGTTGGTGCTGCTGGGTGGCCAAAAAAATAATTTTTTCTTCAGATTACATTGGTCTCTTTTCTGGAAAAGGAATGGTCTTTATAGGTACCCCAAAGACCCATAAATATTTGAAAACACTTTCAAAATGATCATCTGGAGCTTTTGGCAACTATGTAGAGGTATCTATTTCATGAAGTGTATTCTCACAGCACCTCACAATGGCCTGCTAATCACACATTCCCTGGCTCATTCACACACATAAAACTACTGCTGTACATTTGAATACATTTATAGTACATCTACAGGATGGACATTATTTGTAACATATGGGCAAAAGAAGGCATTTCAGAGGTAATGCCCACTCAAATCTTGACACTTCACCATTGCTAGAATCCCAAAAGCTTATTTTTCTGCACTTTTAATAGAATGAAACTGATTTATACTATATGTAAAACAAAATAGATTTTATACAAATAAGTACTATAACAGCTTTGTAGTGAGGACCCTTACTGTATGAGGTTAGAAAGTATCCTGTTTGGATTTGTTATAAATTTGGTGGCTGTATCTCATCAGGCAAAGTTAATTGTACAGGTATTTGCAGTAAACTTGGGACCATCTAATTTAAGAATGAATCCATCAGTCCCGCGATCACCGGATCTGCGAGTGTAAAAATAAGCAGCTCAGTAATTAAAGGACTTTAAAATGCTTTATTAAAAAAGGGCACTATGCAAGCTGTTACAAAGTTAATACATCAGCCAACTGTACCTCTTAAAAAAAAGAAAAAACCCAAAAGTTATGGAACTGTGTCTCTGTGTATTTTCAAGACCCAAAGTTAAGAATCTGCCCAAAAATCTTGGCCTTATTCAGCTTTTAACAATAATGCTTTCTGAGTATTTCCTGATTTTTTTTTTTAATCTTTTCTAATGCATGCATGACTATGACTTTTATCAGTTCTAAAAATGTTACCATGAATAAATGATTTCAGTTCCAGCTGCAGCAGGGAGACTCACTCCCTCCCTCTCATTTCTGCCAGTACAATCCTATGAACCCTACAGCCTCACACACCACAACAAAACTGCCTGCAGGGGAGACCAAGTTAGGAGACTCCTTGCGAAAATGGACTGCACTTATCAAGCAATTGCTCTGCTTTCAGTTGTAGGAGTATTTACACCAAAAAGTAAAGACTGATACGTTTTGTGGTTGTAGTATTTGTAATAAAAATCTAGGAGGGAAGAGGAAACTAAAGATGACCTGAGAGTCAAGGAACTGAATTCAGATGTTTGAGATGAGTTGGGTTCAGTTCTTTCCTTTCCCTGAAAGCTCTTAAAGACTTTGGTGAAAACTATTTGATCACCTCATTTCCTAATCTATTAAATAAGGATAAAAGGCTGCCTTTGCCTGCCTAGTCTATTTAGCAGTTAACTGCTTGAGGAGGCGATAATATCTCATTATGGGTACATTTAGCACACAGCTTTCTGAGATCCTAATCTCACTGAGTACTTCTGACATAAAAACATTGGGAAATCTTCTTTTGCAAATCACACTAAAGGCCGGGTGTCATCTGTTTTCAGATTTCTGCCTTAGCTTCTACAGATGCAGAGTTCAAGTCTGAGCTTTAGCCAGTCAAGACTTGGTGACGTCCCCCTTCCCCCTGCTGCTCCTTGGCTGCCTGCTTGCTCTGAAAAGTTAGTGCTGTCCCAATTTCTGCATGCAGTTTATGGCTCCAGAAGACTATTAAGGCAGCCAGGCACACTCAGCCAACACTCAGGCAGACAGGCAGACTCCTTTTCCTTAGCCGTGAAGGGTTAAACCAATGAAGGAATCGCTTGGGTACTCCTCTGCTGTGATGTCCTATTAACATCCTCCTCCACCAGGGAGGTGAGGGGGGAGGTTCATACAGCTTTTTAAGGGCATAGGATATAGGTAAGTATTTCCATTTGCATCATTCCAAAGCCTCAAAAGCAGACAGAATTGCAGCCTGAAGTGGTCATCTATCAGTATGAATTGTTGATTCTTCATTTCTGACTAGTTCTCATGCACACAGAAGCATAAAGCCTCAGCTTTATAAGAAAATCTGCAAGCCAGCTTTGCCAACCTTCAGCTGCAACAACAGAAGGCCTTGATGCCACTCAGGTGTCTGTTCTGCAGTGGCAATCCACATCTGTCAGCCAGAGGATTTAGACCAGCATCAGCAAGAAGAGGAGCCAACTCCTCTTTTCTGTCTGCCTGACCTCCAGTGAGGGCTTTGGTGTAGATGGGATGGAAGTTGAAGTCCTGCAGGCTTTGCCTGGCAAAACAGTTCAGAACAAGTTGAAAGCAAGATGCTGCTCTGTGCCGCTGGCTGCCATGTCAGATGCAATACTACAGACACCATTCACCTCTTAGTCATTCTAAACCCAAGAAATTCTTTCCTGATATGCCCTCCTTTGTTTATCTGTATCTATATAATCCCCATGGTAGCAACAGGATTCAAAGGTCTGGGGCAATTTATTTAGATACTGCACCAGACTGACAAACTGCTGTTCTGTACCAGAAGAAAAGGAAAGGAAAAGATATAAGGACAGATGCTTAGATATGACACTTCCTAAATGTATCCATACCATTTATTATTTAAGAGATTTTTACCCACTTGCTGAAAACTTGCTGAGTATTTTTTTTCTCTTGCTACATTTCATTTATTTACTCATATAGGTCACGTGAAAATAAGAATCCCTGTCTAGGAATCTGACTAAAAATTTGGCCTGCTTGACCTAGATACCAAAAGAAAATTCCTTCACTAAAATCATTTTAATCACAAACGAAACAATGACAAAATGTTAAATACATTAAAACGGAAGCTTTTTCTCCATGCTGCAATGGACAGAGGAAGTTGCAATGCACTCTAAGTACTCTCTGCTACCCAACTATAGTAACTTACTCATTAGATGAAGAAGTTTGAATGGTTTCAGCTGACCTAAGATACTAATTAAGATGACAAAAACCTCTTTAACAATAATTTCTTCCTTTTTGTAAGCAAAGACAAGAAAATGCCCCAGGAGAAAATCCTGTCCATAATCCTATAGCAAGTTCTCATAGCTGCTATTATCCTGCTAATTAAGTACTCTTATATGTCCTTGGTTTTTGTGGATCTGGGGTATCGAGTCTTCATTTAATTCCTGTGTATTAGAAGGAGATATGATGGAAAGATTATTTCTGCCCCTAAAGCTCCTGATCAACTTTAATGTTCATACCAATATAAGTTTATATATACTATGCATACACATATATACAAATGTCTATACATAGGCATGATTAGAACACATTTATTTAACATGGTATTATCTTTTATAAGTCCCTTTTCATACAGCTCTGCTTCAACTTTATACCTGCCTGTATAACAAGAAGATGTGTTTTGTTTCAAAAGAGCTATTTCAGACTGGAATGCCACATTTCGGTGTGTTCACTTCTTCTCATCACAATAGTAAAGAGCCAGTTTCCAATGTGCTTAACACAGGTCTGAACTCATATGACAGTCAATATATGTTTAACCTCAAAAACTAGCATGCTGTTGCAAAATGTAATTTAGATTACTAGAACTTTATGAGTGGAAAAATAACCCAGTTTATATTTTTTTTGCACAAATAATAGTAGCGATTTGAACAGGCTTGACTTAAAACATCTATAATAAACAGCTATAAAGCTTTACTGATTTGGGGTGTTCATCGCAGCTGAAATGAGGTATGCTAATCTGAAAATGTAATACATTTGGAAAGGAAACACACTCTTCTACAAGCAACTTTTTATTCCTGTTAAAATTTTCTCCAGGCATTCCTCCCTCCCACACACCCAGACAGGAACTGTGTTAGTTTGACAGCAAGGAGGAAGGGTTATTCTTGAAATTTACAGCAAATAAATTAAAAGCAGATCAAAGAGCTAATAAAAAACTAGTGTCATTAAATATCAGGGTACCAGCCCTGTTATAATTGTGACATGCATGTGCTCATTAGCACTGTTTTTCCGAAAAGCACCTTCTATGCGCACAATCTCTGGGCAATATGATAAAAAGAGACACTACACATTTCAATCCAGAAATGAAAATCATAGAAATTCACTTCTCATTATCCCTGTTGGTTACACTAATAAATATCCAATATGGATAATCCAGCAGCTGGCAACGTGATCCTAAGTTTTTATTACAGAAATCACGTGTTCCTAGGACCTGAAAATTTCAGGGTCAGTAGTGTGGAAAAAAGCAGTAGGTAAAGGACACAGCAAGACTTCACCAAGAGCACCACCACATGCCTTGCTGGAGCAGCAAAATGTATTTTCCATAATCACATCACATCAGGTGCAGAAGCTTTCTCTCTTTACTCTCTTTATCCAGAGTTGGATTATTTTTTTTAAATCTGAAATCCACAAGTATGTATACAAAGATAACATTTCCATGCCCACATACCCAACAATCTAAATGTAGTAAAAAAAAAAACCCAACCACTCTCAGAGAATAATTTTGCCCAGTGGGGAGCCCTGAAACAAGAATTTTTTCTCAAGTTCTGAATTAATGACCCACCACAAAAATAAGGCAATGTAAAGTTACCAGTGCATCAGGTTTTATTTTCTTTCAAATTCAGAAAATAACCAGAATGTGTGGTTTGCAGGGGATTCCAGTTTCACATCTTCCAGGTCTTAATTTTTTTTTCACCCTAAATAGTCCATGAATTATGCCAAAAAGCTTACAGGAGGAAAATATTTCTGAGATGATCGTCTTTCCAGATGGCCCCAATCCCCTTGCCTAGACCCTTTCAAAAATGGAAAGGTAAAGTTTGGTGTAGGTGGCAGTTTGTCCCCTCTTGTAGTGACCCTTGCTAAGGAAAGTTAAATGCTGTAGTTTGAATTTAAGACGTGCTCAGTTATTTCATGTGTAGCTATATCACCCACAGTCATATTTCCTGCATTAGGAAATAGAAGATTATGAGGAAATAATCTCATAGGCACAGCATTAAACAACTGACCCCGCTTGCAGCTTAGGGTTTAGAAACAGGGAGTACTTATATGCACCTTTCAGGTTCAGGAGAAAATCTGTTCTGAATATGCAAAGCTTATGTGCTGTAATATGACTAATTTATGGTCTGAAATAGATGAAGGCTAAGAGAACATGAAATAGAAAATGGATACAAATCAAATGCTAAATGATCTATTGTGACGGACTGTAAATATACAGCTGCTGTAACTTTGCCTGACATGTCCATTTGCAAACTTGCCAGAATTTGACGCCACAAGAAAATATAAAGATATGTAAAATTATGTAAAGTATCCAGAGCTCCTGGTAAGTTTTCAGCTGCAGAGACTCAGCCTACTTGTTGGTGAAGTCCAACTACTTTTGAATTCCTACATAAACTACGTTGCTCAAAATCTAGTTCTGAGTCAGCTTTAGGCACAGGTGAGAGATGCAAGAAGGCTACAGCAGCTGGATTATCCCATCATACGACCACAGAAGCAAAGAAAGTTAAAGTCTCTCCCCTGTTCTTGGAAAATTAAGACTGATATAACCTAAGTCTCTCATGTCTTCCTGGAGTGAAGTGCAGAAGTGTGGAACAAGCCTTTGGATGGTAGATGGCAGGAAAACTGAAATAGACTTATTTTATAATGCAGTGTTTGCAGAAGCATTCACCTAAGTGTATAAAATTGTTTTTTCTACTTCATATGGGTTAGAGAGATTTGTATCACTCAGACTCTAATATCTGATCTGGCATCCAGGAAATCTTTTGCTTCACATTCCATATTTTTCAGATCAGTTTCCTGCTATAAGGCAAGATCTGAGCACGAGTGAGTCAAAGTGGCAGAGTTTTTTAACCTTTTTCTTATGAAGGTACAGGTCAGAGAAAAATAATCACATGATTTTTTCTCCTCTGACTGTGTTCAGAGCAGACAAAGACTGAAAAGGGCAGCACAAACGCCAAGTGAGATCTGATGCTTGAGGAGAGAAGGGAAACCTGTACCTTCACAGAGCAGATATTCCCCTCAGCTCAGTGTTCCTCCTCCCTTCAGTTATAGGTCTCCATCAGTCAGGTATCAGCTGAGTCCTAGAGGTCAGTATGAAGAGAGTCTACCTTAAGCTATGAGATCAAGAATGGAAACCCAGCAAACACGCAGTGGACCCAGGTAAACACCTGATACGTGAGAAAGGATGAATGGATGGTTCCCTATGGAATTTAACTAATAAATTTGTGGCCTGCTGCTTCAATACCTGTCTTCCACTCCTGCATGTCCTGATCTAGCTAAGTACAGGCCATGATTTGACTTCTACCTATGATTGGTTTAATTGGAAATGTGTCAGTTTCTATTGCCCATTACCCAGGATAGAGATCGCAATGAAGACTTAAGAACATATATCTTAATTAAATTTAGCAGGGTGTGCTTGCCCAAACAAAACTTGCTTTCCATCTTCATAAATCAAAACAAAGATCCAATCTATTTCTGGTGACTCGTGTGCTGAATTCCACTCTTAAAGAAACCTTGCCAATAGAACTGGAATGTGAGTCATGTGCAAAAATGTTTTTCCCAGTTGGTCCTAAATTTTAAAATAAACAATTTTGTAGGTTATTATGCATTTTGCTTCAAGTAATTTGACACTTCTTCGGGGAATAAGAAAAATTGTCTTATTTTCATTGCTTTTAGTAGTCTTTTTATGTGTCCTGAAATATGAAGATTTTCTTATGTATTTCAATACCAAAGAGCAGTTTTGAAATCACTATACCTAATTAGCACTTAAATATTAATCAGAACTTCACTATTTACAGCTTTCCATGTCATGAACTACAATGTAACTTCAGCAGGATCAACTGTTCTAAAATTTGTTATCCTATTTTATTTTAAAGGCTTAGACATATAAATTAGAGAAACAAAGTATAGTATATATACAGTAAATTAAGTTTCAAAGCGTAGCATATTGAAGGCAAATTTGAAGAGCCATTAGTCACAGATAAATCAGGTTTAATGGATAAAGTACATTGGGATATTTTTCCAGATTCCTTTTGTACTCACGTGGGGATTTAACAGAAAGTCATAACACTTGAGGTTCCCCAGAGAATAGTTGTACTTCCTACACACACATGAATGCTTGACCACAGGATGAATTCTGTTTCTACTGAACAACATGGCAAAATTCCCATCAACTTAGAAGAAAGTAAAATAGTATCCAATAGAAAGGAGTTACGGGTGTCTGAGAGCTGGCAATATTTTATCTTTAAGGACTTTTTCTCACTTATAAAAAGATTCTCTGCCCTTCCCATTTCCAACACACTGAGCCAGGTAAAAGTCTGCACTAAATCAAAGTGGCTTATTCTAAGAGTTAACATTAAAACACTAACATGAAAGATGCTGTAGAACCTGCAGATTTGACAGTTTCTTTTAGTAGTGTAGTACTCTTTAGTATACTATTTCGTAACATTTGGTGCTCTTTCCAATCTTGAACTAAGATTCCCAATGATATCCTGAACAAAAGTGTGGAACTTCCATAGGTTTTGTTTAGTAGCTGCCAAGAAGTGTGTTTACCATTTACCCTAGAGCTTAGACAGGCAATTACTTTTAAAATATTTACTTGTCCCTGAACCCACTAGCATTTTTTTTTTTTTCATATTTAACAGTGACGTGGAGCTCCACTGATCCAATTACTGTTCTCAAAGTAGTAGTATGAATTTTTGACATGTAGTGACATTAGAATGCAATATCATGGCTAAAAGTAACAACCCTGTAAAATGCTGAAATATGGTTGCCGAGGCCATTAATGCTATGCATGACATACATTTTTAAGAGAATAATGCAAAATGGAACAGGTAGAGTGAAAGGGGTACTAGAAAAATTGGGGAATGGAGATCTTTCTTTAAAAGAGGTGTTTCTGAGCTAGAAATATGTCTGAACATATATGTGTGTGTACCACATGTCTACCTGTCTTTCTTACACAGCCTCAAGCTCCCTCTGCCCCCACCAAGCTGGATGCACACCAAACCCAAGCCAAAAGCCACAGGAGTTCAGCACCGTGTCAGGGGCTACACAGCCAGGCTCTCTTATGAACCCTGGCCTAGAGCACTTTCATGCAGCTTCTCTGCTTTGACTTCAAAGCCTCCTCACCCTCAGGCGGCCCAGAACACAAGCAGAGCAACCCTGGGTCTGTCTGCAAAAGGCTTCATTGGTAACCCTGTCTGTGCTTAGTCTGCTTCCTAGCCAGGCTGGAAAGGTTGATAAGTGCTGAGTGTATAGGTGTAAGTCACAGAATGTTTGAAGTATGTCAGAATGAACAGCAAGAGACAAGCTATTCAAGCTAAATGGGAAGATCAGAAGAAAAAAGGCTTCTCAAATCTAGTTAGTCTGGCAATTAGAAGGTTCCTAACTTACAAAGGGTAAGGCTTTCAGATGATATTCCAATCAGAATAGTGATGAGCAAAGAACTAACTACTTCTAACAAGTAGCTTCAGAAGGAGTTTGTGGAGATTCACTGTACATGACTACAGGAACTGCATTTAATAATCCACATAGTTCTTTCCAGGCATGTGCTCCTAATAATTACACAAAGAAACAATAAATTATGTAAAATCTGTAGCACAAGCAATGAGAAATCTCTTCACCTTCTGTTGAAGAGAACATGGATGAATTCTTCCTCCTTGAGGTTTGAAATGCTTAATGATGCGAATGTCTCATAAGTAGAAATGCAGAGTAGACAACTTTTCATGTATTCAGGGCTTTGGTTCAGGGAAGTGTTCACACTAATGGATGGCTATTTGTATCATTAGAAGCTGTTTAGTCTCAGAAAAACTGAACTGGTAGTTTTTTGCGAATGCATCTTGACAAAATTTTAGTGTATTCATTTCAGATCTGATTAATGTTTGTGTTGATTCAGTTTTCATTTGAGCTAGACCTGGGCAATTTGCAACAGACGATTAGAAATAGTATGAGTTTCTGGAACCCATTACTATTTCTCTCCAGGTTTGAGTACGATTTACAGTTATCCATTATTTCTAATTTTAAAGCCTAATTTAAAAAATAACAGCAAGTGCATTTAAAAAACCAAACCCAAAATATATTTCAGCTGCCATTTTCAAAAGTGCTCTGAATTCTGAATGGAAAAAGTATGCCTTCTTTTCACTAGAAGAAAATCTTTCCGACAAACAAATCAATGATTCATCACATAAAATACACTCTTGTCTATAAAGCAAGGGAAGCAGCTTTGATGCGTTGGCTTGTACATTGTACTGATTTCAAGGTATGGATTCTGTAGCATTAATTGCTGACTCAATAGTTAGGGAGATACTTATTTGAGTCTTACATTTAGTCTTGAAAAGAACTTTCTCAAAAGTTTTAAAATTAACTTATTGGAATAGTTTTAATTTGGAAATGTTATAAGCTCTAAAGCGTCAAGTCCTGCATCCCTTCCTAAAATGGTTTTGAAAAATGCTGCCGTTTGTCTGGTTTTGCATATGTACATCCCGCACTCCAGCACTTTATATTTCATTAATAGCTTAATCCTGGAAAAATAGTGAAAAACGTTATGCAAATTTGACAGAGACTTGAGAAGAAAATACAATTTCTGTTAGCTTGTGTTTCACATTGAAAAAAAAACATTTTCCAGATAATGCTTTAATGTGCAAAGAATCCCTAGTAACTCTGCAGGTGCTTATGTAGGTAATATTGTAAACCTTTTTAAAGTGTTACATAAGGGGATAAAAGAACTACTTGTGATTCAGTTTTTAATATGTGTTAAATCCACAGCACAACTGAGATTGTAAAGTTTCAGCATTCCAAGCAGCTAAAATAACATGCATTTAAAATCCCATATTAACAGAGAAAGTTAAACAGGAATGTCACGGCAAATGCTTGTTGGCTTTCTTACAAAGTCTTTCACTCTGTGCTTGCTCCACTGCTGTGATCGAGATAAATGAAGACAGTTTCAATTAGTAATACCTGGAACACTTTCTCTCCTCCTTTGCAACAGAAACAAAGATTTTAATGTTGAAAGAATGGCAAAGTGTACAAATATTTATTGTGCTTGGTCTTGGAGTGAGATGTTTCTTTAAAATTTCATAATAATGAATGATCAGAATAAGTATATACATTGTTATAAGATGCTCTCTGAATCATTGGCTATTTTTCAGATGTGATTAGATTGGGATTTTAAAGTAAAAATGTCCCTAGAGATACCACCTCTTAAAAATGATATTAACTATGTCTCAGTCTAACTTTTAGGTTGTATATCTATTTTTCTTCCATTCTAGTTTTCACAGACTCAAGAATTGCCTGGTTTGGAAGGGAGCTCAAAGATTATCAAGTTGCCTCTGCTCTGTCATCAGCAGGGACACATTCCAGTAGACCAGGTTGCTTAAAGTCCCATCCAACCTGGCCTTGAAGAGATGAGGCACACACAGCTTCTCTGGGCAACCTGTTTCAGTACCTCATCACCCTCTCAGGAAAGAATTTTTTTTCAGATATCCAATCTAAACCTACTCTCATTCAATTTGAAGCCACACCCCTTGTCCTGTCACTACAGGTCCTTGTAAATAGCCTCTCTCCATCTTCCTGGTGGGCTCCCCTCAGGCACTGGAAGGCTGCAAATACGTACTCTCCAAGCCTTCTCTTTTCCAGGCTGAACAATCCATGTTCTCTCAGGTTTTCCTCATAGCAGAGGTGCTCCATCTCTCTGATCATCTTGGTGGCCTCCTCTGGACTTGCTCCAACAGGTCCATGTCCTTGCTGTGCTGGGGACCCCAGAGCTGGAGGCAGCACTGCAGGTGGGGTCTCACCAGAGCAGAGCAGAGGGGCAGAATCCCCTCCCTCCCCTGCTGCCCACACTGCTTTGGAGGCAACCCAGCACACGGGGGGGTTCTGGGCTCCCAGTGCACATGGCTGGGTCATGTCCAGTCTCTCATCCACCAGCACCCCCAAGTCCTTCTAAGCAGGGCTGCTCTCAAGCTGTTCGTTCCCCAGCCTGCATTGATACTGGGGTTGCTCCAACCCAGGTGCAGCACCAGCACTTGGTCTTGTTAAACCTGATGAATTCCCATGGGCCCATTTCTTCCCAGGCAATGAAATGTACATGCTACAGAGTCGTTGTCTATGTTCTACTTAAGCTTCAAACTTCATCTAGATAGGGAAGAGTTTTTCTTCAAATAAGGATGCTTTGTAACCTTTTGATGTGCTCTAGAGAGGTGAGGGAAGAACAGTAAAATGTTCATAAGAAAGAATTCCCCAGTATAATTGTGTTCCTGCTGCTAATGCAATAAACCCCAGATGTCTAATTTCAGCTCTGAAGAAGCTGTCTTGTCAGTAATGAGAAAGATGGCTTTGCCTTATAACTTTCTCCAGTATGGCCTAGTGTTACTTACAATTACTCGTGGACTATCTTTTAGGAACTGGCAACCACTGTTTGTAACACAGTCTTTCATCAGATCCTAAATGATGCAAGCCTGGGTAATCACTTCTGTGGGTGAAATTTCAGCTTCACCAAAACCAGTGAGGATGGGAGGTTCTCTCTCCAACTCCTTCCTGAAAGATTCCTGCTGTTGGATGCCAAAACTGCAGCACAGGCTGCTTTAATTACCATGGCAATATCATACCCCTCTCCTGAGTCCAGTTTGAGCAGGGGAAACAGGAAGCGCTCCAGTTTTTGCCATTTGTTTTGTGGAATTTCCCTAGGTCCCTATAGCAGCAAGAGTTCTACACAAAGAAAAAATCACAGCCTACTTTTTCTTCAGAGGATTGAAAACAGAGTAACATCTTCCTCAGAGCTGCACAGTACAAATGAGGAAATGCTCATAGCTTGCAATGAAGGAAGCTGCATCTGGAAATAAATATCACTAAGAGGGAAAAAATGCTGGAGAGGTTCCCAGAGTGATGTCTCTATCCTGGAGTGATGTCTCCATCCTCAGAGAGGGACAAATGACTGGAGCTGATCTGGATGTGGGCATGGAGTGACTCCAACATGAATTTTCTGAGATTCTCTCATTCTTGAGCTACCACAAGCCACTTTATGCTACCTCAAAAGCCACAGCAGAATTCTTCACTGGTTTCACTTTACTCTCTAGATCTGTCCAAAATACCAGAACGATTTCTCATTTCTAACTAAACTTTCCTTGCTACCTGGTATTTCCTACTAAGTAGAAACCTGCTGGATGTTCACTTGCAGACAGATGTGGCCTCTTTTTCTGCTCCTATTCCCTGCCTCACTGCTGACAGTGACCAGGCAGGTGCCACTGTCATCTTCCTAGGACTTCCCCCACCTCCCACAGCAAAGCACAATGTAGATAAATCCATAACCTGGGCTGCCTCCAAAGCAGTGTGGGCAGCAGGGGAGGGAGGGGATGCTGCCCCTCTGCTCTGCTCTGGTGAGACCCCACCTGCAGTGCTGCCTCCAGCTCTGGGGTCCCCAGCACAGCAAGGACATGACCTGTTGGAGAGAGTTCAGAGGAGTCACCAAGATGATCAGAGAGATGGAGCACCTTTCCTATGAGGAAAGGCTGAGAGTATTGAGATTGTTCAGCCTGGAAAAGAGAAGGCTTCAGGGTGACCTAATTGTGGCCTTCCAGTGCCTGAAGTGAGCCTGAAAAAAAGACAGAGAAAGACTTTTTACAAGAGTATGTAGTGACAGGACAAGGGGAATGGCTTCAAACTGAAAGAAAGTAGATTTAGATGAGCTATTAGAAAAAAATTCTAAACTGTAAGAGTGGTGAAGCACTGGAACAGGTTTTCCAGAGAAGTTTTGATGCCCCATCCCTGAAAGTGTTCAAGGCCAAATTGGATGGGGCTCTGAGCAATCTGGTCTACTGGAATGTGTCCCTGCCCGTGGCAGGGGAGTTGGAATTAGATGATCTTTAATGTTCCTTCCAACCCAGGCCATTCTATTATTCTATGTTTCTATGATAAGGCAATTGATTACTTTTATTTCCTACAGATATTTTAGTGATGCTGTTTAGTGGATGGGTCTCTTCAGTTTCCTTTCTGCAGCACTGTCTATCAGCTCAAGTATTTAACATGTAAGAATAAAACCTCAGGGTGAACTGGGCCTTCAAAAAGCTCCGGTGTACTCACAGAGGATTGATAAGGTAATATTAAAAGGCCTTATATCAAATAGCATGGATTAATTATATTTAGACACTGAATGAAGCTGATTTCTGTCAGAGTTTTTGTCCAGGAGTGAAGACTGAACCACACAGCAAGATGAATTAAAGATATGTCCTCAGTGGAAGAACGAGGCAGGTAAAAGTCTCATCAACATTGTTATCAAAGTGCACAAAATAACTTCAGAAAGTTAAATTATCTTATTGATCTGCATTTTTAAACCAGAAATTTCAAAAAAGGAAGACAAAAATAAGATAGCTTAGTTTCAGGTAGTAGTATCAGTGTTTTAGTTGAAGAACAACTGAAAAGCTTTCAGTTTTTTTCCCATTTATGAAACTATTTCAGAACTTGTTACTAAAGCCACATCAATTAAAAAAAAATATTCTCTTTCTTAGAAAAAAAGAAAGGCACAGAAAAGCTTCTAATTGGATTAAAAATGAAGAGTCATTCTTAAAGTTTTAGATGCCTATATCCCCCAAAGCCCTAGGAGTAGGATAATTTCTGGGATCTCATATCTCCAAAAGTGAACTCTGGTGGCAGGGGTGGGGGGGAAATAAAAAAGAGAAAACAAATTGTTGAGCAAAAGGAGCCACATACTCCAGAAAAATAAACTGTAGTACTGGTGGAAAGCTGGACAGGTGACCTCCAGAAGTCCTTCCAACCAAAATCACTCTGTGACTTCATGATTCATACAGCCCTCAAAAATCACAGCCCACACCAATCCACTCTGGGCTATCCATGCCATGCCAAATGCTTTATGTCAAGGCAGTGACATGTGGAATGAACTGTATTTCGTGATGGTTAATACCAGGCCCAAATGTGACCTCATAGCACTGGCACAGAGCAGCATTGCAAGCCAGAGGAACTTTCAGTAAGGTCAGTGGAGAACCCTCTAGCAGAAGATAAGAATCCATTTTATCATTATAAAAGCAAATGAGATAGTAAGTAAGTAGGACCAGCTGCATCAGTTCCAAAATCAACACAATTAACATGGAAGGAAGAAGTACATGAATAGAACTCTGAGCAATAAGGTTATCCATACCGAGGGAATATGAGATTTACTGTATCAGTAAGTAAATCAGAAAAATAATAAGAAAACTGATATTACCTACTTTTCAAAACATCATGAAGGTTCTGGAAGGCATCCTTTGGAAAAACAAAAAACACATACCTCTCACTTGAATCTTACTTCACATTCAAAGCATGCAAAGGCAAAGCAAATAATATTTGGGAAGATAAATGATGGAACAGCCATTACTTCTGGAAGGAAAATGTAGGCAGGTAACATCAGAGGCCACAAACAGCTTTTGTAAGGACCATAATTGGACCACACTTTGGAAAATATTGGTGGTACCTTATAGCATGATTGAGGCCCTCAGCAGTGTGGTGAAAATTATGAACTAGGTATGAACCTACTGCACTGCAGCTGCCAGTGGCGTCCAGCCTGACTAGCTGTAAGGCCATTTCCCACACAGGGAGCATGACTGTGTGTGGATGTCACGTCCTCAGAACTGACAGACTGGTGCGCTCCTGTTTCTCTGCACTACTCAATAATTCAGACAACATCACTGGTGTTTCTGAAAAGGGTTCCAGCACAGCTGCTCTTCACCCACAGAGCACTTACTTATAAGTTATGGACATTAATGAGACGAAATGTCAGTAGTCTGGAATACAGAAGGAGTCTTTGTGTTCGTTCTTAGCAGACTTTTTTTTGGTCATGAACCTATCAGTGCTACTGACAAAAGGAAGATAACAAATATCTGCCAGTCAGGAATGCAGAGATTACCTTTTCATTTAGAAATGCTGTGAATACTGGGGAGACTACACAGATAGAATTTTTATATGTATATATATATATATATATGAAATAAAAAGCAGGAAAAATGGTCATAACTGCATCTGGAGATGCAGAGAAAATAAGGAAGACTATTGTCTCAGAGTGCCTAGAACAGCATGTTTCAAATTCCTGTTATCATTTTAAAAGGTCTCTCAGTATTAAATGGGTTTTTACTGTAGAAGACATAAGAATGTTTCTTGGTGCACTAACAATAGTGAAGGCACAGAAACACACACCCACACAAGAGTTTATGTACAAATGTCTAGCACAAAGGCTGGAGGTAGTCGAAAATGCTGTCAAATGATGAACACTTCAAGCTTGCTGTGTACACCAGGAAATACAAGCCAAGAAGACACACTGAAAACTCCGAAGACCCCTCCAGTAAACTATATCTCCTATGCTTTTTTTGCTTAGTTCCCCAGTATAAGCTTAGTACCAATATTTTTATAGATAACATTCCTATCAGAACCATTCTCACCTTGACACGGTAGCATGGAGTGATGGGCTGCAAATAAACAAACATAAATTTAATTTTGCATGAGTTATAGCTCACCATTGCCTTGCTGAGCATAGAGGAGCTAATAGTGGATATGTTCCCAGCTTAGCTACTCCAGCTTAGTAAAATAGCTATGTGGACCCAAGCCCAGGGAGTTGTGCTTACACACTGAGACTCTGCACACAAATGAAGCACTTGCAAATGTGTGTAACTGTGTTTTTTAGCAGATCTGGTCTCGTGTGACTAATATTTCTTTCCAGAATCTACTATTCTCTTGTATTCTGTTACGTTCAATGTTAATTTTCACTTGATTTTAAAGTATATATTTACTTCTTGGATTGTTAAGCAGTATATTAAACCTTCAATAAATGCCACTAATTCCTACACCTACAGAAATATAATTTGCTCCAATGTTTTAATCCAATCTGTACTGCATTGACAAGAAAGGTTATTTGCCAATGTTTTGAAGTCAGGCAGGGTGAGAAAGAAAAGTCTTTACATTTTCCAAGTTTATATCTAGGCCCCAGATGGAAACAATTCTACAACAAAAGAATGAAATCTGGTAGGATATTCTTGAGATCTTGTAAGTTCAGCAGCACGTCACTGGTACTGAGGCCAATTTTCCAGAAGACTGATTTGAATTGCAGAAAAGAGGAGGAGAAGAAGGCCAAGTGGAATTCTAAGTTAACCCATAACATGCTGCAGTCTAGAATTAACTGGGAATTTTATAGAAAGCAAAACAAATTATATAATTAAGTCAGGTTACACGTTTGCCTCAGTTTTTAATACTGAATGATAATATATGTGCTTGTGGTTTTTTAAAGGAAAAGCCTTCAGCACTTTAAGGTAGGCTACTGAATGATGCGAGTTTCTGTTACTGATTACAGTACTTAGAGTACTTTAGAAGATCTGTATTTATAATTCCAACATTTATCTTTGACATCACAGGCTTCAATCTGCAACACTTAAAAGCTTCATACATTTTGTTGCAAAAATCTACCATTGAAGCAAATAAATGATACCCCCTATCAGCCCCACATATCTTTCAAAATAGATTGTTATACTAATCAGTGAGTGAAAACAAAAGGCCTTTTAAAGCCTGCCAGCCAGCAAAGATGGAATGAATTACTTCTAAGATGCAAGACTGCAGAGCTGGTAGCTTGCTAAGTAATCATTCTTGGAGACGATTTGCCTTTCACAGTTCTTAAAAAAAAGTTTCATGGCAAAATTAACATCCAATTTAACATCTGTTTCCTAGCAGAGGAAGGATAGTCTTGTGGATTAAAGCTGAGGACTTCTAGACTCAGATTTCCCAGGGAGCTTTGGCCAAATCACTTAATCTCCCTCTGCTCCATTCTTCGTAAGTAAAATGGGGGAGAAAAATATTTCCTTGGGCTGCCTTTATCACTTGTAATGAAAGCTTTTGTGGTGGAGGTTATGTCTTGTGTGGGGACATACAGCACTCATGACTAAATGGTTCTGAACTCAGGTCCTTTGGGCCCTGCTGTACAAAAAAATGAAGAAAAGTAATCAGAGAACATGCTGATATATCACATGCTCAGGGAGTTATATCAGATACACTAGAGCTGTCAGAACAAAGGTCAGTAAAATAGGTTTTGATCAATGACTTGGGAATTTTTTCATGAAGCTACCAGGGCTTTCATGAGTTCTGTGACTGTCTGTTGTTGGGAAAAAACATTGTGACAGACAATTACCCTCCACAAGGACTCAGTGAACTCAGACAAAATTATCAAAACTAAAGCAAGCGAATATAATTCATTAGGTGTGAGAAGAACTTTCAGCTTGGATAGCTTGTTTCCTTTGAAAAGGCTCAAGCCTAGGTAACTTCCAGACACAAAGCCCAAAAAACTGATACTGAGTCTAGGCCACTGGAACTAGAAATAATTTTTCAAATTATTATTCTCTCCTAAAGCAGAGGATTTTCACATATTGCTTGTAGCATCAAGTGTCCCATTCTTAAAAAAAATTACTTATATTGGTTTAAAAATTTCAAACTGAAATAATTAATGGGTGAATAAGGAGATGTATGAATCAGCTTGAGAATGAGACAAAAGCTAAATATCCAAAATATTTCAAACATGAACATATTAAAAAAAAATAGGATGGGTTTTGAATCTTATAAAGTAAGGTATTTATTTTTATAGAAATTTCTTAGCTTTTTTATACCAATAGGTAATACTAACTTTCTACAAATGTGCTTTCCTGAAGGTTGAAATTCTTGGTGGTTTGAATATGGTGTTTGATTATCTACTGTGCATTGCAAATTTGTGTCAATCAACCTGCCACTCATCTTCTTCTACTGTAAATTGATTCACTGAACAAAACTGAAATCAAATAGGAACACCGAACAGAGAATTCTGTTCTAAAGCTCATGATGAAGATTCTGGTCTAAAGATAATCATTCTTATCTCTCATTCTCTCCTGTATTCCTGGAAGTCTGTGCAAAATGGCATGGAAAGCAGAAGTCAGGGAGCAGTGAACTAAAATGAGGGCAGAGGGGCACAAGGGCACTCACAAAATGGAGAAGACACAGCGAGTTAAGTGAATGACCATCTCATCTCAGGAATTTTCATGTTCGTGCAGTTCTTCAAAGCTGGTTCAAGCAGAAAACAGTTAAATGGAGCATAACCAGAAATGAACTAACCAGTTGTTTTGTACATATTACTGCTCAGGTCAGCATAACTTTTCTGTATTTTGATGCATTTTTAATCTCGCTTTTCAAGTAAAAATGATTTTACTATTCTGACACAAAGTTCACCCTCCAGAACTATTTTTTTTTTTAAAAAACAAAAAGGTTTCACATTTTAGAGAAAAAAAGTAAGACTGTAACTAGAGCTAAAGAGATATAAAAATATATTTTACACAAACATTTATAAGATGGTTTAAATTCTATATTTTGAATTTTGATGCTGCCAATATGTGTCATCACCAGGAATGTATTGAAGATATATTTATAAAAGAGTTTAAAATGTATAGTGGTGAAAGCTGCACTGTGATCAGTGTTTGTGCATAAAAATATTTCAGCAGGGTTTGGACCACGTAACCTACAGAGGTTTCTTCCAACCTAAACTATTCTGTGATTTTATCAAAATAAATTTTTATGAATTATTTGTGTCTAATCAATGAGGAGATTCCTTTCATGTGACTCATTTTAAACCAAAAGTGTTTATCAAATAGTGTAAGCTACTCACCATCAGCATGAGCAAAGAATTCTCAAAAATAAGTTTTCCAGTAACCTACTCAGGCAATGACAGTATTGGTGGAAAGTTGTAAGAAATCACAATCAGTATGGAGAAAAAAACAAAAAAACCCCAAACAGATAAATCACCAGCAACAATTTATATTTATATAAGCCAAATTTTTCTGTTTTTCTTAAAAATATTTTTGCATTTCTGTGAAATGCCAAATTATTTAGTTTCATTATTTACTCATTTTGCTGATTTATGGAAAGTTATGTTACAAATAATAAACTTTGTTGGAAAAGTTCAGATTCTGCAGCTTTTAAACAGTTAAGCAGTTTTTGACCAGTGTCTATTAATTTAAAGTTGTGTCACTGGCATAAGTAAAATTGTTCTCCTCAGTACTTGTTTGCAATATGAAGTCAAGCTCTAATAATAGGCTTATTTCTCCAGACTTTTCTTTTATGTTTACATCGTGTGGTTCATCATGACTTGAGTTATAAAACAGTTTGTGCACAGGAAAAGGTTGGCATTGGATGGCAAAGAGAAGAAACCTATGTAACATCTTGTACAAGCTGTTTACAATGTCATTATATTCTTTTATCTCTTCAATTTGTTAGCGATAAAGAAAAATAACAGTAAGAGCAGAAAAGATAAGACCCTGAAAAACATAGTGGGCACGATATGTGTTAAAGACAGCTCTCATGTACTCATGTAGTTAAAGCTGTTGGCTGAAACATGCCATGAGTAATGTTCCATTATAGCAGTGAAGTGTCAGCCAACAAAATTTGAAGTACAACCCAGATTTCTCCTCCTTTAAGCAGACTGTAACCTAATGAAATTAAAATGTATATAGAGAAGCTGGATCAAAAGCACAAAATAAAAGAACAGATTTGAGTCTTTCATTCTAAACAGTTGAAGACATGGGGTCTAATAGTCTGGTTCCTCTTGAACCCAAAGGGAAAGGGGACACCATTACAAAACTCAGGCTGAACTCTGAGCTTTTGCACTTGGAATTCTCCCTGGCATATGGAGACTGTTGCTCTTTATGGAGCAATAAAGGCTGGCTTTTAGGCAGACTGCTTCCCATTTCAAAATACTTCACTCAAATAATTAATCCCTAACACTAGTTCCATTGAGCGTTCTCCATGATCTTTATGAATATAACTATTTGCCTGCATCTATCAGAGTGTACCTTGAATCAAGTCTAAACACAGGATAGGAAAAAATGATATTAAGACGATGAGATGGAAGTTTGCCAATGGGAGGAGGACATAGTTCACAGAGATGATGAAAATTCAGCATAGAATCAAAACAAAAAGTGAGGTGCAATTAGTCTCCAAAGGCATGGCTACATTTTTAAAATCTGAAGACCACTCTCCTGTGTATATTGTTGGGTGAAGAAATTCAGACCCATAAGATTAGAGAGAATATCTGTGATATAGATCCATTTACAGTTTGAATTTTCTTCCATTTTCAAAACTCTTTACTTACAGCTGCTTTTACAGTTTAGATTTCTTTATTGAATTCTTTCAAAACAGTGAACTTCAGATTAGCCCTAGGAAGGGAGAA
Organism: Cephalopterus ornatus; assembly: GCA_013396775.1. Classification (NCBI taxonomy): domain Eukaryota; kingdom Metazoa; phylum Chordata; class Aves; order Passeriformes; family Cotingidae; genus Cephalopterus; species Cephalopterus ornatus. The sequence goes on from VZRE01008288.1 coordinate 23,587, forward strand.
AAAACCTCAGATTTCCCTATTTATGTGCTACTCTACTTTTTTTTTCAACAAAAAATTGATTACTATTAGCTTCCTTTCTGTAACAGAGCACTTAATATTTTAATCCCTGTTTAGTTTGTGCTCACTCATATTTTAAAATTATCAAACATTTTATTTAGATATAAATATTTTTCCCTAGCAGCCTCTCTGTTTTTGATTCCATTTTGCAGAAAGTCTTTGTTTCTGGGCTAACAGGCAGTTCTTGCTTGCTTGCTTGCTTTTTTTTTTTCCCTTGCTTTGTTGATTTCCTGCTTTTTCTCTCTCTCATTCTCTCTCTCTTTCTCTCTCTCTTTTTTTTAATTTGAGAAATGTTGAATCACAGAAGCATCTCATTTAATAATTCTCTTTTTTTAGTCCAAAATGAAACACAGCAATTGAGATTCATTTGAAATTTTTTTTTTTAATAGTTTAAACTGTACAGCACTGTATAATCCATGCCAAAGAAAGTGGTTAAATGCAGGCTTCCTAACACCCTTCCATTACCTAGAACGCTGACCATATATTAAGGGCAGTGTACGTTAAGCATAATCACACCCCTCAGCCATATTTTCTTGTAAATATTAGGAGACAGTCACACCACACCAAACTTAAACAAGAGGTTGTTGACCAAACCATAAACAAAGAGAAGTTTAAAATAGACATAGAACTTTGAGGCTGGTACTCTTCTGTGCAATATCAGTTTTAGCTAAGTTAAATCCCAGTAAATGTGAATTGTATCCATCTGAATTTGCCTAGTGTGACAAGGAAACACTTTATTTACAGATCTAATATCCTTCTTTCTCAGAAGAGAAGGATTTCTTCACAGAATTTATACATTATTTTTACTGCAGTGGTCCCTGGAGATTCAATAATGGATGGGGAACTGATTGCATCCAGCAGGAGAGGACAATGTGACCAGTTGTCCCATGGAACATCAGAGCAGTGAACCTTTTCCCCCAAAACTATAAGTAAAGCAGACATACTATTATGTGCTTCCCCAAGGGACAAAAATGAATAAACATGGCCAAAGATTTCAATCCCATGAGAGAGACACGAGGAGAAGCCAAGGCAATGTTTTCAAAATAGTGGTGTATATTCTGCTGAGGAAGAAAGACTGTAGAGAGGTGTCCTGTGTAGCTTTTTGTTCTTAGGATTCTCTACAGCTGCTGTGCCCAAAAGGGAATATTACAATGGATAGAAGACGTAGGGGCTGATGGGGTGTTTGCTGATTGCATCAGTTTCGCTGAGGAATTTCTCATGGACTTTCCAGAAGAAAGGGCTTTCCCATTCAATTTAACAGATGAGATAGGAAAGAGCTTTTGCTTTGGGCACAGAAAAGAACATAAATAGTAAATCAGAGAGACCTTTAACAGCTGGCAAACTCCTGTATAGCCACAGTTGCCAAACATTGTAATTAATTTTTCAGGAAGGAAAAAAAATGTATTTGAATGCTCAGAGAGTTAAAAAAAGGAGAAGGAAAGAGATGCCATCAACATATCCAAATACGCATGTGAGATGCAGCACTGTAGAATCATAACTATCTTGAATGGATATGGACCCATAAGAACCTTCAAGCTCAAATCCCTGCTCCTCACAGGACTGTGTATCACAAAACAGAGCATCATCCAGATGCTCCTTGAACTCTGGCAGGCTCGATGATGTGACCACTACCCTGGGGAGCCTGTTCCGGTGACTGACAGTCATGTCAGTGAAGAACCTTTTCCTAGTATCTAACCTGAAGTTCTCCTGATGCAGCTCTATTCCATTTCCTTGAGTCCTATCACTGGTCACCAGAGAGGAGAATCCTCTAAGTCCTTCAGAAGACCAGTGCAGAGGATTGCCTGCCCAGCATCTTTCCTAGAGACATTCAGAACCAGGTTAACTACTCGATTTTTTAAGGAATTATAGCGTATATATCTACTCATGTGTTCCAGTTGTTATTACTTAAATGACCTGCAGTTGTCTTTACTCTGACATACGGACCCACACATCCTCTTGCCCTATGCTTTTGCAGTCAAATCCAATGTTTGATCTTGAATTTCTGGATTCCTTACAGTCTGTTCAACTAACAGTTGCTAAAACCGAACCATTATTTTTGCTTGTTAAATGTCTGCTTTTCTGTCACTTAAAGCAACATGCTATGCTAGATATTAAATATTACCATACCTTGCCAGACCTACCAGGATTATAACCATTATGGCATTTTTAATTGTTGAAAAGATCTTTCTCATCCAGCTTCAGCTATTAAGTATGTGATAATTATGAGTCCATTTTTCCTTTCAAGCCCTGCAGAAGGGAAACAAAGGGTCTTCTCTCTCTCTCCGTTCTTTTAAATGTGGAAGACTATCACTTACTTCCATTATAATTCTTTGACACTGAACAGAGAATTGATCTGAGTACATTGAGTTCACCACTTACTACAGCAGACTAGAAAATAGGCTTTATGACATAACCAGTTTTGACTGGATAGAAATGGTTTTTCTTTTTTTTAAAATAAAAAATGGTTTTTTTTTTGTTTGTTTGTTTGTTTGTTTTTTGCCGAAAGCTGCATAAAGAAAATATTATTTTAAAACTCTAAAATGGACTTGAAACTGTCTCAGTATACCTCTTGGTAACTCCAATTCTGAGTTCTCAGGAATCCTTGTCCTCTATGGGCCAAATTCCCTAAATTCCCTAGCTGAATTGCATCCCCTGTGGTCCATCTTCCTTTTAAACTCTCGCTAAGCTACTCAAGTGCATGATGAAAGGTTCAAATCTGCAGCATATCCAGGGATATGTTGGAAGTTAATTGGGAATTTAAGCAGCCTTGTTGATTTTGCAAGTAGTTAGAGGTATTTGTGAGCTGTTTGATATAGGTGTTTTCCTGAAACTGCTAATTTGAAGCATCCACACGTGTTCCCAAGCAGTTGTCTGAATTTACCCATGGCAGACCTCCAGTAATTTCCACTGAATAATTATTGACTTCTATATACCAGGCTGCTTGAGTTAGAGAGGTAGATTTCACAGAATCATTAGGGTTGGGAGGGACCTCTGGAGGTCATCCAGTCCAACCCCCCTGCCAAGGCAGGATCACCCCGAGCAGGTGGCACAGGAATTGTCCAGGTGGGTTTGGAATGTCTCCAGGGAGGGAGACTCTACGCCTTCCCTGGGCAGTTCCAGTGCTCAGACACCCTTAAAGTTCTTCCTCATGTTGAGGTGGAACTTCTTGTATTTCAGTTTATAGCCATTGCTCCTCTTCCTGGCTCTGGGCACCACTGAAAGAGTCTCTTTCAGTGGCTGTCTCTTGGCACCCACCTTTGAGATACTTACATGCATTAATGAGATCCCCTCTCAGTCTTCTCAAGACTAAACAGGCCCACCTCCCCCAGTCTCTCCTTAGAAGAGAGATGCTCTAACCCTTCATCATCTTTGTAGCCCCTTGTCTTCCTAGTGCCCTTTTGAAATGTCCTCTGGATATTTTTATAACACGAAGACTGAAAAAATTTTAAAAGAGGAAACGCACATTTTGAAGGACGTATTTTCAGTTGCCTTTACAACTAATTCTGAATTTATTCCTTAGCAATCTTCTTCGACCCAGGCCTGTCTGCCTGTTTGACTGTATCCTGTGCTTAGAGATTTTCAGTAATGAAATACCCCATTTTAAAGGTGGTTTGGAATAAGCATTCCCAGAGATTTAGAAGTCATGAAGGTTCAGAAGCCTTTCTCACCATTTTGAACTCCCTTGAAACATGTCAAAGCTGCATCTACTACCTTGATTGACCTTGTCTGAGTAGATTTATTCTCTTTTTTTCCCTTTCTAGTATTAATCAATGCATAACCTCTGTTTCAATTGTCTATAGATATTTTAAGAACACACAGAGAATGCAGTATAAGCATTAAGGGAAGAAATACATATTTAATCCTGAATTAAATCCCTTGCTGAAATGTTATGACGACAATCGATATTAGGCAAGATCCTCACATGGTGTAGATTTGTGTAGCTCTGAAAACATATCCCCACTGAGAGCTTGGTACAATATATTTCGTAAGAAGGAGACGTAGATTCTTTCAGATTGAGCTGCTGTAATGTAGTTTTATCACAAATTTTGTATCCATAGCATGTTTTAGTTCGTATCCTAAATCATATTTTGTGTGCTTGGCTTCTTAAATGGGTTAAGGCAATCTCATCAGAACTCTCCTTATTTAAAAAAAAAATCCCGCAGTGTCATCCTTCTGGCAGAGCTGTACAAGATGAATAGAAGGTAATGAAAACATGAGAGGCTGCCTCAGCTCAGAGGCTGGTTAAGCTTGCTCCTTTCCTGATCTCCTCAAGTGTGTTTGGTCTTTTCCTCTTGCCCTTGGGATGATTCCCCCACTTCCACCTCTCCATTCAGATTGGTTGAGGTGGTTCCCAGAAGGGAACAACAGAGCCATAAAGAGTGTGTGCTTGATCTTGGTATTCAATGCCTCACAATGGAGTGGGTACTTATTATAAAGGGATCAGTCCTCTCAAGTGGAATAAGATGAAACTGCTGCCCTCTCAAGTGAAAAATCAAGCACACAGATCGAAATGGTCTATTAACTCAGTCATTTTTGGCTCTATTTTGTTACAATTACAGAATGCCCCATTCATAATTTACATTATATCCACAAACCTCTACACTTTTTACTTTAGGCATCATACCAGGAGGACTAGAAAATGAGAAAATAATAGTCTATTGCATGGTACTTTCTATTTGGATGTGACAGTGAATCCCATTATCTTCTAATAAGCTTTCTTTGTCATAATTTATAAAAGAACATTTATGTTGCAATTCACAATGAGTTTGTAGCTCTTTTCTGATTTGGTATGCTTTATTGCTGAATGTTCTACCTGAGAGTGAAATTTTGATACAACTGAGCCATTACAGACTGCTCTTATATATCTAATCACATTATTTTCTTCCTTGCAAATTTGCACACATTTATATTGCTATAAAGATGCAGTGCTCACACATACTTGTATCACAAAACAAAATGACCTGTTTTTCAAGGAACTCAATTGTTACAACCTCATGATTTGTAAAATGAAGCATAATTTTAAATTTAATTAATAGGTACTTGAGTGTTTAGCACTTTGGATGAAAGGAAGCTTTGATAAGCTGAAACTTGAGCACGTTTAATTATACTGTGACTTATCAATTCTGTTTGCCATTTCACACCTGGCCCCTGTCACAAGTATTCCAGATAGTTGTGCTCTACTCCACATGTTGTCATTTAACTGTATTATACATTTCTGATTACCTTGTCACAAACTGCAGTGTCAGCAGGCCTGAATGTCTGCTGCATGTTATGATGGGTTTTGAAAGGATTTTAAGTAGCATATTGCAGTTTTTGATTTGTATTGGAGTAATGCAAACCAGGATCCTGGACAGGATGAATTATATCACTGTCCTATGGCCTACAGTTTGAAAGAGGGTTTGATTTTATGATAAACACATTTCTGCCATTACAAATAAAATAAAAACAGATTTACAATGCCATGGCATTTTACTAGGAAAATGTGAAAACAACAGTTTTACGATGCTCAGTTTGTGGTCTAGGACATTCCTCAGTGTTATTACAAGCTCAGCAGAGTACACATTCTCATTCTGTAGGCCAATGTTATTAAAAACACAACCGGGAATACTTTTCAAATGCTGCCAGTATCCCTGTAACAGTATTTCATCAATAGGTGTTCTGGTAGTAATCTCCTTTTTTTTTTTTTTTTTTTTGTTGTAACTACCAGTTCCTTTGTATTACAGTTTCACTTCCCAGCAGGATCAGCTCCTCAAGGAATTCCAAAGCAGCTCCATCGGTCCAAGGTCAAGGATCTACAACATTTCCACAGCTGCAGTTTTGGCCAGGCAGCTGTGTGGCCCTGTGGCCCTCCCTGAGCAGCACTTGAAAGGCAAGTGGCCAGTGCTGACTTCTGCTCAAGTGCTAATTCCATGGAATCATGGAATGGTTTGGGTTAGAAGGGCCCTTAAAGATCACCTAGTTCCAACCCCCCTGCCATGGTCAGGGACACCTTTCACTAGACCAGGTTGCTCAGAGCTCCATCCAACCCGACCTTGAACACTGCCAGGGATGGGGCAGAAACTACTTCTCTGAGAAACTTGTTCCAGTGCCTCTCCACCCTCACAGAATTTCTTTCTAACATCTAAGCTGAACCCACTCTCTGTCTGAAGCCATTCCCTCTTGTCCTGTCACTGTATGCTCTTGTAAATAGTCTTTTTTCATCTTTCTTGCAGGGTCTAAATCAAGTTTCTAAATCAAAAACCTGTACTGGATCCTGGCCCAAAGCTTGTCATGGAAGCTTGGCACTTCTGCAATGGAGGCACCTGGGTGTTTAAACAGACCTAAGGGTCCTAACTTACGATATTCAAGGAGGGTAGCTCAGGTCTGCCACTCTGACTTTTCTTAACTGGAGAGGTCTTGGGTCAAGTGCTCATGGCTTTGGAAAGACATAACTCTAAATTTTGAGATCTTAAGTGAGACTTTCCAATGGTGGAATAAGTCACTACTTGCACTTTATACAACAAATTAAAGTGAGTTGTGACAGCACTTACATGATATTTTTGACTTACTAGGTTCTTTGCCTACATTTTATAGTTCCTTGGGCAGCTATACAGCTACACAAACCCAAAATGTAATAGATATCTTAAGGGAAAAAAAAAAATCTCCTGCTCTCAGAGGGCTGTTTGAAGTGCTTGCGGTTTTTGAAATCTAATACTAAGGATCAAGAGTTACCATAACTTTTTTTTGCATACCTTGGCATCACATCAGTATGGATAAAATCTACAAGCTGCTCCTTTGTGTTTCTTATGACCAAATGATATACGAGCCATGCAGATGGCCTATGATAAGGACATCACCCTACTATTGACAATTCTACTAAATAAGCTGTGTTTTGGTGCTAATTAACTGCTCAAGCAAAAAAGTTAGCAAGCATCTTACCATTTGCCAAAAATGCCCGGCCTTCCTTCAGCTGGCTTCTTTAATGGCAGGCTGAGACACCCACACAGAATTCTCAAGCCACAGTCAATCTGCACCATTTATTAGATCCCCAAAAGCATACCAGATAAAAGAAACAACTAAGATTGAGCATAAGGATTCATAATGCACTCAATACGGCTCACACTCATTGGGCCACCTATGTGACTTGAGTCTTTTCCAAACATATTAGCAAAAAATCCGCCAGCCATCCGTTCAGACCTCAGAAGCCTTTAGAAACTCTTGGATCTTTTGCCAGATACTAGCAACCTATAGTTACCCTGGTTGTTTTGTTTTGATGCATAGGTTGAATCTTATCCTTTCCACATTGCTTTTCCTGTCATTTAAAAAAAGATATTAATATTCAGAGGAAAAAGGAAGACAAACAAGACAGAAGAATTTATCTCTTAACTTCAGATGAATTGATCAATTTAATTCCTTTCAGTTGTGTCTACCACTCCACTGTTTAAGGAATTTAATCCTATGTACTTTTTCCATGTGATCTGATCAATTTAGGCAGCTCATGGACTACAAAGGATAGGAAAGGGAATCTAGTCATGTGTCTTAATCAGATAAAAAAAAAATATCAATACTACATAGCAGTACTGAAATGCAGAATTATTTCACATTTGAAAAATGGAATGCCACCCAGAGGGACCTGGACAAGCTCGAGAAGTGTGTCCCTGGGAATCTCATGAGGTTTAACAAGATCGAGTGTTGGTACTGCACCTGGGTCGGGACAACCATGGTACCAATCAAGGCTGGGGGATGAACAGCTTGAGCGCAGCCCTGCTGAGAAGGACTTGGGGGTGCTGGTGGGTGAGAGACTGGACATGACCCGGCCATGTGCACTGGGAGCCCAGAACCCCCCCAGTGTCTTGGGCTGGATCCAAAGCAGTGTGGGCAGCAGGGGAGGGAGGGGATTCTGCCCCTCTGCTCTGCCCTGGTGAGACCCCACCTGCAGTGCTGCCTCCAGCTCTGGGGTCCCCAGCACAGCAAGGACATGGACCTGTTGGAGCAAGTCCAGAGGAGGCACTGAGGTGATTAGGGGGATGGAGCACCTCTGCTATGAGGAAAAGCTGAGAGAATTGGGATTGTTTGGCCTGGAAAAGAGAAGGCCTCAGGATGATATATTTGCAACCTTTCAGTGCCTGAAAGGAGCCTACCAGGAAGATGGAGAGGGACATTTGCAAGGGCCTGTAGTGACAGGACAAGGGGCAATGGCTTCAAACTAACAAAGAGTGGGTTTAGATTAGACATTAGGAAGAAATTCATCCCTGTGAGGGTGGTGAGGCACTGGAACAGGTTTCCCCGAGAAGTAGTTTCTGTCCCATCCCTGGCAGTGTTCAGGGTCAGGTTGGAAGGAGCTCTGAGCAACCTGGTCTACTGAACTACCCATGGCAGTGGGATTGGAACTAGGTGATGTTTAAGGTCCCCTCCAACACAAACCATTCTATGATTCTACGAGTCTATGATGGTAGTCAACTGGATATCAGCAGCACAGAGATACCAGGAGTGCAAGTAGGTAGGTAGATTTCTGGTTAAGCTGTCCTATGGCCAGTATTCTCTAATAATCCCATGAGAAGATACAGTTTAGTTGTGTTCTATGTGAGTATAATGCTTTCATATTTTAAGGTTTCAAAAAAAATTATCCACTAGAATTTAATATCTTATAATAAGACACATAATTTCCAGATTGGGTGGCAATCTGGGAACTTTACTGAGAATAAGCTGGCAAAAAGCTATAGATCTGCATGTTCAAGTGTCCTAGGAATGATGGGATAACTCAAAAAGCGTAGAAAGTCAACAGCAAAGCTTTTGAGTGTTGAGCCGTAAAGCAGCCAGTTATCTCACTGCTAGTGGAAGATGGTGTTGCAGACCATAGAGTTCCTTAATTGCTATAGCAGAAGCAAAGTGAAGTGCAGAATAAAAATGTTTAACATTTAGCATATAAAATGCAAGCTTTATTATGCTGCTCTATACTTCACAAAAGGACTACCTTACAGATCAATTCTTCTCCAAATTGTGACCATTTCCAAATGTGATTCCCTGCATGCTTGAAATGAAAATGCAGCAACTTGGAAAAGTTGGTACTTTAACAGCTGGAAGTGAAGATTACTCCTGTTACAAGCCATATCTCATAATACCACAGGTAGTACAAATAATCTGAAATTCTGTTTCCTCCAGAGCTATCGAAAGATGTGAAGAGTAAGATGACAATGTCTTTAAAACCTATGTACTAACCATTACCCCATTCCATCAACATATTATAAAGACTTCCCTAAAATAATGTGGCATAGTTAGATGTGTTTAGTTTCCAGGCTCTGTATGGGGAAATTAAAGGATGATCTGTTTAAAGTTGAAGCTAAAGCTTTATAGTAAAGAGGAAGATGAGAGGGAGTGATTAATATATGCTAAAAAATTTTGCTGCAATAGATTGGAAACTGAGGAAATGGGGACATGAACACAGTTCTACTCACATCTTATAGCCTTGAACATGGCAGTGTGAAGGGGGTCCTCATCATATTAAATAGTTGAATTAGGAATAAAGTAAATGGTTGCAATAGTAAAATCAGTAAGTTACAGTAGACAATTTCCAATTTTATACAATCCAACTTAGGTTTTTGTCATTAAATGAAAATAATTTGTAGTTTTTTTCTATATATAGCTGTGACACGACCAATGAGATCTAAATTTTGTAGTATTATCACTCCTCCAGAAACCTCCAGCCAATCAACAAAGATCCAGAGTATTTTCAATTTCATCTTCCTGTGGAGTTTTTTTCACACACATTAAAGTCAAAGAAAGGGAATCAACCAACTGTCCTTTTGTCCTATAGAGAAAACAAACATGGGGAAGATTTTATTTTCTTTTCTCAGGAACTAGTTGTGAAAATTTGTGAATTTAAATTATAAAAGAGAAATGCCTTTTAAGGAGTTGAATGGCAAGTAGGAGAAAATTATTTGAACCTCTGGGAATATATTAGTATTGTATGTTATGAAAAACAGAAGAATCTTATGAGAGTAAGTAAAATAGATCCTACACACCAGAGGTGAGCATCTCAGAATTTCTCTGAGAATCTGTCCCAAGGAATACAAAGATGACTTTTAGGGCTTTTGATTCTCTAATATCAGAAAGCTCAAATTTAAGGATTTTTCTCAGACTGATCAGAATGTCATCTTTACCAACAAATCATCTGCTGCACCCAAACTAAATGTAACATCACCTGTAATTATGGCTCTGAAAGATTAATTTAGACACTGTGCACACAGCCTAGAAATGAACTTGTGCTGTAGCAGGTCATTTGTGGTTTGGGAAGGTTATCTACAGGTCACTGAATACAGGTAACATGAATAATTTATGGAGTTTTTTTGTGTAGAGGAAGAAATAGGTTATGCTATATTTAAACCCCATGCTAAACAAAGGGCTATTTGAAAATTTAATTGGATTTATTATGTGTCATGCAAATTTTAAAACTAAATTTCTCTCCACGTGCTAGGGCATAAATTTGATTGAATTCCTAAAGGCACTTTCAGTCTCTGCTACCTAATTCCAAGACAGTTTTCTTTCATGGTTACAGTTCAGTTAATCAGATATGATATGTGACTCCACGTGTAAACATTTCCTGAAAAAATTAGTGATAGATACAGAACAAACAGAATCAACTGCACCGAGGAAATGCCAGTTCTTTGACAATATAATTTAAAAATTATTTATGACAAATTTGTTTGAATTAAGGTTAAAGGCCCCCAAACCTTTCTCAAATATCCAAGATCAGCTCCTGACTGACTTCACTGGGAATTGTGCCTGTCCATCTGAAGGCAGAGCTGGGCTGTAAGTGTTTGTGTCAAACAAAGTAATCTAAACCCAACAGTGGGACAAAAATAGAGGTGATCAATTACATGAGAAAAATAATTTTAAAAACCTCACATGTTAGGTGAAACTATGTTTCTTGCATAAGAAACTATAGATGATGAAACTGAAGTGAAACCACTACTGGGTTTCCTTAAATAGAGCAATTTTATAATTCTTTATAATTCTTAACTTCCTTAAAATAGTATGTACACCAGGATTTAGAGCCCAGGATAAGTTCCTTCCACATAACCTACATATCTGCACAAGATAATAACACTCCAATCAACTGTTTTAATGTTCTGGGAGCTACATATTCCAGTAGCTTACCTCTTTTATGAAAGTCTTCTTCAAAATCTGAGGAGAAGAGAGGGCAGGATAATTCAGAATAACTGATAAGGAGAATGAAATAAAGATCATAGTTGGTTACAAACTGTTATGACATTGGAGATGGTAATTCTCCAATTATACTTAGCTACATGAGGTGAAGAGTGATACCAATCCATGTAAATCCGTAAGAAGAGAGTCACCTCACCTGTTGTCATGAGGTTAATGGAAGTGGCAAACATTAAGGAAATCTATGGACCTATGGGGAGAGGCTGAGGGAGCTGGGGTTGTTTAGTCTGGAGAAGAGGAGGCTTAGAGGTGACCTCATCACTCTCTATAACTACCTGAAGGGAAGTTATAGCCAGGTGGGGATTGGTCTCTTCTCCCAGGCAGTTAGCAATAGGACAAGGGGGCACGGGCTTAAGCTCTGCCAGGGGAAATTTAGGCTGGATATTAGAAAGAAATTCTTTACAGAGAGAGTGGTCAGGCATTGGAATGGCCTGCCCAGGGAGGTGGTGGATTCACCGTCCCTGGAGGTTTTTAAACTGAGATTGGACATGGCACTTAGTGCCATGATCTAGTAAACGGACTGGAGTTGGACCAAGGGTTGGACTTGATGATCTCTGAGGTCTTTTCCAACCCAATTGATTCTATGATTCTATGATTCTAAGAAGTAAAGGAAGGAAGATTCACTGAGTCCAGGTTATCAAAGTGAATGTACTGCAGCCCAGCTAATCATACAACATGACTGCAAATAGTCCAGGGACATATTTTTTCCTTTCCAGCAATTATAAACAATCAGTTAGGTTTATCCTTTCAGTGTCTTTCTAAAACTTTGCAGAGTGACTAATAAAAATAGGACCCACTCTGGATCTTTAGCATCTACAGAAATCAGCTGTATCATAATAACAAGCAGCAGCTGAAGTTGCTTCCATCTTTGACTTGATTAGTCAAGTACTTTGTCAAACCACAGATGCTCTTCTTTCACCTGTTCTTCGCTTTGACACATCTCTCAGTGGCTGTGTCAGTGATACTGCTGTTGAGACTGACAGCTGTGAAAAACTGCTTATATTTCTAGAATCTTTTCCTCTTTTTAAATTTTACAATGTAAATCTTCAGCAAATTTGTCAGTCTTAACAGAAGTGGTGTTTTTTAGTGGTAGCCTCAAATGCTAGACCTGGATTTTTTTCTCTGGAGAGAAATCCCAACCTGTTTTATTCTAACCCTAATCTGTCCTATTTCTGTTAAAACTAGTGAGGGTGTAAGAGATTTAAAACACTGTTGAAAGTGGCCTAGTGTTTCTGCATAAACACATTTAAAAGCTGTGACTAACAGTTCTGATTAAAGACTCATGATACTTTTTCCTGCTTATAAGGCACTGTATGTGTGCCTAATACTGTAACTAAATAAAAGACAAAGGCATTGCGCCAAAAAATCTTAGTCAGGGTTCAGATACAGCCTGCAGCTGTATGTATCCTTGTGAACTAATTTGTCCAGAACCCACTTCTGAGCTCCAGAGGGTCCTTGGAGGGTAAAAAGATCCAGAATTAGTGCTGAGGAATAGCAGGCTACTGTTAACTTGTAAGCATGGAAAGTAAGGTCTGTGCCTCGGTGTAGAAAAAGCACAGGCTAAGTGTAGGTGGGATGAGTATTTGAGTTCTACCTTCTGTTCAGGCTTCGTAATGATGCGAGACTGAAAGAGCCAGTTGTGTGCTCTGTACATCATGAACCTACAGAGTTAGAAAATGAGAATGGGGTAGGACAAGGAATAAAAAAAAGGCAATAAAACGCATTTAAATAGTAAGGCAAGATGAAAAAGAAAATGAAGTAATGAGGACTTCAAAAGTTACTTGTAAATTAAAATGGGATAAAATTAAAAATGAGCACCCTAAGTTCACCGAATTATAGAGAATCCTTCAACAGAACTGTTAAAAGCTCCCATGGTTGGAGCATTTAAGAATAAGCACGTAAACATGGCAAATATTTGTTGTGAGAGAAAGGACTAGAAAATATCCTCTCAATGTTTTTCAGACTAAGTCTCATAATTCAATAGCAAAACAACTTCACACACCCTTTATTATCAGGTCATGTCCTACATCTCCTATTCATGATCACGCTGTTCTCCTTTGGAAGGACCTCATAAGGAGGAGATACACATGAAGTTCATGGGGCTTTAACACTCATGAAAGGACAGGCAGTAGTCAGAAACAAAAGGAAGATGTAGTATACGGAAGACATTGTCTCCATGGATTGCAAATCATAGTCCACAAATCAGATAAAGGAGCAGGTTTCTCTTCTCAATGACTCTTAAGATTTGCTGGTGATCACCACATGGCAATGTTTTCGAGTATTAAATGAAACAGTATCAGTTGTATTATCCACCCAAATGCTGTCATCCGAGTGTTATTTCTTTGCATTTTGCTGAGAAGCAGCATGTAATCATTTCTCCTTTGCTTGGCTCCTCTCTTTTCAGTGCAGCCTTTTACATTAAAAAAAAAAAAAAAAAGGAAGAAGAAGAAAAAGCCCTTTAAGCATTAGAAATTGTCCATTTCATAGATTCATAGAATGGCCTGAGTTGGAAGGACCTTAAATATCATTTAGCTCCAACCCCCCTGCCGTGGACAGGGATACCTTCCACTAGACAACTTGGTTAACACAGCACAGCATATGCAGAAAATAAGGCTGTATCTTTCCATATTTCTCTCCATTAAAAGGAAAAAAACCACATTTTTTTTATTATTTCAGTAATGAATTAACAACACACGTAATTATATGATCCATTATATAATATATGTGAAAGTCGCATAAATTTTGTTATTACTTTTTACACATAAGAACCCCAAAACCAAACATAGTTTAAACTTAGGATATAATTTCACAGTTTTACAAAGAAACAAAATGCTTTTCACATGAGAGTTGCAGTGGATGTCAAGATGATGGCTGAAAGAAAAGTGAGAGAACAGATTCAATGAGAGACATCACATACATACGATTTCTAAGGGGTGAATGAGAAAAATCTATGAAAATGTAAGCCATACACATTCTCTACAGTGCTTAAATTGGTTGCTGAGTCCTGAACTGAGCCAGGTTCATTTGTGAAACATCCAAAAGGCTTTTGGACAAACAAATGTCTGAGAAAACCTGAGCCATCCTTTAATGAACATGTGAACATGTGTCCTGAGAGTGTTCTATTGCAGCACATTATACACCAGAAAAGAAATGAATCTTTGCTGAGTTGTTATGGCCTCTTCCTACCCCTCCATGCCTGACAAAACCCACGGAAGAGTCCCTGTGTGGGACTGGCTGCACACTGTGACCCAATAATTAAGTGATGAGGGAACATTTTAGATCCAGGTAGAAAGAAGTTTTTATTCATAGTTTAACTCATAGTGTCCTGCAACAGAAAATAATTAATGGTACTTGAAATATGAAATCATGAAATGAAAAATACTAAATGACAATTTATTTTTAATAATAACCCTTATATCTGGCAATGGTTAGAACATTTTGCAAGCGAAATGCCAATCTGTCTCAGTCTTCCAGAACACATTGTAGGTGTCTTAACAGCCCTCTTCAGCAAGAAAGAGAAAAGTTGACTGAACTAATCAGAAATACTCACTGCTGTAATTGAAATCTGATACTAGTCCCTTTTAGGTGAAATGAGACAAAAATAGAAATGGGAAGGAAAAGAACTAGGATATCAAAGTTAACAAACTGGCAAAGCAATGACAATAACTGCAGAAACTGTCCTGTACAGAATAGTGAAAAGAAAAGGTTCTAAATCCTGGTAGGCTACTTAAGGTCAGTGATGACTAGGAGGAAAGACAGGGTGCTCTGGTCATCTACAAATAACTGGAGTAGAAAACCAGCAAGGAAGATGTGCTGGTTATAGTGATCCAGTAGCATGTCAGTAAGATTAATGGATTAAAACTGACTGAAGGAACATTTAGCAAAATGTCCTAATAATGAGATCTATTATACTGTAGAAATATCTCCCAAGAAAAGTGGTGGAAACCCATTGTTTGAGTCATGTGCAGTTAAACTTGGACACAACAGTGGACAATGCACTCTGAGGAATAATCCTGCACTGGCAAGGATTTGAGGAAGGGCTAAATTGATTTAACAAGGCCTTTCCAGCACTTTTTGATGTTGTTTTTGGCAACAGTGCTATAAAAACAAATCAAACCAAGTTTACAATGGACATATCTCTTCACAAAAATCTCCTTGAAAAATCCTCTAGCATTTTTTTTTTATTTTTACATTGGAACTATTAGCTTTAGCATCATTTTTATATGCCACACTTACAATTTTGCTTTCTGTTCTCAAGTGTCTTTCTGATTTGAAATACAACTCTTGTTCTAAGTGGAAAATTACTTGTCAATGTCTTATAATGAACCTGCTACATAAACCAAAACCAAGGAAGTCTTTCAACATAAATTCTTAAGCCTATAAATGAATTATTCTTCATACCAAGTGTTTTTCAATAGCATGTAAATAGAAAGTAACCTGTACCCTTCCTGCAGTCCATCTTTTTAGAAAAGCAGTTCTGTTTTTAACCAAATCTCCATCAAACTTAGTTCAGGTGTTCCTCAGATGGTTCTGTCTCTAAGCTGCTAAAAATGTGAAATAAAATAACAGAAAGTTCAGTACAGACCTGTCAGTGTCTGCATCTTACTTGACCTCTCTCAATCTGGGAAAAGGTAAGACTGCAGAGGTCTCTGTTTCCCTACTTGTCCTAATCCTGTGCTTTCCGGTTACGCTTCTTAGGAATCTGGATTTTGTGGACTCAGTGAGAGAATGGGTGGGAAGTACCTGAAATGGGGATCATTTCTTCCCTATGAGGGCTGCGGTGAGCACAGTGCTGGCTCACACATGACCTGGCCTGTGGTTTGGCCTCTGGACACCCAGATTTCTTACTGCTCCCCTATGACTTCTCTGAAACCTTTTCCTCCCCATTCAACCTGACCTCCTCCCCTGAAAGAATTTGTACAAAACAAATTCTAGAAACATTATAATGCTGGCCCTGAAAGATTAATTCTCATAGTTTTAAAAGACAGATTTCCCATTACAGTTACTTTCAAAAAACTTAAACATATTCTGTCACACAGATAGGTCAGATTTAGGTCCTACTTCCTCATTTAATAGATCAGAGGGTTGTGGTTTCTCATAGATGCAATTTCATCTTTGATGACCGTGAGATGCCAGAGTTTAGGATCCTAAGAGGAGGGAGCATGAGAAAAATTAGTACTGCAAGTCTGTATTGCAGGAGACTAGACACTGATCTGTTCAGGGTTTGACTTCAAAGCATCCCATGGAGAAGAGGGGAGAAGAAGAAATTGTTGATTTTCAAGTATCACCTTCTCCAAGCCCAAAAATGATCCATCTACATGTAGGAGGTAGCCAAGCAAAAGTGGCAGGAGGCCTGTATGGATAAGCAAGGAACTGCTGACAAAATCCAAACATAAAAAGGAAGAATCAAGAAGTGGAAACAAGGTCAGGTGACCTGGTATTTGAAGCAAGACACTGTCTGACCTCACCAGGACGGGTTTATTAAAGTTATAACCCACCCCGACTGGAATCTGGCAAGGAACATGGATGGCAATGAGAAGGGCTTCCTCGGATACTTCAACAGCAAAAGAAAGACCAGGGAAAACATGGAATTACTGCTGAATGGGGCAGGGAATGAGGTGACAGAGAACATGAAGAAGGCTGAGGTGCTCAATGCCTTCTTCACCTCAGTCTCTACAGATAAAATTTGCTCTCAGAAATTCCAGGCCCCTGAGACTTGATGGAATTCTGGAGCAAGTAAGACTTACCTTTGGAGGAGGATCAGGTTAGGGAACATCTGGGACTAGATGGGATGCACCCCATGACTGCTAAGGAAGCTGGTCCATGTCACTGCAACACCAATGCCAATCATCTGTGAAAGCCTGTGGCAACTGGAGAAAGTTCCTGAGGACTGGAAAAAAGCAAACTCTATCCCAATTTTCAAGAAGAGCCAGATGGAGCATTCAGAGCATTATAGGCATCACAGCATCACCTTGATTCCTGTGAAAGTGGTAGGGCAAACAATCCTGTAAACCATTTCTAAACATATGAAAGTCAAGAAGGTAACTGGGAGGAGTCAGATTGAATTCAGAGAGAGCTGGGACTCTCCAGCCTGGAGTAGAGAAGGCTCAGTGGAAATCTTATCAGTATGTCTAAATAACTGATGGGTGGAGCAAAGAAGATGGAGCTAGAATCTTGTCCTGTCATTAGGCTTCCCTGAGAAGAGACAATTGGCCCAAATTGAAATACAGGAAACTAAAGAAAATGCTTTTACAAGGAGGGTGTGTAGTGGGTTGACCTTGGTGGGATGTCAGGTGTCCACCAATTCCCTCTATCATTGCCCTCATCAGCAGGATGGGGGGAAGAAAATAAGATGAAAAAGAACTTATTGGTCAAGAGAAAGGCAGTTTAATGGAGTAAAAACAAAGGCCACATGGAAGCAAATGCAAACAAAAGATTTATTCTCTACTTCCCATTGGCAGGTGATATCCAGCCACTGCCTGGGAAGTAGGGCCTCAGTAAACATTGTTGTTGTTCCCAAAGAAAAATTTAAGAACAGGTGCACTCCCCCCTCTGTCCTGCTCCTCCTTTCTCTTAGGTTTTGTTGCTGAGAAGTCATCATAGGGTATGGAATATCCCCTTGATTGGCTTGGGTCAGCTGTCCTGGCCATGTGCCCTCTCAAGATCTTGCCCACCTCCAGCCTAATGGGATGTGTGTGTAATGTTGGACAGACGGCCTTGATGCTGAACCAAAACACTGGTGGGTTCTCAGCACCTTTGTAGCTGTCAATGCCAAGCATTGTGAGGGCTGCTGTGGGGAAAATTGACTCCATCTCAGCCAAACTCTCCACAAGGACGGTCAAACACTAGTAGAGGTTGCCCAGAGGGGCTGCAGAGTCTCCACCCCTGAAGATATTCAAAAGCTGACTGGACACGTCCCTGAGTAACCTGCTTTGGCTGGCCTTGGAGGTTGGGCCAGGTCATGTCCTAATGTGTGTTCCTGCATCAACCACATTTGTGTCTTAGATAGAAAACCCTATTGAGAAATGGTGAATAGATAATCAAGCAGAGTATAATGTTAACACATACTTCAGCAAAAAAAGCAAGATCTGGAGAGTACGGTAAAATATTTCCTCCCTACTAAAGAAGAAAAGTATTGCTAAATGTTTTTCTTTTAATAGAAAACCTCTATAGAATGTGACAGAGGAAGTGTTGACTCTATCAAAAATGCTTGATTGGCAGAGAAAATACAAAAAGCTGAGTCAGATTCTGCTCCACTTCCATCTTTCTTTCTCTTCCTCTCAAAAGCTTTGGGACATCATTCATTTGGATTTAACTTTCATGACAGAAGTGTCTCTAAATAATTAACTGAGCCCCAATATCCAGAAAACTCTTGCAAAGTTTGGTTTCAGATACAGTCTTTCTGGCTGAAGTTAATGCTTCAACCCATTGTACAGATTAAGCAACTTTCCCCCCCTTTAAACAATATTCTTTAGCTATTCACCCAAGAGGAAATCTTGGAATTGTAAAACTTCATCTATCTTTTAATTTGAATGTTTGTAGATACTGAGTTACTTTTGGCAGAAGTTTTTTCGGCAAATGGAGGAAGTGAGACTTCCATGGCTAAACTTCATAAAGTTTTGACCTTTTCCTAGTATTAAATATAGTTATAAGAGCAACCTCAAATTATTTGTCTATTATTCAATTTTTAAATCACAGACATTTTCACCAAATACCCCAAGGTCACAGGAAATCCAAGCTAACTTTGGTCTACACTTTATTTTCTTTATCCACATTAACCCTCTGAAAATAAAAACACAGGATGGCAAGACAAGCACATTTTCAAGCCTGCCTCAACGTTTAAGACAAAGAACTATCATGCTGCACAAGAAAGTTGTATAACTTACAGTTTGCAGGAGAAGTAAATATTAGGGCTTACTGTTCTGAGATTTCTTTGGCATGTTCATAAACTTACACTTTTTTGAAAAATATTGATTCCGTTGTACTTTTGAAAAACACGTTAAGAGATTGGTATGTTTTTTGGGAGTACTCAAAATCCAGGTGAAAGGAACAACGGGAAAAAAAATCATCACCCAGCACAGTTCTCTTGAAGTCAAAGAAGCTGCGGCATTTTCCACCTCGTGAGGGTACGACCCAATATTAACAGACACAAAACATACAAATGCTATTCCTCACATAGCTTTAGATGAGCACATGCTTCTGTCAGAAATATGGCAATATAAACATACATCCATATTAAAATTTAAAACTTTAAAGGAGCTAGAGGAAAAGACATCTATTGGGACAATGAAGGAGGAGAAAGGAAAATGTCAGAGCACAAAGACAGTTAATAAGGCAACTTCATAGTATAATGGTCAGATTTATTTTTCCTCTGAAATTATCATCCAGTTCCTGTGACTTAATTTTTCCTAGCGGAGATCTTTCCCTCCATGACTGCTTTCTTTTGGAACTGATTTGAAGTTCACTAATTTGAAAAACAAACTCTAACTTGACAATTCATAAATATTCCCTCAGAGTTATTTCTAGTTCAATATGTGCTTAAATTTACAATATTTATCAGATGTTAAAATTGATAAAAAAGCGATGATGGCATTAAACACTCTATGGATGTACTTTCTGAATAAATAAACATTCTATGCATTCACTTAGGTGCATATGTATATGTATATAGGTTACATTTATATAGTATTCCATGTTCAGGTAAGAATGCAGTGTTCAGCATAACCTATTTCTGAGACTGTCAATCAACAGTTTGAATGCGTTGAACTTAAATTCTGTGAAATGATATTTAAAAGAAACCATTCCCTCTGACAGTCTGGCCGCCCTTTGTGTCACTGCCACTCTCCCAAAACATGCTTTATTTGAAGCATGAAAAAAAGGGAAGAAAACCACCCCCCCAAACATTTTGGTTTACATAAGAGAAATAGACTGTCATGTTGAAGTCTACAGGGAGCTCAGTGGAAAGCACGCGTTTGGGTATATGAAGAGGTTTATTTGTTTATGGCACAAGCCCACGCCACAAAAAGGGAGGGTCCAGAACAAATTGAAGCATTTCATGGCTGTCTCTGTCTTGTGCATGCTTTTTCGCTACATAGCACCTTAAATGATACACTTAAAAAGACATGAGACTAGAAATACTGAAGAGGAAAGCATAATGCTTTGAAACACCGACGAATTAGCATCTTATCTGCACAATGGCTTCACAATTTTCAGCAAGGAACATAAATTCCAGCAACGCAGCAGCAGCATCCTACGGCTTGACAAGGTAGTATAGCTACAGATGAAAATGCTGAGGAGGTTCAAAGCCACCTGAGGAAGGGTTTCTTAGCAACAGACCAGATCATGAACGAGAATGTGATATAGCTATTTTTAGTGTTTCAAACCAAACTGAGATATTTTAAAGGTGTTAACCTTTAAAACTTACGTTTTTTTCTATGTAACCAGCTTAAATGAAATACTGGTGCTTCATTAAATGTAAAGATTTTACTGTGTCTGTCTTGGAATCACCCACAGCATGTAGATGTGTAAGCAAGAGCTAACCTCAAGAATCACTAATGTGCTACAAACAAATCATTTCACCGTATTGATTAGTCTTCACAGAAGAAGCTCTAGGGGAGAAAATTCAAATTGTTGACAATTATGAAAGTCCCAATAAAACGTGATTCATAAGCAACTCATCCAGAGAAAACCCCTGAATCTTACAGGTTTGGCTTGTAGCACCATGTGGCAGACAAGGGGGAATTCAGTTTCACTGGTGAGCACCGAGAAAATGAACAGTTCTGCAGTAACTCTTCTAGCCATTGGGAAATTAAGCTTCTCGGAGTCCCACAGCACAGACATGGGGTCCTTTCCTCACCATAAGCTATCTCCATAATTAATTCTTTCCCCATGATTCAGAGGCCACAGACATTCAACTATCAGCAAACAGTTGTGATGGTTGGAGACGTTCCTGTCTTCTGTTACCAGTGACTATTTTCCCAGCAAAATCTTCAGAAGGCAGTAAGGAGGACTCCATTTGAGTGCATTGTCAGCCAGTTAGTGCAACCTGCCAATGGTGCTGAAGTATTCAGGTGATGTTTGTATTCTCCATTCTACAAGTTAATCTGAGGGAGTAGGAAAGAAAAGCTGAATAAAAAAGCAGACAGAACACAGTAAATGCTTATTTGCTGAGATCATCAGAATTACAGAGACTGAAAATAACAGATTCAAAAGCAGGTTAAAAATAACTTCCTCTTTTTTTTTTTTTTTAAGAGTTGCTATTTTAGTGCAAATTGTTCTGAAAAATACAAAAAGCTTTTTAAAATGAGCTTTTGTGTTTCAGGTTTTATTGAACATTTTTCCATCAGTGTATTTTGTCATTGCTTCTGAAGTATCTTCTGGTTTTGAAAACTAAGGATAAGCCTTCAAAGCTGATTTTTGCCCAGTGATCTCTGAGTTGGAGTTTCTTTGCCTCACCCTTCAAGGCTTGTTTCACCTAAATTGTGGTATTACACTGACCCAGGCTGCTGGCACTGTGTGCCTTGCAAAGAGTTTGTTGAACCACAGAAACCTGGGGAATGAAGAATTGCAGAATTCCACTCCCCTGAGGAGTGACCCCTTCCCTGGGTGAGAGAAGGTGAAGTGTCTCAGCTCAGGGAAGCAGCTGAAGCAAAACAATTCATCACCCACCACCCACTGCCACTTGCTTAGGACTCCCAAGTGCTGACAACCTCTCACAAGACCTCTGGGATAAGGACTGAAGGCAGACCCAGGTCCTCATCAGCAACTGCTCCAGGACAGTGAGTGGGTTTTGGCTCCAAATGCAGATTCTTCAGTGTCTGGGAAAGTAAATCAGGACCTTAATAGCAGGACTCACAAATGGCCTCTCTCTGAAACTGTCCAAACCAAACTCCTGGCTAAACCTATCAACATTTTTTGCTTATTAAAGTCCATTCTAGATCCAGTTTCTCTAATTCAAATCATACCTCATTAATTTAACAATAATCCCGGCATAGATGCAGCAAGGCAAGTTATGCTATTGTTCAACATTGACATCCAGCTAATTACTGAGTAATATGGGTCAAAGGGGATTGAACTGGAGGCACATTTGTTTTAAAATTCTCTCTCCTGTTGCCACTGGGATCACAAAATTTTTTCCTCATTAAAAAAATATTGTATATATCAGTTCTACAAAAACTTTCTTGTGACCACATAAAACCTGTGTGTTGTTATCTTACTGCCAGTCTCCTAATAACATAGACAATTTCATATCCTTGACGTCCAAATCTGTCCCAGCCAATGCAGTAAAGTGGAAGGGGACTTAAGGAGCTCACACAGTTTGCAGCTGCTGCAGTGATTTTGGCATCAGAGACATCCCAAGCAGCAAGAAAGTGAAGGTTCTGATAAACATACAGTTGTGATAAATCTGCATGATAACTGGCAGAAACTTTAGTGACAGAAAGATATCCCAGAAAGCAAATCTGTGTTTGTGCTACAGTGAAAAATTCCATATATAAAGAACGTTGCATGGCAAACAAGCTTTCATACCTCAATAAATATAAAATAAGTTATTGCTGATTGTGGACATTCTTTGTCTGAAAAGAGACACACTCAAAGTTTCAATAGGTGTTTGGACAAGAAAAAAGGGCTTTACTAAAAAGATAGGAAAATATACGTGAGAAAAAATTGAACCTTTTACAGTGAATAAAGTTTTAGTCGAAGTCTGGGATTTAATTCATGCTCCCAGCTTATGTTAAAAA
Organism: Cephalopterus ornatus; assembly: GCA_013396775.1. Classification (NCBI taxonomy): domain Eukaryota; kingdom Metazoa; phylum Chordata; class Aves; order Passeriformes; family Cotingidae; genus Cephalopterus; species Cephalopterus ornatus. The sequence goes on from VZRE01008288.1 coordinate 46,584, forward strand.
GGACAAACTGATTTGTCTCAGAGGAAGCAGATTTGAAGGGTTTTCTTCCTTTCTCACAAGAAACTACCTCAGAAATCTCTTACTGCTGCCCCTTTCCTAAAAAGAACGAGCAGAAGGCATTCAGGCAGGATTTTTTCCTCGCAGACTACTTCTGAACAGTTTGTCTCAAGCAGACTTCTCTGCATATTTTTCCTTGAAGACGAGCAGCCACTTCTTTGCTGTGTTTAATATGTGATCTGAAAAACCTCAGTGTTCTGCAAAATGGATTTTAAAATATTTTGAATGAATGTCACTTTAAAATTAAAAAAAAAAAAGAGGATGGCTTGTTTGTAAGCATAGTCACTATACTTAAATGTATAAGCATTTAGTCAGCAAGGTGGACATGTACAGAGTTGACTTTAGCACAATTTGACACGGAAAGTCAGAAGATGTAGGTTTAACCATAATCCTCACAACTGAAGCACTGAATCAGCTATGTCTCAGTTACAGGTTCTCATCAAGCCCTGTTTTAGTTTCTAGAGCTTCTTTCCTATGACCAACACACTTTTTCAGATTAGACACCATTAGGGAAAGTTGTCAAAATAGCATTTCTAAGTCTTTGCATGTATGATTTCAGTGTGTATAGCGAGGCTTAAGAAAGTTAAACGCAGCTGAAAAAAAGATGGGGACAAATTCTCATTTTAGTTTGTAAATATCAAATGTATCACCTGTGCAATGAAATTAAATGTATCTGTATTTGAAAGCAAGAGAGGACAATGCACCCTCAGACTTTGTGTGTTGATATAAATGAAAGAAAACGTTTATATCCTGATTCTGCAGAATGCATTCGTGACTTGCTTTAGTTGTATAAAAGGTCCCACAGGTTCCTCCTTCTTTGTATCAACTGTATTTTAAAATACAGTAGTTTTATAGTTCAGGGATTAGGATCTTAAACTCACTCTAAATGCTCAAAGCACACCTTTACTCTCTAAACTTCCAATCTACTGAGCAGCGCTGGGTAGGTTAATTTTTAGAATATTTTCCTTCAATATTTTGTTTTTCTTTTTGCATTAAGTGCATGTCTTGCCTTGAGAAGCTTTTCAGTTTTAGATGCATTAAAAATGTTCCACCACTAGAATGAAGAGAAACGGAGAAAGGGGGAAAAAAATGAAAAGAAAGAAGGTGAAGCAAAACCTGTACAAAACACATTACAGATCTTCTCCACCTTTTAGACTAGGATTTCTTAGAGGAGAAAGGATAAAAAGGGAAACCTTTAGCATGAGCATCTCACCTGAAAACTGCAAGTATACACAATGAGGGCTGAACTTTCAACACTGAGTTTTGTTCAACAGTTATTGTGTTGTATTTTTTTTTATTTTCAATCTCTGAAAGATGAAAACTTCCCCAAGGCTTTTTTCTGGAATTGTGCCCTCAGTGAGAATCAGATACTTTGCTCTTCCTCCCTGTGCTGTTCCCTGTGCCCTAGGACAGAACCAAATTTTGCAGCTTGTTGCAGGGCTCAGTTAACGTTTTGGGCAGATGATTTTGCTGCTGGATGAGGCCCTTTGCTATTCATTTGGCAATGCTTCGCAAGTTCATTTCCAATTGTAAAGTCATGAGCTTTTAAACTTGCGAAAATCCCCTAACTCCCTTGATAGCCTTGATAGTAATGAAAGAAACAGACAGAAAGTGCAAGAGAATACACCACTATCCACAGCACAAGAGCCTAGACAGCCTACATCACAGCACAGCAGCATGTCTGTGGGAGCCTCTCCTTGACTTTTGCATTTGGATCTGACTTCTTAAGGACCGCTGCGATTGCCAAGGGAACCCTTCCCAGAGTTTTGCAGAGGCACAGGTGATTGCAAGGGAGATGGCTCTCATCAGGAGCCATCACTCCTTGCAATCATCTCATCCAGTTCATCAGGAGCTGTAGTGACAGGACAAGGGCAATGGCTTCAAACTGGAAGAGGGTAGATTTCGATTAGATATTAGGAAGCAATTCTTCCCTCTGAGAATGGTGAGGCACTGGAACAGGTTGCCCAGAGAAGCTGTGGATGGCTCACCCTTGAGAGTGTTCAAGGCCAGGGTGGATGGGGCTTTGAGAAACCTGGTCTAGTGGGAGGTGTTCCTGTCCATGTCGGGGGGTTTGGAACAAGATGATATTTAAGGTCCCTCCCAACCCAAACCATTCTGTGACTCCATGTTTCAGTCTTCTGCTTCTACATTACATCATTACGATAATTGAAGCATATTCTCAGGGCACAGCTTCCTTACACAAGCAACTGCAAATACCACATGGATGTCACACAACCACTAATAGGTTCAGAGAAACAGCGCTATCATGGATGGGAAGTATTTTGCACAAGTGGGACAACATTCCCACTGGAGATTCCTTAGTAAGAAGCAGTCAACTATGGGAAAAACAATGTTCAGTAATCCCTGCCATCAAGAACCTTTCATGAAATACAGTAGTCTATGGGATAATTTTTAAAAATCTGAATCACGAATTATGTATACCAGCAGATCCTGATGATGAATACAAAGAAGGAATTATTTATTTTGTGAACATTTCTTTTACTGGCAGAGTAATTTCTTTTCCCCTGTTTGTTCTGAAATTTAGAGAGGAAGAAATGGGTATTTCTGAAACATTGTCTGCTTTTTAGGTTTGAGACATGCTTGCACAGAAGATGAACTTCTTCAGAATCAATGGCATTTGAGAATGTCTTCCATACTTCAGAGATTCATTTTACACCTAATTTTAGCTATCTAAAACCTTGACGTCAAGATGTGCTCCTAGGAATAGTTTAAACTGGAAGCAGAAAAGTACCTGTGGGAAAATTCACCCCCCATTAGCACAAGGTCAGGAAGACCCTTGAGAGGTTTTGGTCACCTTTTGGTTGACCTCATGGAGCAGCTTGGACAGTGCAACCTGATGAAGCACAGCTGGAAACAGCCTTCCAGGGATGCATCTAATGCACCCAACTGCAAATGGATTCTTGGCTAGACTCAGCCTAGTTCAAAGCCTCTTCCCTGTACTAAATGGCATCATGCCGAGTCCTCGAGACAAACTGCTCCTGCACTTATGTGATGAATTGTCCAGGAGATGCTTTTCTTTGTTCACGATAGTGAAAGCACACCCAAAGTATTTCTACACGCCTAAAGTTAGGTGAAATTAATCCTGTTTTGCACTGGACAGCCTCCATTTGCTGACATTTGTCTGTATTTCAAGACCTATTTTTCCCTTCCTTTTAGCCTGTAGGAAGCTTGGAAATGGAATGGTTGGAAACAGATTAATTGGCAGCAATTTCGTTAGGGAAGCTTTTTACACAGTATTTGTGTTTGTGTTGTTGTCTTTCCTTCTAGGAAAAAGAAATAAAATCTCTCATTCACAATACAGTACAACTATGAGAAGAAGACTTTTCAAAGGCAGATAACTAAATATCACCAAATTTCACTAAAAGCTGAATATCTGTTCTTCAGGTATTTTATACTGTTTATTTAAATACATTATCAATAAAGCTAAAAGGCGTGTGTGAACTGTTGAAGAAAGAGGAATCAGTGTACACCTGCTATTTGCTCCATTTTGAGATCAAAAATCCACACCTTCTACTGATAGAAAAAGAAACCAAACCAAAAAATAAAACCCCATCAGGCTTTAGTCTGGCACTCTACGAGATTGATAGTGAATCTCTATTAGACTACTTATGGTACTGATAATAAGCAAACTGAACAAGAAACTTTGACTTCTAATTTGTTTCAAAGTGGAGTTTCTTGTATTAACATTTTCAGACTGTATGATCTGGCTTTCAAACATATTTTCGTTCAGAAGGAAACAGTTCCTACTCAGGGAAAACACTGTTCTTAATGCATGACACTGTGAAGGTGAAAACAGTAGGAAAATACAGTCTTAATGGAAGATTACAGTAGAAGCCCTTCGATTTTGTTGAGTGCATAAAGCTTTTTTGACCTGGTCCATTATGGGTTCATAAAACATTGATTGTTTAAAACTTGTATATCTTAAAGCAAAATTAAGAAACTGGTTTGGGTCTCTTAGTTATAGTAGTAACAGCTGTAAGTCACATGCTACATAATTTACATCAAAAATTTTGTCAAGCCATAGAGTAGTATTTTTAAATAATCTTGAGGGAAAATAAAACTGTCACTTTTATTTCCAGAGTGTACCAGAAAAGTTCTGATAGAGTCTGGATCCCTTCAGGGAGTGTGGATAGAGGCAAGGCCCTCTCTTCCCTTTCTGCACTCAGGTACAGAGCCTGCCTGCCCAGGGAGCAGAAATCCTGGGTCGCAAGACAGACCAGGAAATGAATGAAATCCCCAGACAGCAACAGTGTTCTTGCTTGCTTTCCCTTCTGCTTTGCTAGCTTTCTTCAAACTCACAATCCCTCTTCTCTTATTCTGTCAAAAATTTATGGATCATTTTTTGCTTATCTTTCCTAAAATTTTGGGACAAGCATGTGTAAGAATGCACCATTCTGCTTTAACTTATACCTGTATAAAGAACCCACGTGTAACATCAGTGAAGTTATTGATTGTAAAAGCCTGAAAGAAAGATACAGTATTTGAGATCTGTTACCAAGAAGGCAGATGCACTGACATTTCTGCCACCATAATGACCTCTCTGACTTAATGTTAACTTACCATTTCTCATCAGGAGATGGGGAGAGGGAAGGAGGGGGGAAAGTACCTGGAACACTATAACCAGGGTAAAATCCATTGCTTTTCTTATATTCCATGAACATGGCAGTGATGAAGAGGTGGAGGAGGCACATAAGCCAACATCACAGGCCAAGTGTCATTGTGCCATCATCAACCTCCCTGTAGCCTATTAATCGCTCAGTCAGCTAAAAATTTCTGTGTGTACAATAAAACACAAAATTATGCTTAATGATTTCTAGTATTTTTATGTAGCTACAAGGAACAACTGTGTTGCCTTAATTAATGTTTCTCTTTATCATGTTTTATCATGCTTTATTTTAAGTAATAAAAAAAAAATCCATTGAGATTTTCTTGCTTTTATATCAACTCTGCTTTCTGTGCAGACTGGCATTCTCTGGAGAGAGAACGTTTTCTGCCCCTCAACTTACACAGTGAATTTTAGACTAGGTATTGTCATACTAAATAATACTATATTCTTAAAGGGATATAGTGGTGTAGGGGACATGCATGGGCAGTACACAGTGACACAAAGGAATAATTCAGGCCTGGAGTGTGGCATTATCATCAGAGGCAATTTCACGAGCAAACAAAACCCCCATGGGAAGTATGGGATATAGTGCAGAAACCACCAGCCCTGCATGCAAAATGAAATTAAAGAGACAAGTGCAGAAAAGCCTTCCCAAAACAATGAACTAGACACAAGCCTGCTATGCCTGACAAATGGAATGAAGTTAGGATAATTCTGACAAATTCATACTACCCTTCATTTGCATACACTTCAGGAGCAGATATAAAAATCATTAATGAAAACAGTAGTTAAAATGACCCTAACATGGTAGGCTGCCCAGAGTCTAACCAAACAGTGAATTAATATGTAACAACGATGACTAAATGGATTATTTAAATCTTCATGTCTTAGAACGAAATTACAAATTCAAAGTAATCATGGACCAATTTAATAATTCATTTTGTGAATTTTGAATGCACTCATCTTTACAAGCTACAGAAGCCTAAAAATTATGGTCAACTGATTCACCATGGTATTAGTTATGGTTGTTGTGATAGAACTTAATGAACAACCAACCATGTGTGTGATTCTCTTCGTACTAGGCAGGACACAAATATCTGACTGTATATGTGCCTCTCCAACAGGACTCCAATCCATGTTAACCTGATAGATACAAGGTTGGATTCTCCCCATCCCTTTGTCCAGAATAGTTAGCAATGAAAGGCAGCAAATATAATTGTAGTTTCCAGGGTATGTGGGGTTTTGTTAGGCATTTTCCCCCTCTTTTAATCTTGGCAGAGGGGCAGAAATGGATAGGGAAGCAGTAGAATAATTATCAGAGAAATAATAAGTGAAATGCATGGGAAAAGACTGCTAAGAAAGACAAGAAAGTGAGGAAAAGAACAAAAATTCAGATACAGAATGTGTCTCAGGTGGAGAAGATAAGAAGAGAAAGGCTGGAAAGAAGAGATCAGAATGATGGTCATGGAAAGCATGAGGTCTAGTCAGAGACTGATGAAGTAGTAAAAATTTAGAATCTGGACTCTGTCTTTTCTCATCTATTTCCTTTCTTTTCCAAGAAAAGCCCCATGCAAAGAGGCCCTAGGATTCAGATAAGAAACCCTTTTATGATCAGGTCCTTCAGCTAATGATCACAGGCCTCACTCTTAACAGCATGGAGTCCCCAAGGCTTCTATTTAAAGTCAGCAGGAGAAGCAAATGCTCAGTAGTTCCAAAAAAATAATAATAATAAAAGGAGAGGTCAGACTCTGTTCTTTGAGAGTACTCACAGCAGAAATGAATCTGAATTCTCTTGCTGACAGTTTAATATCAGAATTTTTAATGGACTTTGAAAATCATCTTTCTTGGTATTATTTCTTCCCTTCTAACTGCTTTTCAGCTCTTGGTCCTACTCAAGTTTTTTCAGCTGTCATCATTTTAATGCTTTTTTTTTCTTTTCTTCAGCACTGTATCATTGTCATTACAGCAGAATTGCCGGATACCTGCAATAAAACATTTCCAGCCAGGAGGAGAAACAACCCTCTGAAGAGCACATATGAACTGAATATTTTCTTTGGTCAGTAACTCTTGTTATTCCCTGAGAACCCTTTAGTGACTTCTGGAATAAATCTGTCCTTTCTGTGCCTGAGTTCCTGCTGTCAGACTGTCCCGGTGACTCCACAGACAACTCAAACATTGAGGGTTTTCAGGATTTCTGATTAGCAGCTTCCACTATGGTCTGCCACCTCATGCAGTAAATTTTCTTGGCTATACAAGTTCGAAAAGAGAGTGTCAGCAAAGGAGTCCCATTTTCCCCCTCTTTAATTAAAGAACTTCATGCCTTTGCACCTGTATTCTCATGTTTCATAATTTCAAATATTGCTCTGTCTCATACTTATTTATGAAACAATCAAATAATAGAAATAAAGGATTAATTGGGTTGCATTGGCCTGGGCATGTGAGATACCCAAAGCCGGTGACCACTGAAATCAAAAGAAGGCTGAATTCTCAATGCTTTGCAGATTTCTTTGGTGTAAAATTGTTAGTTAACAAAATTGATCTTGTCTGATTTTGTTTGAGGAGCTGTCTAGCTCCAATGATCTGTCAATACAGCCTAGGCTTGCTTGATCTAAAATATTTAGATTTGTGATTCTAACAAGTTGACACTTGTTAGTGTTCTCTGTTCAGCTGTGACTGTCTCCTTAGATACCTCTGACACCTAGTAGAGTTTTTAATCAGTCATATCAGTTTCTATAACCAACATTTACGTGTGAAGTAGTAACTTAATAGAGAATTGGAACCATGCTTCAATATTTAACTGGTGTCAGGGAGCCAACAATTCCACCCAGCATCTTCATCAGCTTGAGTAAAATAGATAAATGCATGGTTATATACTGAACAGTTTCTTCTACTGTTGCCAAGGAAATCAGACATTGCTCATTGCATAAGTTTGCCCCCTGTTTATAAGTATCAGTCTTTAAGCAATCAATATGATACTTCCCATGTTGTCATTCTGTCTTTAGAATTTTATTTATTTGTTTGTTTTGTGGAGAAGATAGGGGAGGAAACTCCAGGGGAAAAAACCCAAACAAAACAAACACAAGACCACATACAACCTTCCCTCTTCTTTTCTGAGAAGATTAGTGGTTACATAATTTCATTTTACTCATATTACAATTTCTGGAAGCTTTTCCTCTGGTGGCTCTGACAGGCCCATGTTCTGCAGCACAATTACTGGAGGAATGCTATGTCTTTGTCCTCCTCATAAAATTCCACCAAATGTTGGACAAGCCATTAGCTTTTGGAAAACTAACTGCTAAATCTCCACACTTCATGTCTCTGAAGAATTCATCTGCGCTTGTTGTGCAGCAGCCCAAGTCTGCACCATAGGTTCTGCAAAAGGAAGAAGATGCCACAGAGAAGACCACACTTACTAGGGACACATCTCAGTCAAGAGATGTGTTTAAAGTCCCAAGTCAAAATAGCCTGATGCTTAGAAGTCCTCGTCAAACCTAACATTTCCTTGTCTGAAAGCTTATGAACATCATCAAAACTAGGCAGACTCAAATATGTACATTGTTGCATAATCTCAGACATCAACCTTAAAATAGTACTTTTCGTACCAATCTACACCTCTTCAGGCTCCTTATACAAAAAGTTTTGGATTTTATCTGTAATGCTCTTAAATTTGTTGCCTGAAGTGGCTGATTTGAGACACTGTTCTTTGGAAATACATCTGGGATGTAAATTCTGAAAGCATTTTTGTTGCCTAAGAAAACAGCCAAGTTAAGTGGACATGTGCTAGAAATCACTACATTCACAAACTTGACCCTGCAAACCCAGGAGAGAAACACAATTTTCTTAAGCCCATGAAGAAAAGAAAAAAAATTCCAGACATGTCAGCATCAGCAAATTACTGAAGTCTTAAAAATATTGGACCCTTTCTTCCATCCAGACCTTTTGAAACTGAGTATTCACGTCATTAAACTGGAGTATATGTTCATCCCACGTAATTATGGAATAAAATATGATCGTGTGAATATAAGTCCCAAAGGCAGGGAAACCAAATGAGAAATACTTCTTCCCCCTCTCAATGTTTCATAAGACCTCATGACTTGAAGACATTTCTATGCTTGGGAAGAAGAATTTATGATTAGGTTAATATTAGAAATTGACAGTCCTCATATAGAGTTCTCATTTTTAAATGGAAGATGGCTGCTGCTAAATTATAATTACAAGAGACAAAAAGAAGGTTTGGGCCAATTTATCAAAATAATTTCTCTTACTTTGTGGCAAACACACTATTTCTTCATGCCATACAGAAGAGCACCCACCAGCCATTGATTTCCTTTGTCCCAGCAGAACCTCAGTGTTCTGATCTCTTACAGCAAAAGCACTGCCCTGTAGATTACAATGAAATGTTCTTGAAAGACCCTCAGTAACATCTGTGCAGGTGTTTAATTGCTCATTTGCCAGCATGGAAAAAGCTCAGTGTCAAAAAATTCCATCTAAAATGCAAACTCAAAATTCTCTAAATCAGATGATAATCATCTTTACTGAAGCTTAAAGTGCAATAATTTTTATCCAGACAGCAATGACATTATGCAAAATAACATGAACTTGGGACTACTTGAAAGAAAGAATTACATGAATGTGAAAAACTAAAAGAACTCTTAGAAATGCACACAGACCGTCATATCACACCACAAATAGGAGTCAGAATGACAATACCATAAATTAAAACAACCCTCAAGCAAAAACTAACAGCCAGGAAATGAGAAACAGATTTAAAACAGAGAACAGAAACCAGAAAGCATGACCACTAATGAGATTCTGCACAGCACTCACAGTAACAAAGGAGGTGACAAATGATAGCAGAGATACAGTATTAATAAGGAAGTACAAATTATATTTCCTCTTTATGCAGTCTTTCACCTTGCATAGTGCCAGCACCTAGAATTTGAAAAGAGGACATAATCTCTTACTTTGGAGGGATGGAAAGCTGGGAATGGCATGACAATCAAATTGCAACACATCTCACAGCTGGAAAGTGGAGAGAAGGGAAAAAAAAAGGCAAGCTGAAATAACCTGCAGAATTAAAATAACATTATAATGCATAAAGTTATGCCCAGCCAGGACAGGAATAATGACTTCAACCAAGATTACAACAGCCAATTTAGTGTAAATATACTGCATGCTAATGTAGTGTCATACTCATTTCCTCTTTCCCTAGTGCTGCTCGTATTAGAGGCAGGATTCCCATATTTCTGTCCGGGATTTCTGCCGAGATAATGCAAACGCAGGGAAATTGATGCATCTGGGATACCTCATAGCAACTGCACACATGAAATACAGATAACCTGTTTCTGAGAAAAGTCAGGCCTACAGCACTTAATGTTGCATTAAGCCCAAAGCTTGTGGAGCCCAGGAGATTTTGAGTACACGCACAGACCCCCATCTCAGCACGTGTGCTGTAAGGCCAACTCACCCTGAACTCATGTTCGTGCTTCTTTGGTGGTCTGCACCAGTGCCGTGGACACATCCAGGGCTGTGACATCTCTGCAGCCTGCACAGAGCAGTCAGACTGCTGGAGATCCACAAATCCTGGGAAAAGGTTCACAGCCCTCAAAGAGGCCATATACAGAGAAATTTGGGCGTACACAGGGCAAGTTATGGGCTATCGATCCCCTGTCTGTGGGAAGCTGAGTGCAGTTTTGCAGAAGTCACATCTAGACAAGGCAAGTGAAGCAACTAACAGAATAATACCTGAGAAATTTCCAGTCCATTCAATAATTAGAAAAAATATATCCACGGGATGTGAACTGAAGCTCTGAATGACGTGATTTCCATGGAATTCGTAAACAAAGTTACAATCTATCAACACAAGGGGAAGAACTTAATACTGCCTAGTGTGAACTAAATATTTTAATCTGTGACCTAAGAAAAAACCTCACATTCTTGCAACATAAGTTTTCCTATTATTATGAAACATGGTGCATTGGAGTTTGATAACTCTGCACATGCTCGCCTGGATTGTCACCATTTCTGTTCTTATTTTCTTTTCTTCTGCTGTCCAAGTGTCCTGGAACTCTTGCTCCATTGTTATAATGGATAATGAAGAAGCACTTCATGTACAACATGACAAAGCCCATATATAGGAGATTCCATTGAATGTGGAATAAACCCATTACAAAAATCCCATAAATATACAACAAATACATAAAATTAAATTAAGAAGTGTTATGCCTTATTGAACAACTGTAATAAAGAAAGTCTGCAAAATAACAGGCCATAAATGGGATAAAAATACTTATTGTTCTTTAGGAAAAGGAAAGATATTTATGCAGTCAGATGCTAATTATGAATCACATACTCAGAAGATTTTTCTCTAGGTCAATTAAGAAAAATTCAGCCCAGTGTAATGCTACTTTGACTTCAGTTATATTGAGGCTTAATGAACCTAATTGGTGCACATCATTAATTGGTACAAATAATAACAGATCTTTTTTTTTGAGTAACCATTTCTTTTTTCCTTTACAATTTTGCATATACTTTACAGAAATCAAAAGGCCAGAAGTTCTGACTGAGAAAAAGATTAAGTATAGGCTTAACTTGATTCATGTGTATAAATTCATCATAACAGTGGAATTTTTTTTCTCTATCTTTACAGATCAGATATTTTCTGAAAGAGAATCTTTCTTTAACCAGTTCCAAAATGTTTTCAGGACACAAACTAATCCATAATGCCATAAATCTGTGTTTCCTAAATTGGATACTGTACTGAAGTTTTGTTCCAAATTAGCAACCCCACAGCTGACCTTCTGGCACAAAACAATATTCTTGTACTATCCCAAGCCTCTATCTATACCTTTAAAAGGTCTTTTCCATGTCTTTTAATATAAACATCCCTGCATTTTGTTAAAAGCTGATCTTTTAGAATACTGCCCAAACTGAATTATTTTGCAGCAATATGTAATATTAACTCAAAAAATGGATAGTGACAGATGTTTAGCAGGCACAGAAATCTTCCTAAACAGTGAAAAGCATGGGCTATATCTGTATTGCTCTGCTAGCTCAGGATTCACGCTTGCAATATGGCAAATGTCCTCAGCCAGCTACATGGCCCGCTTGGTGTCCTGCAGTCTGGCTTTTGTCAGAGCAGAGTCTGGCTCCACTCTTCTGAGAAATTTGGTGGCTGAGCAGAGCTCCTCCCTGGGCTGTCACTGTTCCAGCAGGGATGCAGCCATCCTAAGCTTGGAGATGCCTCCAACTACTCTACTTTCACCTGCAGAACATCCTCAACACTGATATCATGAGACTGATTAAACAGCTTTAGCTGTGTTCCAGGAGAACCATGAGAGAGAGGAATATATAGAAGTACAGTTTGTGCTAGGAGCAACAAGTTAATTCTATATAATATATACTGACATCATAAAATTCTAGTTATATGTCAAAGCACTGGAGAAGGAAAGAGGTTGGGTAGAGTTAGGGATATTGGGGTATATTTTCAAACTACTCTCCTAATGTAGTGAATGGACTTTATACATTAAGTTGAATGCCATGTTCAGTCCCAGCAGAGGAAGTATCGAGGGACTCTGAGTTTTCAGACTGTTACTTTGAACTAAAACCAAAATAAGACAATTTAATACCATTAACATTATAAAAGAATATATTGCTGAAGTACTGACCTAAACAAAGCTTCTTTATGCAATTTGAGGTTTGGTTTAGAACCGACATCTCAAGGAAAACTCCACAATTTATCCTCAGTCTTCATTCTTTCAGCATTACCTATGTGTAATAAAATTCTTACATGTCTACATATTTCACAAGAAATTTGTAACTGAATTCAGGCTCTGTGCTTCAAGCCTACCCAGTGAAATTGAGGCAAAGAGCAGGAAGGGGTCTTTGGGAAGTTCCCACTCCTACTCTGAAGAGGAATGACCCATCACTGCTGGGGAACATCTGCTGATACTTCTCACATGCAACCACAGAGGTGATAATTCCGCAGCCCCCCCAGCAGCCCCTTTATTGCCCTCTCTGTTGCAACTTAATGCCATTATTCTTTGTTCTTTTCCTGGCAGGTCCTGACAACAATTTATTCGTTCCCTGTTTGCCGCAGCCTTTTTAGGTATTTGAGGACTGTCTTCACATCTTTCTTAAACTGTTTTCTTCCAGACTGCATTAGTCCCAGAACTGGCACTGAGCACTAGGTGAGGCTTCAAGCAGCATCCACTGAAGTCAGAGATTATTTTACTTGCCCGTATTACTCCTATTTTCACAAAACACCTTTGCTTTTCTAAGGAAAAGTCTACAAACTGGCAGTAGATGACTGAAAATCAAGTTCTCTGAAGCACTGTGATTGCTCCCATATTTTGCCTGAGCTGGTCCTTGCAGTAATACTTTATTTGTGTTTTGGGTTTGTATATTTGAAAACAACAGCATAAGCAAAGGTATATTCCCTTCATGGATTGCCTTCTACTTGCAAGAAATGAGAAGAATTTGCCTTATTTTGCAGATGTAGCATTCTGCTTGTCTATTATACATCAAAAATCTTTTGTTGCTGTCATATTGCTGAGGAGCGAGGAGTGCTACAACCATTCTACCTAGGTTAATGTATGCTATATTCCTCTTCCACCACAGCAGGGTGCCTCTAAGATACACTGACTGCTCTCTGGTCTGTCCCCAGAGAGCAAAAGGATGTGTCTGTGTGTATTAGTGTGTGGAAATGCACAGTGTACAAGTTTCCAGAGATGTGCTGCACCCTCTGCACCTCCAAAAGCCTCCAGAGTCAGAACAGTTGCCTGAATGAAATTCTCTCATGTTGTCTATCCTTACCTACGGGTCTTCTACCCTCTCTCTCGCTCCTCCTTGTCTTTTCAAAGTATAAACTTAGATGACAAGCAGTGAATAGCCTGAGTAGCACACAGACCTCAGAGCCAGCCCAGCCAGCATACACATGTCACTCTAAAGGGATTCACTGTACCACATGTTCCAACTGGCATAACACTCTCCTCACTGGGGTACCTTCAGAAGTTGTCTAAGAACTTGTATTTCTTTCCTAAAGTAGCATTCTGTGATCAGCATGTCTTTGGATGACAATCACTTGGCAGGATCTCTGACTAGTCATGGACATTTCCAACTGCAGCACTGAATGTGGTCCCAAATGAAGGTGGGGGTACAGGGAAGCTCTCACTAATGGAAATATCTCATTGGAATTCTCATCTGGTCAAATATATCCCAAATCCAGGCCTACAGTGATGTTCACATGGAGAAACAGAGGTGTGCAAAGAGTCTGTCCTGCAATATCCCCTGAAAACATGGAATTCTCTGCAGTCAGCCTCACTTCTTTGAGTAGGAAGAAAAAAACCCAAAACCAAAGCCAAAATCAACCTAACAAAAGATATAAATAATATTTTAACTACCTGGTTCCTGAATTCAAAGAGAATTAATGCAAACCAGTTCCTCCCATGGTACTCACTTTTCTATGCTCTCAAGCCTATAACATACAGTGTCTATTACAGTTCATCTGATGAGATCTCTTAAAGACATAGAAGATCACTAAACAGTTTGAGGTTATTAATCTGTCAAGTACAAAACATGAAAGGCTGCAAGTATTTGTAAAAGCAACCTTTAAACCACTAAGGATATTAAACATACAGGAGATGTAGAAAATAGTGGCAACAGGGAACTGAAAACAACAGAAGAGCAGAAATGCATCTAATGGTATATTCAATGATTTCTACCATTCTTTTAGGATTCAGGAGGACTACTTCCCCAAGTTACAATTAAGTCAATTCTTGTTACTTTAATATTCTGATTATTGTTTTAAATTTCCTGCTTACACAAGTTCACAAATTTTACATGTAATAGACGATTTTAGAACTGCCTTCTTACAATGGGCAATATGAGTGCAGATACCAGCAATCCACACCTACATTGATAAGACTTTCACCATATTGTTTCTTCCTCTACAGTCATAAAGTGCAGGAGATGGAAGGAAATATTGGAAAGAGCTGGAACATGGGATTGTGAGTAACTGATAGAGGAGAATGCCGAAGAGCATGGAAAGGGACTATGAGTAGAAAGGTAGATTACATTTCCATGCACAAGCTTCTCATCTTGACTTCACTCCTAAACCTAACAGTCACCACTTCTAGCTTTTGGAGGCTTCAGGTTTTAGGGTTTTCAATTTAATACATCCAGAATGGATGTCGACATTAGAAACTTGTGATCTAGACTTTTTCCCCAGTATGAAGTCATCCTTATGAAACGGAGTTTCACACATATTATCCTACTGTCTGACAGGTACCAAACTGAACCAAATCCGTAACAGAAGCACTGATATTCCCATTTACATGTTTGTACTGCACAAGTGTCAGACTTTAGAGTCCCACCAGGTTTTGGTGCAGCAGCCAGCTTATAATTAGCCCCAGTACCTTTTCATATCTCACCCTTGGTCCTAGTAAATTCTCTTAATCCTAGTAAGGGCCAGACTCTCTATACAGACACCTTCTGTAGTGTTTGTAGAGTAAAATACAATTCTGAAACATCGGAATTATAAACATTAGTGGTCTCCAAACCAGCATCTTGAGAAATGCTGAATCTTACATTATGACAAGGGCAGTAAAGATTGCAAGGACGGATGGCAAAAGTGTGGGACAAGACTTAGACAGAAGGAGGTTGACCAAGTGACTTAAGCCAATCAAGCTCTACAGAGTTCTTAAAGCAACAACTGTTGAATCTGACTTGGTCAAATTTGCATAGTGCTTTTTGTTTATTCCCAGCAAAAAGCTATTGCAAACAAAGTATTAGAAGGAAACTTTATCCTCATTTACCATCATCATTATCATAATATCCCAGCACTCAGGCTGTGCCTTCAGGCAGGGTGATAGCGAAGTTTACTGCATATAAATTGCTCACTCCCCATCTTAAAGAATTTGTGTTTTGAAGGAAAGGTCACAGCACTTGTACAGGTAAATATTTATTCCAGCTCAGCTATTTTGCTGAGATGTTTGTAGCTGCATCTAGTATTTCGGATAAAACTTGATTGCTTTGTGTGCTCCCTACTCAACTGGTGATCCTTCTTATCCTCTTCTTCTGCATGATTGCCAGCTCCTTCTGCAGAGTCCCCAGCAGAGCCAGCACAGTTTAGACTGGGGGACTCCAATAGCAGGGCCAGCTTAATTTTCAGGTGTTTATTTCTTTCACATACCTTTTTTGGCAGGGAAATACTAAACAGGACCCTCCCTCACACTGTGTTGTTTTTTGATCAAACACATCCATAGTTTAAGTTACTTTGCTGCACAGCAACAGACAACATTTCCTTGTCAACTTTTATGAACTCTTTCTAGAAGTATCTTCCTGAGCTAGCTACAGTATTAAGAAAGACAGAAAATGGAGCTGTTTCTCACAGGAAAACCTATACGCATGCATTTATCAATTGCATGTGTCCCCCCCCTTTTTTCTTCTTGCAATGCTTCTGCAGTGCTATGACCCCCCCTCTAGATTTTCCCTCAGCTTTCTATCTTTTTCCTTCAAGTTGAGTCTGATTATTATGAATTAATAAGTTCATAGTTTCAGAGCTTTGATTATATATTTTTCCTTTCAGCTTGGAGGCCCTTCTGTACCATGAGGTTGCTTTTACCCTCAACAATTCCTCACGTATCATGCTAACTTCACGAAAAGTGCCTGCTTTTAATTGCAAAACCTTTGACACTTCTATACCAAGCTCCAGACACTGGAATTTTCTGCTCTGCAATGTGACTGTCTGTTCCTTTTCTGCTTGTTGGCTTCAAGCAACAAACACATGAGAATTTCAATTGTATTTTCACGTAATTTTCCTCTGTTTCAGACATTAGTTGTAAGACCATATGTTCCAGAGCATAAATACCTTAATTAAGATGTAGGCTTAAAACAATCCCTAAATAGTTTGAAGAGGTCTGAACAGATTTTTTTTTTTTAAGTTAGGCAGAACTTCAAGTTTTTAGCTAAAAGCTTTCAGGTTTTGTACATCATTAAAAGAATAATAATCAGACTACATCTTGGCAGTTTTATTTTAGGCACTACTTTTAATCTGTTGGCACAGAACAGAATGAATGAACTTGTTCTGAGAAAATACTTCTCAATAGAAGTTCAGAGTTTTCCACAGTATACTGCATCACAATCAGAGTTGAGAGAAGCAGTCACTGCCATATGAGCACATGGTTTCTTTCTAAATTTGATGCTTTGCATCTTAATAGTATTTACCTTTTTTTTGTTGTTTTATTTTTGGCCCCCCCCCCCATTCTTCCTGTCCATGTCACTGGACACTATTAGCTCTGCTTGGAAAAGAACAAAATTGTGAAGTTCATAAAATAGATCTTCGCCTAAGCAGCAGTACAGGCTGCAAGACCTGCAGCAATTTCTCAGAAGTTGTTGGGAAAATAAGTTAAAATGCTGCCAAGACAAGCTTAACTACATGGAGATGTGACTAGGAACTATACATGTCTTAGATGCTGAGAGGCATGAAGGTGTGATCTGTTCCCAGTACAATTTAGAAAAAACCAGAACCATTTCTTCAACTGTTTGTTAACAGGAGAGTGAAATGAGATCTCTGTCAGATCTTCAGCAGGGTTTTTTACAAAGACAAAAAACACAGCATTTTTGAAAAGTAAAATGAAGTCCCAGTGAAATAGATAGATTTCATTAAATAGAGTGACTGCAAAGGAAGGCCACATGGTCTCGGTCAGTCAGGCTGTCTGGATTGATCTACAAAACAAGCAAATGGTCAAGCTCATGGGGCAGATCAAGTCTGACCTCATGACCCTGAACTCAGAGATGGTTCTAAGGTTTTCTGGTTTGATTCTGGTGGTAAGCTGAAGCTCACCAACAAGTAATCCAAATTACTGGTCCGTTATACTTCATAAGTGCTTCCTCATTGGAAAACAAGGCTAAAAAAAAAAGTTTTAAAAATTAGGCTTCAATCAATCATTTTGCTTTTTCACAATGTATTTAAATACAATATAACTTTTTAAGGAGTTTTTTCAACATTTCTTTGAAGTATGACACTCTGAATCAAATGGATGGCATAACACTCATAACAACCACCAGTTTTCCTAGAGGCTATTTATCCGATAGCCCCAGAATTTTCACAGTTTCCTCATGTCTTGTCCCATACACTGCGGTTTATATGGCTTGAGTAGGGAGAATTAATTCATGTCTCAGCCTTTTGTGGCTGAAGATCTTAATAATGCCCTGTGGCATGCTGCCCAATATGTGTTTTTCCAGGGCCATCTGCTTCCTATAGTTCATCAGAGAACATGACTTGGCTACAAGATTTTCTGCGCAGAGACGTGCTCATCCAGTTTTTACTGGCTGTTCTGAGGTCCCTTTCAGGAACATACATTTTCAATCCTTGAAGAAAGTAATTCATTCACCACACCCTTTTCTAGGCGGAGCTGTCTGGCCACATGTTTTCTTTGGCACTGCGTCAAAATTAAATATCCAAGGGTAAACACCTGCAGCTTGCACATACATGTGGTTCACGAGCAAGTGCTTCACAAATTAAGTTCCATAAGGAGAAAAAGAAAAGCTATGCTACTTGTGTTTTATTTCTGTATTCTAAAAGACAAATGTATCTATTTCAGGCTAGTACTTAAATATCCCAAAAGGCGACGAGCAGCTCTTTATATGAATGACACTTGACTTATGTTTGAAGAATATTTGGACTTTGACTTCGAAGCACTCAGACATAAGGGATGCACTAAAAAGGAAGAGATTCATTTTGAACAGATTATAGAAACCATGTGTGACAGAGTAAAACAAATGGTAAGTACTTGTTTTGAACATAGTTGAGAAGGGCACTAACAGTGTTTTATGCACAAAGCATACATAAACAGAAAAATGTATCCAGTAGCTTCTACCCTAACAGGCACCCCATGTATAATCAGTCATATCTCAAATCAGTGACCAAAATGGGTATGTGAAGAGGATGCCATGGAATGCCCCACTCCCTCATTTCCCTCTGAACTTATGCTGTAATTCTTCTATTAGGTGGTGTAAGAAACAAAGATTGAAGTCAAAGCCTAGAACACCATTGTAAAATTTCAGAACAGTTTGTGTCTGTCCCCTTTCCCAAACCAAGGAAAAAATAAATCCAATCGTATATCTTCTGTTAGTAAAGTTCTGTCCACCAAATCATTGCACTATGCAATTTTTTTTTTTATTGTCCTCAAAAGAACCCGTGTCAAAAGCACTGCGAGAAAGCAATAACAGAGCTTCACCACCTCTCATCTCATTGGTATGCCCATCCAACTAAGCTCAAGATGTCATCCAGATAAGTTGCTATTAATTTCAGATCCAGAAATGCTGAATTAGTGGTTGTTTTTTTGCCAAGTTGCCTCCCTTTTCTGTCCCCTTGAGCTTCAGTGCTGATTAGGGCTCAGCTGCAGACCTCATCTCTGGCTATCTCCAACAGCAAGAGCCTGCTGCTGACCAAACCTCTGCACCCAGCTCAAGGCTTTTCACCAGAGTAGCAAAAATTGTTGTCCTGAGGCCAAAGAATAAAATAAATTAAGCTAGAACAGGTAGGCTTTCTGCCTTGCTGGAGATTGCTGCTCATCTGACTGAAGTGGTCCTGCATTCCGTGACCTATGGTAGCAGACGGATGCTCACCTTTCCCTGGCTCCAGCATCAGTGGAGGAAGAAGCAGGTTCATTATTGCTCTTCTGCACAGCCTTTTCTTGAAGCCATCTCCCTGGGCACATCTCAGCAATTCCAATACTGATAGTTACGGGGCTCAGCAAAGGTGTCAAGGACTATCCAGCAACACCTTTGGACTCTGAAGACTTTGATAGCAGTACATCTTAGCCCACCAGAAGGTCTCATAAATGAGCCAATCTATGCCCAGCATCCTGTTCAAGCATCCTGTTCAAGCCTGTTCAAAAGGAACAAAGAAGCAGCAAGCTCAGAGATTAGTTTTTCTCAGACACTTTTGAGTGTCTGAATCGACTAGTTCCCAGATAGTAAGAGCAGGGAGCCCTGCTTTGTACAACACAGACACCAGGTTGCATACTGGATTAAACCCTACAAATACCTTACAAGTTGCAACTCCCTCAATATCACCTGTTTTGAAATGGAGGTGTAGTGCAGTCACATCTTTTTTCTCTTGAAGGGATGACAGCTAAATAAGCAAAATCAGTCTTTGCGGCAAAATCAGACTGGCTCCAGTGGGTATATATGTGAAATTTGGCTTCAAGAATGGAATTTTGATCTAATCTTTTACCCTTTCTAGTTTTAAGAAATTAAATTATTAAGGAAATCTATTCGATTTTTATTCTGTGCTAAGGTGATGCTTTTTGGTTACCAAAGTCACCGCACACCCAGGACAGTCCACAGAGTGGACTGGTTGTTATTTAAATGTTGACAGGAGCCTGTGAAGTGTAATAACCTTGATGGGCAATAGGAATGAACGTGGAGAGTAGGGAGAATTGATTAGCTGGTGGGATACCAGTAAATACAAAGTGCTTAATCACAGGCAGACTCAGCACCTTGATGTCCCAATCAATAGCACTTGCAGGTTCAGAGCACACAAGGAAGCCTTGGGTTTAAAGAGAAGATAAAAGGTGCTCTCTCTTATTTGTTATTTTTACAGTGTTCTATACTTGTATATCCTATTTCATCCTAGCAGTCCAAATGCTTTTACAATTTTGTAAATGAAGCAAACACTTCACCCAACTGCAGAGAGAAAATATAGCAGCAGTTCAGTATCCGAGAGTAGAGCAGGTCTGGGAATAAAGAGAGTACCATATTTCCTTGTAATGCTATGATGTGAGAAAAGGGGATTTCAGTAGGCAGCACTTTTAAACCTAAGTAAGTACTTAATCGAGATACAGGCTAATTACCCATACTCTAGCAGAAATTCTACAAAGTTTTTGAATGGGCATGGGACCAACATGTACTGTGAGAGATGCCACCTTTAACATCCATTATTACCTTCAGTAAGCAGGAGCACAGTAAAATCTGCAGCTGGCCTAGGGAGGAATGAGCTAGAAAGAGACACAGTTTGATTTTTCCTTTGGGCTAGGGAGAAAAAAAGGAAAACTAAAACCCATACACAAGGCTTATGTTTCAGCCAGCAACTACTGAGCTGTCCCTGCTGTGAACTGATAACTGAGACTGATAATAAATGTAGCCTGACTCTATCAGCTGTACAGACTTATTGTGCTCAGCTGAAAATAGAAATAAAATCAAGTAGTGCCAAAGATGGGCCAAAATGGATGCTCAGAATACCAAGACCCCTGTGAACTTTGGCCATTTAGTTAATAGAAATCTTGGACAGAAACCATCTAAGGATAGGGTTGAAAAACATTAATCCCAACTAACATTGTGCTAGTTTAAACCTCAGGGATTTAATTTCATATCTGTAAATGTTGTTTGTTGACTTCAGGATTGAAAAAATAATTTAAAAACTGAAACAGTATTGCATTTTAGTATTCAGCTTGAAATGCTCTACTAGAAACGGGGGGATTTTATATTTCTGTGATTCTTTTTTTTGTGATATACCTTTGCTCTGTTCTTGTCATATATTACAGTTTTTGGCAAGCAACAAGCAGCTTACCCTTAGTAATTGAAAGATATTTTCCAGCCTTAAGCTGGCTGCCTGCTGGCACATCTGATCTTGTGCTGCTGCTTGTGCTGGTGGAAATGAAAGGGCTGTGAGACAAAGAGCCACAGCCATCTTGCAGCTGGGCTGCACGGAGCTGCTCAGGAAGTGGGAATTCGTACAAACAGCCTGTCCCATCCCAAGCCAATTCTCTATATCTTAACATTGCTTCTCAGAGCTACGGGAGATTTCAACAATGGCAAGCTCATAATTCCCAAAGGCTGAAAAGCAAGAAAAGAAATACTTCTTTTTCTTTTCCCAATTGCCTCTTTTTTTTTTTTTTTTTTTTCTTTTTTTTTTTTTTTTTTTGCCTGGGGATATGTCTTCATCCCAGTGTGTTCCTGCAGGCCTCCTGCAGCTGCCTCTCCCACTGTCACCCAGTTGCACTGTTTTCCATGGGTTAGTGCTCTTGTCAACATTCACCAAGCATTTTCCATCTCTCCTCTGTGTAAATCCATATAACCACATTCTATTGCTACATGTGGTGAAAATGCTGCATTGCTGAGTGTAACATTACACATGATATCTCCAGAGCCTTTGGAGATTTGAGGGGTCATCTGATGGCTTCTTTGAGGGCATTTGAGGCATCTGATGCCTGCAGAGCCAAAGCAATGGAAAATGTTAAGACTGAGACTGGAACAAATGGAAAGTCTTAACAAAAACAGTGGCTGTAAACAAACAAGCAAACTGAAATTAGGGATAAAGACAGAGAAAAAAGTCAAAAGAGAAAAAAATTCTCTTACCATGGAAACTATTGGTGCTACATATAGATAAAGGTTTTTTCCCTTTTTAAATCCCCTATTTACTGGGATTATAAAGCTCAGATGTGGAAAGTCTCTGAGACTTGGCTTGCTAGGTCTTGCAAAAGAAGCTTTAAAAATACATTTAACTATTTCATGCTAAAGTATAAAACTATAAATTTTAACTAATTTTAAGAGTTATGTAAAAAAAAATGCCAGAACAACTTAGCACACTTCTTGAGTCTATGTTAGATTTTTTTATTAATTATTTAAAAAATTGCTGCATGATTTCTGCAGATAATTCCAGCTACTCAGACTCTTCACATGAGTTCAAAATGCAGCAGAGGCTATTTTTAATTAAATAGGTAGAGACTGACCTAGACATCTAATTGTATGTTTCTTATTGGGTGCTATACATTACTCAAAGATGGAAGAGGGAGTTCAGTCACTGCAGTCCCTTTGCCACTAGCAGGATGTTTCTAGGCAAGGAAGAGTCTCAGACCACCAAACCTGCAAGAGATCTTTGACTGTCACATCCTCAAAGAAATGAAAAACCTCTCTGAAGCAGAAGTGAATACCTGCTCCCTGGCTGGATGAAAACAACTTCAAGAATACAGCTCTGCTTATAAGTGGTCAAAACTCCAAGTTCAAACTCACCTGCAAATATTTTGCAGTATTTTCTTAAAAATAAGCATTTCTGCAAATATTCCTGTTAAAAGGCTCACTCCATCAATGGAGTATTTACAAAGAATAAACACAAAGCAGACATTAGAACAGAGCAAATAAAAGAGGAGTCTATTTGCAAACCTGTGGGCTACCGTGGATTCACTCTTCTGTCCTCACAGGTTCAAAACTGTAGTTTTATGGGAGTTTTACAGGTAGTAATTTTTTTTTAAAAATACTTTTAGCCACTCACACCACATTTTTAGCAAGGGATGACTGCGTAAAAATATATATATTTTTATTAAAGTCAGTATGCTCGCAAGCAGATTTAAAAGTTCATGGGCACACCTGGTGGCAGAGAGCATAGAAATGACTACCTAAGCCTCAGGAGTTAGACTTTTGCACATAATCAGAACAGAATCAAAATTTTAAAGCCCTGGAACCCACATACTTGGACACAATTATAAATCCCTTTTCTCATTTGTTAAAAAAACTTGAGGATGAAAACAGACTGCTGAAATAAAAGTAGCAATTTTCCTCCAGGTTTTTATTTGTTTCAACCTAACCAGTGTTTCAATGCACCAGTGACCCTTCAGACCCAAGAAATACTTTCAAAAATGCAAATCTGTATTCTCAACGCTGTGGTACAAGATGCTCTGATATGACACAGACTACTGCCTTCTAGGTCATCAGAGGCAGGAGAAATTGCTTTCTGCATGGATTGGAAGCATTGAACTTTCCATGAGGAGTTCCAGCTTCAAATGCTGTTCAAACCTGCCTGTATCCGAACCATCCAGCTGTGGTGCAAGAGGTGCTCATTTCTTGGTGGAGACATGCCAAGGCATACGGAGCTGGGAAAAATGGCTCTGTGCAGTACATGCTTTTGCACACAGCGCTTCTGAACGTGTCACAGCGATTAAAAAGAGGGAGAGAAGGTGCACTGAACTGGCAGATGTCACTGGTTCAGCGCCTGCGCTGGCCTGGGTTTGTTCCTGGAGGATGAGCTGGCAGATCCCTGGATCACTGCTGGCTGAGGTGCCTCTGCACAGTGCAGTGCTGGGCAAAGCCAGAGCACAGCAGCAGGAGGGTGAGGAATGGGGCAGCTTTAGAGATTTGGGCCTATGGGCTTTTGTTAGATAATTTTCTTTTCTGTTTTTCTATTGGATTCATCGTCCTGGATGATGGGACAGAAAGGACACTGGAAGTCACACTTTAAAAAGAACCCATTGTCATTTCTGTTCCCAGAGTTGTTTCTTTTCCACAGCTAAAGTGGACTTACAAAGCTCAAAACCTGTAATTCTTGTTGCTTACAGGATTTTTCTACCTACTGGACAAAATTTCTTCGTTAGGTTCACAACCCACTTACGTGTGGACAGCCTATTTAAATGTTACTGACTTTAGTGACTGTTTTCAAAAAGAAACAACCCCCTTACACACACTGACCCTTTCAGGGAAAGGGGAAATGAGTGGAATATTGCCTTAAGCTTGGACCATGCAGCAGACCTGCCGTGTCCCAGGTGGATGCAAGGTTTGGTATGGAACAAAATTCCAGAAAATTTCATCTGCTTCATTAAATCCAAGAGAAATTTAATTAGACTGATAAAATCCTGCCTTGTAAATGGATCTTACCTTTCTTTCACCTCCAGCTCCATGCCCTTTGTCCACTATAGAAACTACAGCATATGCAGGAGTGAAAAATCTGTGAAAGAGGTGGGTTTTCTACATTAACCATAAGTGACACAATTCCTAAATGCAACAGATGACTAGAACTTCAGATACATATGTAACTTTTCTATAGGTGCTAATACTGTATGAACCTTAAAAACCCTATTTTTTAAAATAAATTACAACACTAAATAAAAGCCTGACTCTTTGCATTTGCTGTTTTGCTACAAGCAGTGTCAAATGTATTTTAAGTCACCTAAGTTGTTGCACATAGTTTCCAAAACCTACAGCCATAAAAAATTATAGCAATTTGATTGGCAGCATGCTTTGAATGTAATTAATACAATGAAAATAAAACATGAAAACCTGTGATTGATTCTCTGTGTGTGTGCATATTTGTATGCTCGATACAAGAATAGCACTAAATCCCAAGAGTAAAAAAGCTACTATTCACAATACTGGTTATCCAACTTCACCAGAATATAATTGGCCCTCAGGGAGTACAACAAAGAGTAACAAGTAAAATACATAGAAGAGTAGAAAGTCAGAGTAGGAAGTTTAAAAATGCAATTATTTTATGGTATCTAAAATAATGATTATTGAAGCCAGCTCTTTTTAATTTGTTTTAATGAAAATAGAAAATGAAATTTAAAATCTATTTATTGTCAACATGGTTTTCAGTGGAAGAAAAAAGACAAATTTTAAAAAGGCTGAGTCTTATCTACAGATACTCCCACTGCTTCTGAAAAGCCAGTTTTCATCAATTATATTTTGCGATCACAAAGAAAACAAAACCATCTGAGCAGCCTAGCTTTTTATACTCAGAGTTTCTGTGGATGCTCAAGGACTACATGGAAGAAAACAGGGTTCATTTTTACAAACTTAAACAGCTATGGGAGGGATTTAGGATGACTTCCAGGCCTCAGTCCCCTTGGAGATATTGAAGGACCAGACTGAAATGCCTTGCAGAAAGTGAGTTTCAGAAAGTGGTGAGGTGTCATCAACCTGCTCCATTCCTGAGTTTCTTATCCCTGGGATTTTAAGATTCCATGTTTGTGATGGTAGCATGCGTTTTAAAATGCTGTCATCATCCCTGTTGCTGCAATGTTGCTCCTGACAGGCACTACACAACAAAGAGACTTTTTGTGCCCAAGTGAGTTCATAATTAACTTAATGATGAGAGGCAATAAGCAGATATAATGAATGGAAGGAGAAAGAGGGGGCAGTGAGATGTTTCTGCACAAGGGATGAATGACACTCGCTGCAGACACAGCACCCAAATGACACCAAGTGTTTTGTAGACATGTCAGAGCAGGCAGGTTGGCATGAGAGATCTAAGGGAGCACCACCACCTTTTGCAGATTTTACAAAGATTCTACCTCCCAGTTTCAGTCTCCAGGGGATCGAGGACAGCCACTGGGCACTGGGGATGGGGGACCAAGTGCAAACATGGGAGAAGGGGCAAGACTGGTAGAAGAGCAGAGGTCATTCCCATGATAAGACAAGGGAAAGAGGGAGAGGACAGAAACAAGAGCTGTAAAAGGGGGAGAACTGTGGCAAAAGGGAAGATAAAGCAGATCAGGAAGCATCTGCAGTTCTCCTGGAACTGAATTGCTAAAGTTGAAAAACAGTTTTTGTGTAAAATACAGTTTAATGGCTCAAGTAGTGGCACTGTGAGCGATGAGTCTAAAAGCTTCTGCCTTGTTGAAGACAGGTGTGGAGATTGGTACAGTCAAAAATAAACCATTTTGTGTTTACTTTTTTTTCAGGCCTGAAAATTATAAGAAATGAAATTTAAAAGTATATAAAGGGATTACTATCTCAATTGCTATGCCAGAGATTTATAAGTTCGAAAAAGCAGAAAACCCAAGATCTTCTGTGCAACGTTGCTTCAACCCCTGGAGCAGATATAATCTTTCCTAGTAAGTTCACAGAGAATTTTTGTCTTGTCATGACTTTTGCTGATCCCCTGTGTCACCCATCTGTGTGGCCTCACAAGTTCTCAGATTGAGAGAAAAATAAGCACACTACATGTCTCATTTTAGGAAGTATTTACAATGAAATGAGCTAAGGTGGCTGGCCAACAATATTCCTTTAAGGTAAACGTTGTAACAAATTATCCACAGGTATCTCGTGTTTTGCTATTAAAAGTAAGATAAGTACAAACACTCACCCTCATACCTTAATTAAAAAACCCTCAGTGTTATGCTTTTTCTCAGAATGGATGACATTCGCTTGATTACTGCAAGCATAACTACACAGCTCTAACCACAACAAATTATCCATCACTCCCACATCTTATGCTGTTAATGGCAATGTTAAGTACAATCTTCAAAAGCATCCAGTAAAAGCAGACTAAAAGATGTTTCACTGCTCATCCAGAAATAGCAGTAAAATACCTTTTATATCATTCCAAGGGCTCTGCACTTTCTAGAAAATGTATGTCTTACTCTTATCTGCACCTTGTCAGACAAAAGCCATATGTCTTAGAAGTTCTAATCTGCCCTTTACTTGAGGCAGACTTGTTTTTCCAAGCTGTTAGTGGGAGCTTATTATCTTGAATTACATTAGTTAGCTCTGCAATGTAAAACTGACTATAATATACCTTGGTATTATTGTGTTGCATTGACAGAAAATACTAAAATGGGAAATGTAACTCATGGACGTGGTGTTGAGCTGCTCCTGGGAGGACTAACAAGCAATGGATGTCCTAATGGAACAAGAACAACGGAGGTTAAATGAAGGCCTGGGGTTTTGTCCTGCAAAGTATCTATAGAAAGAGATTATTTCTAATGTTAACTGTTCCAATAATCAGGCACCAAGGGAGCACAGGGAGCACATGCTGAGGAAGACCAAGAAATAATATGAAGGTTTGTTCTTCCACCAGTGATATATACAAGACATTTAAGATGAAGATACAAACTCCAAATGATACATGGTTTAATTGTGGATTCTATAGGGTCAGGAAGTGAGTTTCTCCTGACCTCAGCCGCTCTGCTTGTGCTGTGAAATATGATGGCGATCTGTGATTTTCATCTTGATTACTGTAATAGAAGTTTGCACCCTCATTTATATTTACCCTTCTAAATTCACCGATACAATCTACTAGTAACAGGATTAAAAGTCACTGCAATACACAAGTAGATCATTAGAGACAAATTACATTTTTAACTAATGTGATTCTTAAGGCTCAGAAGTGATAATCATCAGATGGTGGCAGACAAAAAACCCCTAATGAAATCCTCCAAAACTCACGGCTGAGCTTGCAATTAAGAAGAAATTGAATTTATTTGATGTCAGAAGTATGTTCATTGCCTCAGCTTCCACTGCAAGTGGCATGCCAGTCTCTCCAGGATCACACGGTAATGCCATATTCACCTTGAAGCCAAAGGGGAATTCCCTCTTGAGATTCTGTGCCATAGGCCCAGGTAATCAAGCAGCAGCAGCTCTGTTCCTTCCCTGTTGATCTGGCCCCAAGGCTCTTCCATTTGCTTTACTGCTGCAGTCAACCAACGCTCTGCAGCTTGGCTCATGATCCAAGTGCCCACCTAGAGATGCTTTTGCAAGTTCTCCCGTAACCTCTCACCTTCAACATGTTACTTCTGTCCCATGGGAATTTTTTTCTGTAATCTTTGTGATCTGAAACTTCCTCTCTCCACACTCCTTTTTTTCTTTTTCCCTATAGGCTCCCTTCATGAGGAGCTTCTTCTAAAGCTTTTCCCACATAATTTTGTTGATAAAGACAACTTTCCCAATTCTTCTCCCAGCTGAGAGAATAATCACTGCTTTCTCTGGATCCCATTAGCTATATTCAGGTTGTTCTCTCCATGACTTTTTCAGCCTATACTCTGCAATCTGCTTTTACTGCTACCTTAGATTTTACCTCCTGAGTGGCTGTTTTTGGGCTACTGGACATTTTTATTTTTCAGCAATCATTCTAAAAAAAATCTCAGGTATCTGGGGGCTGGGTAATGAAACCACCAAAACACATTTGAGAAAGGAAAACAGAGTAAGCCAATTTTGGAGAAAGAGTTAATAAGCTCAGTCACACAAAACAGATGGAAAAATCTGAAAAGTTTAGTGGCCACATTCCCATTTCTAATCTACTATGCTTTTTACAAACATGCGGCTGTTTCAATATATGAAAGCAAATAACAACCCTGGGAAATCAAACAAGAATCGTGAACCTCCCAGTTCATGATGCAAGGCTCTTGAAGAAAATGTACAGAGAAATAAACCATACTTGTTTAGTAATATATTACTGGCTACTGTGTATATTCTTTAGATTCCTATATGTTTATTTTTACTAGATCCAGACACCCAGTCATGAAGAAAGGACTGCATATTTCCCAACATAATACTTTAGATGGATTAGGGGTGGCAGAGTATGCAAATCGCAAACTTTATAATTATTACACTTTGGGCATTTCACATCAAAATTATGACATATATAATGGAAAAAGTGAGAAAAGTAACATAGGTTAATAGAAATTTGCACACCTTGAAAGACGATGAGGTGGAACTCACCTGGCATGTAAGTCATCAGTGAATCCATCTTCTCTATTGCTGGTATACCAGAGCAATAGCACTTGCAACTGGAACATACCTGTGCCCCAAACAAACCACTGAATGTCCAGGAGCTCTGCAGTTTTATGATCTCTGACTTACTATAAATTACCTTGCCTGAAAGTGTGAGGTACTAATAAAACTGACCAAGAAAAAGAATTTCTAATGACAGAAAACATCAGCGCATGCAGCACAATATCGAGCCTTGACTGATGCTAAGACACTTCACAGGTGGTCCTCAGCTCACTTAGATTGCTGAACCTCTCCTGGAGTACCTGGTAAAGGGCCAGAGTCTTTAGAGGATGAAAACTCTTCTTGGACTGAGCAGGAACCTTCATGGTCAAGATTTGACAACCCAGAAGAACGGGTTGCTCTGAACTGACTGCTCCTCTCTTCTGGACAGTTGCCAGACTTGTAGTAGGAAGCTAAGATCATAGTCAAAAGCTTTTTAGCATAGTAAAGAGTAACATAGATTAAAAAAATTCTTACAATTAATTCCTTTTTCCCCTATTCTAATGAAATTCCTGTTTTGAATGTACCAAATATTCAATTGTCCCTATGTATTTATCCTGCTTACAAAAAAGGGATGCTATCTGAAGCACTGAAGATGCCAACAAGGAATTTAAAATCATCTTATTCAAATTCATTCAAATTGCCAGCCACTGTGTTTTTTACCACCAGTATGCTTTGTCAGGCGTCTTCTGGACTTTCAAAACCATGAACTAGCTTTTAAGTGTATAAACAACACAGAAGTAAGGGGCACAATGAGTTGTGTTTCTTCCAGGTTTCATGCATCTATTTTTATTTCTGTTTGTGCTGTGCCACAGCTCTGACTTGCAGCTGGATTAAGAGGATGGCTGCACTGTGTTGCATTTCAAATATTCCACCATGACAATTCCACCATATTTTTCCCCAGCAGCCAGAGAAAGCAGGTCAAGGATGTCATTTCACATACATTCACACACGCACACACACATTGCTGACTCAGGAGCAGCTTTAACTGAAAAGAAGTGATAACCAGGGGGGGAAGTTGCAGTTAGTTTAAACCAGAGGCAAAGGAACTAAACATCAAAAAGTTGGAAACCCATACAGCTTCAAGCCATTGTTTCATACACTCTCACAAAAGGTGATTAGATGGAAACACAGCAGGTGTAAAAACAAAATCTGCCCTTAATGGCTTTGTTGGAAACCAGCTTTTGTTTGAGGTAGGTTTAGTATAGCTCTCATGCTGTTTCATGGTTAGGATATTTCCCCCTAAGGTAATGTGTCAGGTATTGATAAGTTTCTTTTAAATTCTATATAATTAAAGCAGTAAATAGAATACTGACATGCCTGTGACCTGAAACACTGTGTAGTAGATAAGTATATGTGGGACTGCGCTTAGAAAAACATGCGTAGAATAAACCAGAGGTCAGCCAAGGTCCTCTGCTCTCAGTGAAATTACCTGTTTACTCTAAGTCATGCATCAGCATTAAAATTGCAGGAAGAAAGTTCCCCTCCTCCCTCCAGTACTGAGACAGATGGAGTAGACCTCCAGCTGGAGCCTTTTCAATGTTTTTGTGGATGGAACTGATATATTCAGAAATTAAAAGTTGTATCTACTCATTTTTTTTTTTGCTCTTGTGATAAGTATGCTAATTGGATAAAACAAGCACAGACAGTTGCAAACCCATTGCTACAAGATATATTGTTTAATACCCACTCTAGCAATGAAAGTGATTCTGTTTGTGTTAGAAAAGAGAAGCCAAGGAGAAAGGTCATTGTATTGTGTCTGCAGCTTTCACTTCTAATATGTGATTCTCATTTCTCAGTAAAGGGAAAATCAATACTTCCTTTAAGTTGCCTTGGATTCAGAAAAGACAGAGCTTTTACCCACTGTATGGTAGTGATTTAGAATGATCATGAGGTATATTATGCAATGCTGGTTTTTACAAAGCTCTGAAGTTCCTTTTTGACACTTTTAATTGTGCCATTGAGTCTCGTCTAGACTAGTAAAAAAGAAACATTTTAAGTGCTATGATTTTTTTAATAGAAATTTAACTCTGCTTCTGCTGCTTTTTAACACCTTACTGTTCTCCTCAGCTCTGATTTAGATGGGAGATTTCACTCTCAAAGCTGGAAGATTAAAGGCAGCCATGGCGTTCGGGATTTCTGACAATAACAAAAGAAGTACTGACTGATCAGGTTCATACATTTATTAGGGTTTATAGTAAGAGGCTGTGTCTGTAACAGAGACAACAAGTAATTTCCTTCCATTTTTCCTTTTTAGTTATAAGATCATATTCTCAACCAGATTAGGCTAGAAAGACTGAGAAAAAGAGCTAGGTCATTACTGAAAATGATAAGGAAATAAAAACTAGCTTTAGTTTCATTATAGCACATAAAGAAATGTTGCTTGTATTCTAGAAAAACCTGGATAACTAGTGATACACCTATACACAAAGGAACACTGAGAAGGAGTAATGGAGACATGTACTGTGAAGTAGGAACTCTTATTGCCAGGAGTGAAGGAGCAACTGGGATCACTGTAAAAAAAAAGCCTGGAGTTAGCACCTCTCAGCTAGGACATGGCACACTCCAGCATTAGTCACCAACAAAGAGTTAACAAGGAGGAGTGTAAAAGATGTTTCTCATAAGAAGAAACCTCTTGCAAGAAAAAGAAAATTCCTTAGGCCTAAAGAGATCAGTATCGTCCCTGACATCATAAACTCTGTGTTCAGCACTAAAACCACAAGCCCCATCACTTTGGCATACGGTTTCTGCCTACACAAAAACATTTAAACACGTATGCAAACCTATTCTTAAGCATGTGTTGGAGAGCTTTGGTGCTCCATGCACCAAAGGAGAAAGTAACTCCATTCTGGAGGGCAGTTTCCTCCTGCAGTTGCTGGGCCATGTTGTATTATGGGCTGAACAAGGCCCTGCATGAAAGCTATTATTCAGCATTTAGAAGGGATCTCAGATCTGGATCCAAATCCTGATCCTGACTCATCAGACCACAACAATAGGATTTCCTTAATTTCAGCCTAAGATTCCAAGTTATGCATTACCTTTTCCCGTACTTCCTGTATTCTTTTCTCCCTTCCATTTGTATTTTTTTTTTTAATACGGAACACAGAATTTTAATTTGATATATGTAAAAAAAAAATAAAAAAAAAATTGCCATTGCCACCTGCTCCTTTCCCCTCACCATCACTCACTAAAGACACCATCTGGGAATGACTAGCAACCAGAGCAGAGAGTGAGCAGTCCATATGTTAAAATTTAAAATTTGACAGCCCTATTCTGGCCTTTCCATCACCCACTATTTTTCTATTTTACAGTTTCAGTACCATAACTAGTTTCTTCAACATTTGCAAGGACTAAACAATTTTTTTTAATTGTGGATGGATCTTTATTTTAAGATAAATCGTTCATTTAAGCTGAAATCCAGCAACTTCTGTTCACACTCAGACTTTTCCCTAAAATTTAATGTGAAATGGGAAGAGACAATTATCGAAACCTGTGGCAATTACTGTACAGCTCATGTATTGAATTATTAGACTGGAAAGAAAGATGAGAAAGGAAGCACAGTTCTCTATTCTTTTGCATTAGTTTGTGACAGAGCTCTGGGTACTGCTAATAATTTTTCACAAGGTCAGCAAGAAATCTAAACACCTTTTTTTCTTCTTCCCATTTCAATCTCCATATCCCATCTTGTGTATTTGCCTTATCATTGACATACATCCAAAGTGTAGTGAGACTCTTAACCAAAAGCAAGATAAAATTAAAAAAAAAAAGCAAAATGTGTTCATATCACTATCAGAATAGGCAGGAGAAATCCAAAGGAAGATACAGTACCTGAAATTATATTTGTTGCTTACTTACTAACCCTGGACCCAATTTTCCACAAACTAACTCCTCTTGTAATAATGAAACTTCTAGATGCGCACCTCTGTAAAGCTTTTTGGTGTACATTCATGTGGGGAACATTATAACCTAGGCTTAGGCAGATGGAGGTAAAATAACTTGTGAAAAAGGCCAGACACACAAACTTTTATATGTACAAAACAAAGCCAGACTGAATATCAGCAGATCTAGTACATTTATCTTTTGAATGCATACATTTTTTTAAAAAGCACAAAAAGATTCTGTAAGACCATTTATGAACATCTGAAAGAAGTTTAGACATTGCAAGACTTTACTATTACATACTGAATAAAACCAGCAGCCAATAAGACTCTTTGAAACTGAAAATATATTAAGCACTTACTTTAAAATAAACCCTGCAACTACACCTGATAAAAGCATCTGAATGTTTTTCTACTCTGCTCATAACCCTTTCAAGGTTATTTGGTGCCAACCCAAATATTGTTAATGCAACTCAGGAGGTGTTCTGACCGGGCAGACAGCACAACGGGTATCTCAAGGATGTGCACGAACTCAAGAAAATGTGAGGAGAGAAAGATGAGGCTCATCAGAATACCTGTTGGAGAAACTCAATTCATACTTCTGAAAGGTCCTCTGCACTTCTTGGGCATCATCATTTTAACCTTCAGTTTTTCAGTAGTTTTCTGAATTTTAAACTTGCATGCAGACTCGAGATTTTATTGATAAAGCATTTGGTTGAAATAGGCATTACTGAGAGTCGATATCTAAGTGCGTAAGGATCAGATTCTGCCATCTTCAAGCCTCTGGGTGTAGGTAAAAATCATCAACCTTTGCCACAGGGAAAAGGTTTACTTTGAGATTGCTCTAGTGGAACGGCAGAATTAGGCAGGAATTAGCATGATGCAGAGAGTTATTTCTTTTAGCCACAGAGTTCTGAGATTTCCAGCTGACGAACTAGTATGTTGTTTTAGTGAGAACCTATCCTGTAAAAAGCACATATTTTATACCTGCCCTCCCTCCTCCCCTCATATTTTGGAACCCTACCAGCATGGCTGCCAGCTGTGACCCAGACTGTCAGTTATTTGGCTCCCTCATTGAATGGCTGAATCAAATCCAGGGCTTCTTATTTACAAGGCTAAAACAAAATCCAGGTCCCTTTTGTTTGTATACAGGTACTCAATTAGGAGAGATCCTACAGGGAAACAATTTTTTATTTGAACCATAAAAGACATTGATACTCTTTAATCTGAAAAGTCAGCAAAAAATGGGGGACTGCCTCACGTCAGAAGGAAAAGTGGTAGTGGAGTCAGGAGTTTCCCTGATTCAGTGCACTTTCCACAAAAATTACCTATTAAGCCCAGAGAAACATGAGAAAAAGCAATGTTTATTCTCAGTTTCAAGTCTTTTTAAACCAGAAATGAATTCCAGAAACTTTGTCACTGTTGCAGTTTTGCTTTCTGATAACTTTGCTGCATTCCCACACACACCTTCAAACTCTTGGGAAAGAATCCTCTCCCACTCACTTCTGACTCTGCTCTGAGTGGGAAATAGCCCCTTCTTGGGAGTTAGAGCCAAGATTCTCTGTTACATCTTCCCCCAGGCAAAAGAGGTTAGTTGTGCTGCCTCCTCCAGGCATGGGAACCAGTTACCTTGGATCTGGAGGTTCCTCTCCAAGGTGTTATAAGGATCTTTATTGAAATAGCAAATAGATGTTAAGCAGGAATTCAGAGCCCTTTTCTGGGCATGGTCATTGCAACAATTGCAACTCCAGGTCCAAGAATTGCTAATGGAAGAGTTTTCCACATTTTTATCAAAGCTAAATCATTCAGCAAAATTTTCCTTTAACAAATTCTGTAATTTTGTTTAGTATGTAATTTTCACTGAAATGTGTTTCTATCTTTTTTTTTTCCTCATTATGACATGAGATAGGGAAAAAGTGCCCAATATAATGCTATCTTTTGCAATTCTGTTTTTTTCTTGTATCATGTCAGTGCGATATAACAACAAATTTTGACTCTGCGTTATATTTTATTGTACATTGGGGCAGCAAAAGTTTGAATATTCTTCTGTTGTCTCCCTGCTACTCTGTGGCATTTAAGTTGCTACTGTTACTAGCCAGAAACAGTTAAGCATTTATTTTTCTTTTGTGTTTGAAGTTCCTCTTATGTCGTGTCACATCAGAACTTTGACAGTCATACTTTGAAATAAGCATTGCCTACTAGCATAAAAGAATTCTTAGATATTTCTGTGAATATTTTTTCATAGAAAGATAACTCAAGATCAACAGGACAATATCAACAACAAAGGAAAGCATAGTTTTTACAATAGAATAAAAGCTAAAGAACAATCCAGTACAATCATATGAGTGCTATCATGTGTTATGGTGGAAGTATATGCTAGAGACCAGAAACAGCAGCTTTCAAGGCTCTACAGAGGGTACATAAAATTTTAAAGCACTTCTTAGGCTGTCGATACAACCAGGAATATTTTCCTCTATCTTCTTCTTTCTTCTTAGAGCTGAAGATCTGAAAACAATGGGTAGAACACATCCATTGCTGGGAGGTATGATGCTCCTTTACTCTCTGTGGACTTTGTCTATATCCTCAAGTAAAATCATTCATCATCCAATTTCTGAATGTGAGGAAGACTTTCTACCGCCTTCCACTATCTCGTTAGTATTTAGCAGTGCTTAACTGCAGCAGATTCTCAGATTAAGGGTCTTGGCAACAGTCTCCCTCCTCATAAAAATCTCCCTTGAATTCTCAAAGAAGATACTCATATGGTACTTATGGTACTTATCTTTCCCTTTAGAAATAAAGCCTCAAAAGCAAAATTTTACAGAAAAGATTTATTATATCTCCTGTACCACAGATAAAGGTGTTAAAGGTGTTATTAGTACCAGAAGGAATGATTTGATTAAAGCAAAGGAGGTACCTCTGGTATAAGAAGGGATTCTCTGGCATTTGTGATGCAGCAATTTCAAACTACTTTTGAAACTGAGCATAAAAATTAATGTCTCAGCCAAGCATTGTAAATTCTTTATAACACTGATGATACTTAGGCTGGCACATGTGCTAGTTCTTTACACATAAATGAATTAGAATCTCTTTTTCAGTGAAAATCAATACAAACGGGCTTTGTCCATGAACAGGTGACCTCTTTATTGCAGAGCTTGAGAAATGTTTGCTAACAATATTGGGAAAAGGGGGAGCAAGTATTGGTCCATGCCTGAGACAACTTGCTATGACCCCAAAAGTGGTGGTCAGTTTTGGCTTCATCATTAGGGGTAGTGGGAATGACTTCGCAATTCTGGTGCCCAGAGGATAATCCTGTTGCTGCCACACCTTCCTGGTTTTCTTACAGGGCTGAGGTAAGGTAGTAGCAAGATCATGTTGATCCTTGGATATGTACAAATATCCGCATATACTCACCTTCATTCTTCCCAGAGGCACATTCCTGCTGGCTTAGCACAGCAGGGGAACAGAAGAGTGAAGTGTAGGACGAATGCTCCTGGTAACTCTGCCTAAGCATGTTTATGACTAATAATTGCCAACAGAGACACACCCAGTTTATTTTTACAGATTTCATATAAATACGAACTTCATATTCCAGTTACCTTGTATCCCCATCCTGGAATATGCAGAGCCTGGCTTGATTCACTCAGCAAAGGCAGAACACGGCCACAGCAGATCTGAAACACCCAGGGGCAGGTAACCATAACTCCTTAGGGTTGCAACTCACTACCTCTTACCTTTCTGAACTCCCTGAAGTTCTTTCATCATTATGTGTTTGCTGGAAGATGGACATGGGTTCTATATATAGCTGTCATAACTCCTGGAAAGAAGATTTTCTTATATATGCTCTTTGTAAGTCGACTTCTGATGTCACTGAAATTTTTGGGAGCTTTTCCACTGCCTTCAGAGGCCAGTAAAGTCACTGTATGAAATTCAGTTAGTTGTGAAAGGCTCATACAAGATAGAATAAAAACTGCTGCTGAGGGGAGACTTTTATTCACAGAGGAAGAGCTGGAATGACAATGCTTTGATATTTGCTGGGTATAGAATTGCAGTTTTTAGTATTTCGGAAAGCTTTCCAGCAATTTAACACCCTTGTGGTTCCAAAGCTATGGTTGCAAATTATATAGAAACAAATGAATGTTCTTTCTTTTTTTCCAGATAGTTAAATTCACAAGTTTTTGTTGTTCAATGTTGAGAATTCTTTGAGTTCTTTTGTATGTTCATTACCATTTGCCCACAAAATCAGTGTGACTGATTAGTCTAGAATATAACATCTATCCTTCATTGTGATTCAGGAAAAAGATGTGCTTGAAGATTAAAAACTTTTTTTATATTAATTTATTTCCTCATCAACCAAACCCCAAATTGCCAGACAGTTTTTATATTTCTCTACTGAATGATCTAAGACGTAATTGAACAATCATTTTGGTTACATCCTACTCAACAAATCCTAAAACAAGACAATACACTCTATACTGAAAGATTTTTTTCTTTTGTTAAATTGTGATCTTCTACTCAACAAATTCATAATATTTCTGAAATTCAGTGCAGTTAAGATGATGAAAAAGCTGGAGTTTATGAAAGATTAACAGTAATAGCTACTTTCTTCTTTTCTTTTTTCTTCAGTTCAGCCAGAATTGTTTTTATTTTAGTGTTCCCAGCAAGCTAATCAGAAGCAAAGCTCAGTCTTCACCAAAGCAAAGTCTCCATTGGTTGTGAGGGTAGTTATATTCCTGTGTAAGGACTAGCCATAAAGGACAGCACTCCGGATACTCCACAGCAACAACGACACACACAGGCTGATCCTGCTCACGCTGAAGATTTCGGGAGTCGTGCTGCCTCACCAAGGGCAGCATTGCTGGGATAAACCAGATAAAACAGAAAGCCATTTACTACAAAGCATTGCTTAAAAAAAGAATATGGGTACGTGATACTTTTTTCCATCCATCCTGGTTTTCCACTTGATTCCAAGTGTTGCAGGCCAAACACAGTAGCTGCTATAGAGGGGACGGAGGCTCCTGCTCTCTTTGTTTCTGCCCAGTAGCTGTTCTGGCTTATCAAAGAACTCCATCTGGAAGCTTATTTTTTACACTAGAAATAGTTGACTTCTCCTTCATACTTGAGTTTTAGAGATTATATAAGGGCAGTACATAGGTTTTTTTTTTTCATTTTTCATTGCATGTCATGAAAGGGATTAGCAAAGGATCCCTTTTTCTTTCTTGGCACTGGCAACAAGAAAAAAATGTCAAATATTGGACACTTGGAAGTGGCTGATGTTTAAATACAATTGATTTCAACAGTACAATGATAGACCAGCTGAAGAGCAAGGAGAAAATACAAACTCTGGAGCCGTAATATACTGACATGGGAAAAAATATGCAAACAATTCTGCTGATTCCCTACTGGACTGTCTGACTAAATAAGAGTTCATTAATCCTTAAAACCCCTGAAAAAGAAACAAGATTAAAAAAAAAAAAAAAGTAAAATCCAATAGTCTCTAGCAATTGCCAACTAAGCAATATGAGGATCTCCTGGATGAGTCAGGGATTACTGAATCTTTGCTACCCTTTCAAGGGGGTGTCACATGCATTACCTTTACGCCAGGCCAAGTTAGCTGTCCACATAACAACTGCATTTCAAGTCAAAGTTCTTCCGGACTTCCAACAAAGATTTTCCCTCCTCTCAATTTCATGCCATATGCCTGAAACATCAAACACTTGAGGGTATGGATACAGCTATGTTGCTGTAGATAATCTCCCTTTTATCTACCACACAAAACATGATAAATTTCTGCCTGGATCTGACTATCGTTCTCCCTCCAACATGATGCATATCCTCATAGCTTTATATGCTTCTCCAAGTGAGTGAGCACTAGAGCTTTACATTGGTAGGTGGTCTATTGGCCAGCCTGGCTTGTGACATGAAGGATTTTAATGTGGCTTTTGAGTATTTGAATAAGTATTTCTCCCATCTTTTCACCTTGCAAGTGTGAACCAACAGGTTTGGCTCTTGCTTGCTTAAATCCCGTTCTCAAACCACTTCTCCACTTTACCCGTGAGCACCTTTTCAGGTTTCTCACTTTCACAGTATAATTAACACATTCCCAATGCCTTATAATTCAGTATGAGAACTTCTCTTGAGCAGTTTTTTGCAGTTCTGACTGAATAAAACCACACTATTGACAGAGCACTCAAAGCTCCATGCAGGGAGCTGTACTTTGCCGTTTTTTCACTGCTTTTTTTGGTCATGGCGCTTCACCCAGGAGAGTGATTCATGTGAAAGTACCATGTACTAAACAGACTGGAAATATCCAAGTGACACCTTCCCTCCTTCATCACAAAACCTATCTGGAAATTTACCCTTGATCAGAAAAATGTCATTGGGCATGGTCTTAAACTGTCACTCTCCCTTCATCTGCTAATCATAGATCAGCATTTAGGACTGTTATTGACATAGGTAAATCCTACCAGGAATAGACTTTGGTGGTTGCTTTAGCAAGTCAGCCCTAATAAACATAGCAGAATTTGATCTTTCGTAATTCTATTAGAAAAAGGCAATCTGGTGTGTAAGGCAAGAACTGTTCTTTATAAACTCGTGCTGTTTATCACTCTTGGCATTATGCCCTGGATTTAGTTATTTTTCTCTCAATATTTGGTCCATTATTTTAATGAGCAACACAATTATAGTTCCAGGCTTTGATCCTGAAATGAGCTCAGTAGGAGGTTTACAAGTGTCAAAATTCAGTTAATTTCATGCCCTTTTTCACTTAAAATGCTGTCCAACTAATATGAAAATCACTGGATATTTCACTTGTTGACTTAAATTAAATTTAGGTAAAACATAAAGGAACCTCTTTCATTGATACTTAATCCACACTCTTTCCTTTGACTTTAAAGTGGTTTACCCTGGGTCTTACTACAGGCACATCCTTAGTGTATTTCCATCAGCCTTCTTTCTCCCCTGAACTCTTTCAGGCAGTGTTTCCTTTCTTAGTCTTCTTGGTTTGATATCTCTGGATCTTTATGAAAGGCCACCTTTCCCTCTAGCTTTCCTTCTCCAGTGTAGTTTTTCTTCTATGTCATCCCTGGGTATGTGACATCTCATTTGCAAAGCTGCTTTCTCCATACATTCTTCTTCCCAAAAGTCCTGAGCAGCAGGAGCCATGGTTTTATGAAGGACCAAACAGTAGGTGGGTTAGTGTTATTGAGACATCTTTGGCTTGGGAAATCAGGCTGAAATTCCATGTAGAACACTTCAAACAGGCTCCCACACACTTTTCTACTCTTCCCATCCTGGCAGAAACCAGCAAGTGAGGGACATGAAATGGGGGGAAAAGAACAAGGGGGAAAAGGTTTTAGGCATTATAAATGTATGCTTTTGGCTTAAGGAAGGGGTAAAGGGTCAGCTTCATTCTTGTTTTGTCTGATATGATTTATATGTCACTGTTGACAACAACAGGCCAACTCCACATTATGGATTAACAACTTGGCAGTGAAGGACAGAGTCATTTATTTACTTTTCATTACAGAGTTCATGGGTTTTGGACTCTCATATAGGACATGCTGGGAGATTTCTCTGTATTTTCCTAACATTTACTCCTAAGCAGACCTTGGATGAGAGGGCAGGCTTTGATTTGTGGACATTTGATATTCCATTGTGCATTAGATATTGTATTACTTGTCATTTGGCACATCTGACTTACAGCAGAGGGACAAAATAATAAAAAAATGTAGAAAACATTATATGATATTTGAATTGGAATTAAACAATAAAAGAACAGAAATTTCTTTTTTTTTGTTTTCTGGATGTAAGGGCTTTTTGAAAAAAAACTGCTCAACTATAACCTTATGCATCATGTCTTTAACTCAGGCAATTGTTTATGGCTGAATCACATGAAACTATAAAACACTTCATAAGGGTGGATCCTGACCAACAGCTGTTTTAGGAACGTTCACTAGAAAGTGGAGTTTTAAAAACTGAAACTTGCTTTTTCATGTGATATTTTGACCTTTCAGTTTCTCGGAACTGCTTGATCATGATTTTCCTCACTTTCCCATCAAATGCCTCAGGAATTTAGCAGTTTGCTGGCTAACGTGGGACAGGTTGTGTGCTTCATATTCACTTAGATAATGTCAAAGGCAGTAGCAGCATTCTGGACTGATGTCAAGACAACAAATTCTATAATGAAAGTGTCTTGTTTCATGTATTTTCACAAAGAGAAAGATCCTCTGTAGTTTTTGCTTTCATTTTCCCAAGATTGTTTTTACACATTTCTTTCCACTTCAGCAGAGATCTGAGTTTGGGTTTGGGGAAAGCTAGATTTTATTATATTATATTTTATTTTTTTAATTTTAGAAAATTTGTTTGGTTATGAATGTTTGCAAATGACACCTTTGGATTTCTAGGAGATATCTTGGCAGTGGAAAGGACTATAAATCTTCATACACACACTTCTGCAATCCAAGAAGAAACTGTAAGACCACCAAAGCCTGGCAAAGGAAAGTGAAATGAAAATGACTTTCCCTTTTTCCTGCAACTGCCATTATTCAGAATACTAAATAATAAATCTGACAGATGGAAACATTTAAATTGGAGCTAGAAGAGAAGATGCAGTATTATCAAAGTGGATTCTACTCTACTTTTTAGTCTCCAATGCCTCCATTAAAAAAGCACTAGGCAGAGCTATTCTAATGGAAAACATTTTATTTGCATTTATATGGGAGAGTGGAAACCTAAGTTTAAAACCACAAATTACTTTATATTTAATGTTTTAGTATTGGGGTTTGAAGTGTCCAGATGTGAAGAAATATCAGATATTTTGAACTGAACTTATTATCCAGGGGAAAGGAGAGGAAATACAAACAGACTTGCTCTAGTCTCTAAAATACCAAAAACAATAAAACCCAAAACCAATACTGAGGACTATATGACTGCGTGATCTGGGCCAAATAACCAAAAACCTAAAAACATAGTAGGAAGTAATTGTTATTAAATTAGAGGTTGCTAGTTTTCTTGTTCAGACTGACTTCAAAATATAAGTTAACTATTAATGATTTATAAGTAGCTAGGGAAAAAAAACTAATTCTGGAAATTAATCTTATCTGAAACATAGCCACACTTTTAGTCCATATCTTAATAGGAGACAATAAGAGATTAACTGACATAATTAGTAACTACAGCAATCTGATTTTATTCTAAATAAGAACCATGCTTAAAGGTCATATTTAAGTAAATTCAAAGAAGATAGAGAGGATCTCTCCACATAAGGGGCCACATGGAGAAGGCAAGGAGCAATAGGTACAAGTTGCACTAGGAGTGGTTGCATCTTGAAATAGGAATGAAATTTTTTTACAGTAAGAACAATCACTCACAACCTCCCCAGGAATGTGTCAGAGCCCTCATCGCTGGAGGTTTTAAAGATGTGACTGGACAGGATGTTAGGTAATCTTACGTAGCTCCCTTTCCCATGAAAGGTTGGACCAGAGGAGCTTTTAAAGGTCCCTTCTACCCTGGGCAGTTCTATGATTGCATGATCATCAGAGAAATTGTGGACGTCCCATCCCTGGAAGTGTTTAAGGCCAGATTGGATGGAAGTCTGAGCAACCTGGTCTAGTGGAAGGTGCTCCTGCCCACAGCAGGGGGGCTGGAACAAGACGATCCCTAAGGTCTTTTACAACACAAACCATTCTAGGGTCCTCTGATTCTGTGATTCTATGATCTATGTTGCTGCAATGTGGCTGTTTAAGAGTAAGGCAAACACCATTGCCTATTCCTTTTCAAGGTGATGAATGAAAAATTATGCAAGCATTTCAAAATGGAAAATGTTGAAGAACACAAGCAAGAGGACTGAGTTCTATTTTTTTAGTTCTTTACCATTTACAAAATGTATCACTGCTTTTTAAGTAGCATTATTGGAAAACATTTGAAAGAAAAATTCTAGCAGTAGATGTTTCCAAAGGTCCTGTCCTCACTCATGTTGTGGCATTAGAAAACATCACTCATGCTGAAGGCTTCATCTCCCAGAACAATATGTCTGGTACTTGCCATTCTTAGGCTGTCACAGACATTTCCTTTCTAGCAGAATTTACCTGCAACAGGGCCAGTATCTAAGAAGCTTATTAATAAAAGATTATACTGCCACTGTATTCTATTTGGTTTCATATAAATAATTTAGGCACAGAGGAATTCCGTGGTCCTTTTTACAGACTTGAAAAAAAAAATACAGTGCAATGACAAAGAGGATTGTGGCAAATCAATCTGTTCTTACATTCTCTTACTAAAGACACATGATGAATTACAGAAATAAAGTGAAAAACGTTGTCAGAACAGTCAAATATGAGGTACAAAATGAAAAGAATTATAGAAGATGACACAGACACAGAGAACAAGGAAATTAGACAGAGGAAATGGTCGTATTGATGCTAATATTGGTCAGAAGGTAACAGTGTTTTATGAAACATTTCAAAATATTCTTTCTCTTTTTTGTATTACACATTTAAGTAAAATTAAATCATTTTCATGGAAAGAATGCCCCAAAACACAGAAATAATTCAGCAACTTGGCTGACTAGGGCTCTCACCAGAGGCTATAAAACTTCTCCACAGTGATAATCCAGAGCAGGGCCTTGTATGGGTCTGTGAACTATTGCTGGGGTGGTTTGATCAGTCAGATGTTCTAATGTTCTACTACAGCTGTCTCTTCTTTGTTCTGAACTCGAAAAGTTTCCTGATGAATGAAACCCATCAAACCTGTTTTGCAAAAAGATCCAGAATCAAATCCCATTGCTACAATTTTATCAACTCAAAATGAGCTGCTCTGATTTGTACCAGTAAGGAGCAGAGCCAGAGAGAGAACTCTCATAGATTACAGGTGACAGCTGGCTGTTTCCTCTCTTTGCTCATCTTCTTTCTGTCATTTTTGAGTTCATCTAAATTAAACCTTCAAGCAACCTAATTTCCTATTTCTTAACTTTCCTCTCTCTCATTGCTCCTCAGACTAAAGGGGCATTATGCAAAACTGCAGGGTTGGTCTAC
Source organism: Cephalopterus ornatus (assembly GCA_013396775.1). Taxonomy (NCBI): domain Eukaryota; kingdom Metazoa; phylum Chordata; class Aves; order Passeriformes; family Cotingidae; genus Cephalopterus; species Cephalopterus ornatus. The sequence continues at coordinate 90,443 of VZRE01008288.1, forward strand.
TAACTATAGCTTTTAAAATAGGTTTCTGAAGGTCTAAGTCTCCAACATATTCTATCCTGTCCCCATAAACAAACACCACTTATATCAATGGTCTCAGCTCACACACCTCCAAGTAACTGCAATGAGTATATCACAGTCACTCTGGCAGGGTCACATCTGACGAAGTTACAAATTCAATTCGCCATGAAGGACATGCCTGATGATTTTAATTAGATGGGAATTTGCAAAGGTAGTCAGTAGAAGTTATATTCACAGAATATTCTGAGTTGGAAGGGACTCACAAAGATCATCGAGTTCAACTCGTAAGTGAATGGCCCATGTGGGGACTGACCCCACGACATTGGCATTACCAGCACTGTGCTCTAACCAATCTGAGTCGATCCATTCCATCTGCTATTGCAGGAATAAAGCTGGAGCCAGTTACATCAGAACCAGTTACAGGGAGTCAAAGTCATATTCCAAGAAGGTAACAGACACATTTTTCATGTACAAATCCTGCATCCGTTAAAAAGGTCCATAAAAAAGTAACTTTATGCCATCGCACTAACTGATGATTAACTTCATTCCACTGCTGAGGAAGATGGATGAAAGACCTAACAGGGGCAAAATGAGCCTCTATACCACTCAAAAAAATCATGATCGTGATCTATTTAGACTCAAGCAGTTGTAACTTTCATTTATTCTCTGGTTACCATTAGAGAGGAACAGCAACAAAAATAAAGAAATTAAATATCAGGTTTTTAATTTGCTATGCTCTTTAAACTGCCACATGAAAACTGCTTACTGTATTACATGAAATGTTGCATGTTTGAATAAAAGAAAACCACTAAATGTAAGGTCAATCTTCAATTGCTTACATGAGCATTCTAACAAGCAGTCTAGTAATTTACTGCACTTATAATTCCTTTGGTTTGGAAAAATAAAAAATATATTCTTGTGTAAGAAAAACAACTCCTCTTAATTAACTTTTAATCCTGCTTTTTGTTACCATCTCCTTTACATGAGCACGTACCAACCACTTCCATTGTGTTTCATGTCATGTTTTGTGCACCTCATTCAGCTAGTCACCATTACACTTGTATTACTTCTGTTCTATGGTGATAAGAAAGCATGAAGTTACTAATGATGGAAATATCTTAAAGAAACATATCTTGACTTCACTAATTTATGGTAAGACTAAAATACTGTTATTCTGTAATTAAAAACAAGAAAAATCAATAAATGAATACTAAGTCAGCTGCTTTTATAAATTTATCCTATAAAGCAGAACCTTTCAAACACTTGCTTTGTTCCAACATCCTTAGTTTGAGTACCCTTACTCCTGTTATAAAAACAAATACAACTTTCAGTTCAGCTCTAGAAAAGTATAATTGATTCCTGTTCATAGGTTTCCAGAGCCATAAGTACCAAAAGACTTAATAAAACATATGAACTCACCAAGACATGAAAAATTCAATATTAATTTCCATTATTTTATTTAAAATGTGGAATGTATAGAATTATTGTTGTCAATTTTAATAAGAACACAAAGGATCAAGATATTGAACAGCTTAAAAAGAGCATTGTGGCTCACTGATCCACTACAAACTAGATCAGTCAACATCTGTCGGCCAAATAATGTCATTAGAATAATGGATAATTTGAGAAGGTAGTATACAACATTTATAGCATTTCTGATAGTGTGACTATTCTTTAAGGTTACAAATGTTCTAAAAGACATTAAAAAGTTTCTAAAGGGCAGCATTTTTTCCATAGGAAATGTAATGTGCCAAGAGCACCCTGTCTGTCACTTTATCATCCAGCTGTATGACAACCCCTTTGCTGCTTTCTAGTCTTACCTGTAGATTTTTTTCCTCTGTCTCTCCCACCTGTCTGCCTGTGGGTTCACTTCTCCATTAGAGAATTATAGTTCAAATAAGAATATATATGAATTCACTTCTGAAAAAAAAAAAAAAAAGAGTTACCAAGATCTTTATAAAGCCTCAGGCACTATGGAAAAGCCAGAATGCAAGGCCAGACAATGCCTCAGGCTTATGGCAAAGGGCAGCATAATTCATAGTCTGGGGGAACGTAGGAAAGTACAGATGTGTGTTATTGAAACTGAAGAGCAGAGGCATTCCAGGATCGCAAGGGCTGCAGTTAGAACAGAAAGTTCCTCCATTCTAAAGGAAGATTTAGAAGTTACTTTGTGGCCTGAGATCTTGGATGAGCCTCTTACAGTGAGAGATGCCATTTGTAACAAATACAGGTGGTTATACCAGGCTGAGTTTATGGTGCAACTAGAAATTGTAGTGGTCTTTGTAGTCAAAGAGAACCTTCCTCTTTCATGAAAAAGTGGTGACATAAAATGTCTAGGCAACCCATTCTTACAGTCCTCAAAAACAGAAGCATTGGAAAGTGGCTCAGTGATTTAGCTCTGGACATTTAACCCTCACTTTCACTAGCATATCTGAAGGAAGGTTCAAGTCTATACTTCCTTGTCAGCTAAATAAGAAGGCTGAAACATTATTTGTGTTGCTACAACACCATGTAGATGGTTAAATGAAGAACTTAATGATTATTTCATATAAAAAATACAGCTTCAAAAGAAAAATCAGTGGAATCATAGAATCCTTCAGATTGGAAAAGACCTCTAGGGTGATCAAGTTTGACCATCAGCCCAGCACCACCACCACGCTCACCACTAAACCATGTCCCTCAGTGCCTCATCTACACATCTTTAAATACTTACAGGAATGGTGACTCTACCACTTCCCTGGGCAGCCTGTTCCAGTTCTTGACAATCCTTTCTGTGAAGAAATTTTTCCTAATATCCAATCTGAAAGATATCTTTGAATAAAATTTAGAAGAAATACAGATTCAAAACCATCTAGATTTTTAAGGGCACTACTGTGTACCTGCTACTACTGACGGAATTTGGTTACGATAATGATCAAAATGCATCTTTTTATAAACATCATCACTTGATACACCTTCTCTCAATCATATTGATCTGTATCTTGGTAACTTAGAGAAACCGTTTCTTTTTAAATTTGGATAAAAGTCATCATGATTAAATTGTCTTCAGCCATTTCTTAGGTTCAAGCACTAAGCAAAAAAAGAATTTCTAACAATGTCTAATGAAATAGGAAAAAACCCCATTTTGATAGCAGCAATTATGCTTAGTTTATAAATGATGGAAAAAAAAAAGTCCCATGAGACTGTTTAAATAAGACATTTAGCATGGGAAAATTATCTCTTTTTTAACCTGTTTTTCAGACCTTTAGAGGTCCTTGTCTTCAAATATGCCAAAGTAGGAATCACAAAGCCTTAGAATGTGCCAGTGTGCCAAGCTTCATTCTGCAGTCATTATAGACAGGCAGGTCCTCCAAAGATTAAGCGAGGAGACAAATCTTAGGATCTCTGCATCAGGCCTGGAGGAGACTCTTAGTCACTCCACTGGCAGTAGAGGGTAAGGGAGAAGACTGGCCTTTCTAGGCAAAAGCTGGGCTTTGCTGATGTCCCTCTTGAGCATCCCTGGCAGATTTCCATTCTCAGTGGCATTCTCAAGTTGCAAGAAAGGTTCAACATTTCTGTGATGACACACACTTCAAAAAGAACTTGCATCAGATCAGGAAATCAAGGGTCCTATCAGTGTGGGTTTAGCAACTCTCAGGAAACTTCCTAGGAAATGACTCAGGAAACTACAATATATATATTTCTAAAGTACTGAAAACTAAAGTAAGGACACCTTCCCTTCCCTTCCCAAACCTTCC
>VZRE01008289.1:3301-106493 GCA_013396775.1 Cephalopterus ornatus
GGTGGATTCTCCGTCCCTGGAGGTATTTAAGAAGAGACTGGGTGTGGCACTTAGTGCCATGGTCTAGTAACTGTAGTGGTAGTGGATCAAGGGTTGGACTTGATGATCTCAGAGGTCCTTTCCAACCCATCTGATTCTATGATTCTATGATTCTAAGTGCCACAGATGTCTTTGGGGTGATGATCACCAATAATCACATAGAGCATCCTTTCTGGGATCCTTCCTACCAGGCTTGTACAGGGTGAGGAATGCTGTCATTTTCTCTCTAAACCTTGTGGACTTGCTGGTGTGGACTAGCTTGACAAACAAATTTAAAGTTCCCTGCAGCTATTTTCCTTCTGTGTACCACCAGGGACTTTGGATGAGTGTGCAGGCTTGTTTGGCCCTAGAGAAACTTTCAGCATTGACTGGAAATGTTCTGGACACAGTTAGTGACAGAGCTTATTCCCCTGTGCCTGCTCCCAGCTGTGAAGGAGCTCAGGACCATGTGCCTACAAAGGTTCTGATTCAAAATGCAATGAAAACAGTGGAGGAATTGCTTTGATTTAGGTCTCAAACAAATGCATTAAAACCATAAGGATAAAAGATAAAGCACAGATAGTAGAAAGTCTACTACACCCACCTGTTCCTGCATACAAGGAAAAGACAAGAAAAATTAGGATCTTTTCTATAGTCGCTCACTCCCTTGGGTTCACTTACCTGGTCTAATTCCATGTCATAAACACCACTTGACAAGTATCCCAAGAGGAAGAGTACAGCCTTGCTTGCTGCAGTGCTCCTAAGAGGAGCTGACCCTTTTGAAGGCAATGGTATAGCTGCCCATTGCATTGCCATGGTCTCTTTAGGGATCCCTCTGGGATTTTTCTAATGTGGACTCCTTGAATACAACCTTAGTCTGAGTTTCAAACACCCACCACATAGCCTTTGCTAGTTTTAAAAGCACAGACCATGTTTCATATAACTTGCTTCTGACTCAGGATTTTCTGAGAGCTACAACAAATTGTAGCTGGTATCTTACAGACCTGTGTAAGTTATTCTTACAGGCACAGGGAGGAGAAAGGCAGAGCTTTGTTCTGCTATCTTTTAGTGGGACTTGATTTGCTACTAATGAGAATTCACGAAGAGAAAAACGTACAAAACATTTTATTTCCACTGTGAACTCAAGACAAAAATATATTACGGGTTTTATGTAAGTTTTATGCTCCTACTGTAAATCCTATTCCATAGACTACATATATCTATGCATCACATAAGCCCAATTTCTATTGACACATTAGGTTAGTGCTAGCTAAAAACCAATCTTTTTATAGCTTAATAAAATTTGAAGTGTTTTATGGGTACAAGGGTTGATTTTTGTTAATTGGAGCAGAGCAATGACTAGTATCTAGTCATTTTAAGCTTTTATCTCATTAATAGGGTCAGATTTTGTTACTGTTGGGAAGGATAGTTTTAAAGACAGATGCTGTGATTTCTGAATAGAGATCATAGAGGTTGGATTAGAATATCACAATGATTTGTGTGACTTTGGAGATATTTTATCATATGGTGTTAAACATAAACTGCAGGTAAAACAGATGGCTTTTGCCATACAATCCATTTATGCTTCATTCTCTAATATGTGGTTATCACTGCGTGTATACAGGAGGTTTTGTCTTGCAGAAGTTTTTCTAAAGGATTGCAGCAGGATTTGTGGTGTCGTTTATTAAACAGCAACACCAGAGTGGTGCTACACCATGACAGCTGCCGTTCTCCACATAAAAACACCATTTTTCATGTTTCTGCCTCTTTCTCTCAATCAGCTTCACAGCAACTTTAAACAATTCATCTCTTTCTTTGTGTTTTGAGGGGAGAGTGTAGGTGCAGATTGACTGAAAGACCATTTTAGCATGTTTGGTTCTCTTTTAAAGTACCATGTTCATTTGTAAAGTGGTTGATCAGTCCAGTGAAAGGAGCTACATCCCTGCCTCATTAGCTTTTTAACTGACTGTGTTGGATGTGAGCCCTGCTTGAAAGTACAGGGACATGGTTTGCTTCTGGTTTCATCAAAAGCATCTTTCAAGCAGCAGCATGAAGATATGGGAAATTATTTGCTAATAAGAATGAGACCAAAACCGAGACAAAGACTCCTGTCCCTCATTCCCATGTTCAGATATCCTTGTTTATTCTTTTCTAATAAACTGTGTTCAAATCCTAGCAGGCAGATTTGGAGTCACTAATGATAATTTTGAGTGGATCCTCCCTCTCATCCCCAGGAGAGTGCACACAACCCTGGGCCGTGTTCTGGGGGGGCACTGCCTTGTTATTTAAGTGACAGCATCACATGCATGGCTCCTCTGGCACTGGACATATTGGTTTACAATTTTATGTGAGTATACTATTTAACACTGACTGCATTAAGGGGTTTTTATCTCCCAGAAGAGTATTTTACTGCATGTTTGATCCTCCTTTGTTGCCACATTTCACAGTGAGCAAAAGCTTTGAACTGAGAGCCTCTGCATCCATTGGCATTGGGTAACAGCAGGTTTCATGCCCTTCGTTTACACACCTGCCTTACAAAGCTGAGTACCTAAGTGAATAATTTTAAGAACAGAAGCTATATATCCAAAGCCCTCCAAAAACCAAACTATCCTAGGTACAAATGACATTTAAATGACACGTGGCTTATCTGAAGTCTGTATCGTGTGCTCTGACACAAATGTTTGTCCAGCAGGTGTGAGCGGCATCTGTCTCTAATGCCTACACCTCACATTCACTGGTGAACTCTTTGTGGTGTTCCTTTTGAAAATTGTATTCCCCGTGAAAGGACTTGTCACAAGTGAAATTATCTGTGAGATCACCAACTCTGTCTCCATCCCAGTATTAAATTCCTAACAATTTCTGTCAGCTTTCAATATCAGCAATGATGTTTAGTGAAACTCTTATACTGTTAAAACTGCATCATTTTGGCATGGGTGATGATGTGTCAGAAGACAGCCCTGGACCATACTATTAACTTATCAAATAAAGAATTCCTACTGGAGACATCCCTGGTTGTAGAGCTTTTTACTTTTTCTTTATTTTTCATCTAAAGGAGTAAATATCGGTATTTGCCGTAACTGGTATTCCTGTTGAAATAAAAGATAAGTGAGTTTGCATCCAGATTTGGAGTTTATTTCTTGCAGGGTCCTTACAGGTCTCACAATAAGGCATTTTAAACTAAGCTTATCTAAATGAATAATCTTGTTTTGCAAGTCACAGTATAAGGATTTTTCCTCCTGTGGCATTTATTCTCCCTGATAGTTTCATTCTGTTTAAATCCATCATTTAAATATGCCAAACATGAAAAAGAGATTTGGATGCAAACTACCAGTATTTTAACAAAGGTTTCTTTTTACTAGAGGAAAAATGAATGAACATCCCAAAGGTAAAAGTATAGAGGAGGTAATCAGGAAACTTCTATGAGTGAATGGCCATTGTGATAAATTTACTTTCATAATTTATGAAGACATGACAGTGGATTCCATGTACCATCTTTAAGGCCTCTACTTTCAGCCTTGCTCTACAGTATATATTTAAATACTACATCTTCACCATCAAAGTGCAAAAAAACAGTGCAAAATTGGCACGTAGAGCAGCAAAAAGACACTGTGTCCCTATTCTGGGCTCCTTGAATGTGTGAGAGTGGAAGCTACTGACTCAGGATGTACGATGTCACTCTGCAGAAACTAAGGTTGAATTCTGGTCTGGGGACGAGGTAGGAGACAAAATTATCGGTGTTTCTGCCTGGAAGGGGTGCTGAGCAGCTGGTAAACTGTGCACAGGAGCTGTGTGGTGCAGGTCTGTGAGCATAAAAAAAGATCAAAATAGAGGCTCTAAATGGCTGTTGCAAAGCAGAGCTCAACAAAACTACCTGCAGTCTCAGCAGTGACCTTCCTGAGCTCCTAATGCTGGGGCACTCACTGTACACTGACTGCAGCTCAGCCTCTGTTTTCACCCAACCTGCTAAAGCAAAGAGCAGGTTTGCTTACTGGCTCAGGGACACATCTGCCCTGCTTCCTGAAGTTTGGTAGTTAATGTTTAAACACACACTATTTTAATAATAAATGTTAAAAAAAAATAGTATCCACTGGGAATAAACATTATCCCTTAATTTCTAAAAATAATTATAATATGCATCTTAAAATTCAGAAGACTGTGTCTCATGAATAGGAATGTAATTTCATGATTTAAATGCTGATGGTACAGCTAGAAAGCAACTGAAGTACATAATACACCAACCTAAGGTTCTCATATTTTTCTGCAATATCAATTCAGCATTAGCAACGCTAAGCCACCTGCTCTTTCCTTAATAGAGCATGAGTTATTAAGACCAATGTTTTAAATTATGTTTATGCTCTAATAGAAAGGATCTGGTTTCTTAATTTAAGAGGTGATTTAGTTTACCTGCTTTACTTGGCATATTAATTATTAAGTCAGTGTCTAAGTGTCATTTAAGATTAAATCATGCTGAATTGCTTTGAAAATCCAAACAATCAGGAACAACTGAGATGAGAGAAATTAGCATACTCTAAAGCAGATCATCACTGGATGTAAGAGCAGTCAGGTGGACATGGCTGAGTATTTATTGGTAGCAGACTCAGAAATTCTTTTGTGCTGTGCTGGAAACTTTATTTTCATCTCTTACCAAAGCTCCTACTAGAGTTTCAAAAGTACTTTTAATTTTGAATTGTTTAGATTCAGGGGTCATGTTTAGCATGTGCCACTGTCATTTGATTTTCAAAGCTCGTGAATACTCAAAGCTACAGTTTGAATCAGATGAGATCCAAAATGTCAAGCAATTTTGAAAATGAGGCTTTATTTTTGGAACTTCAACTTGGAACATAAATTTTTTACACAGTAAAGTGTGGATTTAGGGTAGAAGTTACAGTAATCTATTTTTCTAAGTCGTTAATTACATAGTGATATTAACCAAAACATGCATTTCCATGTTTACCTTTAGAGAACAAGTTCATTTAAATTTTTTTTAAGAATTACATCAAGATGAAATGGTAACTTTTTCTGAAAATATATCAAATTAGAAATTTTGAGACTTTAATACATTTTCTGTAAAAGAAAATTAATCAATCTGTCTATTTCTGGGTGTTGTCAATAGTTCTGATGCCTCAAAAAGACTTGTACTGAGAAATTTTCTTTTTTACTAGAAGTAGAATTTTCTTAACGTTGCATATTTGTCAAGGCAGATTCATCAAGGCTAGGGAGTTAATTTTTGTTGAATTTATGGATTGTCAGAACAAAGCAGAACTCTGTCAAATTTCTTGGATACCTTTGTGTCATGTTGCAGACTATGGATGCATGGAGACAGATTGTAGAACTACAGGACAAATCACTTTGTTGGTGCTTTCTCTTCTCAAGGGCATGCACAATTATTATCCTTGGGAGTTAAATATTGAATTCAAGCTTCCCTTCACAAAGCGTAACAACCAAATCTCCATCAGTGGCCACTTTACTAGGCAAGATCAAGGCCAATGTATTAAATCTTTCTTAAAATCTTCTTAGCATCTTTAGCTTGGAAAGACTTAGGGTGGTTCTGACTAGTATAGAGATTCCCAAAGTTCCGTATATGAAGCAATTTTAATGAGGTGCCTTCACAGTGTGAGATTCAGGAACGCACATCCCCTCTCCTCTTAGAGCCATGAATAGAGGCACTCACACTGTGGGGTGTTAGAGCGTCTTTTGAAGCAGGTCGTATCCACAGAAGAGCTCAAGATCCTTAAGCCTCCAACCTAAATCCCACCACATTACAGAATGGAGACTGGGAGAGGATCATCACACAGCCAATATTCGAGTACAAGTGTCATGACTTGCTTCTACAGCTGTTCTTATGCTATTCTCCAGGTGCCCACCAGTGGTCGCTGCCACGAGTAGACTGTTGCATATGTGTATTTTTGGTCTAACTCAGTATGATCACTTCTATGTTTTTAAAGACTGAGAAATCCACATCTCGAGTTGCCTTTGGCTATTAAAAAGAGAATAGTTTCCCATGCTGACCAGATGCCATTATTGTCGGTAGATGTTTATATTATTTGTGCAAAAATAGGGAAAGACAATGCTTACCTTGCAGAATGCAAAATAAGAAACTGATGGAGATTTAAATTATTTAAACTATGTCTGTTTTGTCTCTAAATATCACCTCTGTCCATGTTCAGTGGAAAGAGAAATGGTAAATCTTATTTACACAACTTAAACTGATTTTCTATGCAAAATCAGACAAGGTGTATGTTTGCTCTCAGTAGTGAAGTTTAGTGAAGTCATTGCTCTGAGAAATCAAAATATGATCCTGTCCAGCCCTCCCAGCAGCCTTGTGCCTCTAACTTCACTGGGATGACAGGGCAGTCAATGTCTCACAGAGTGCGTCACAGACCTCCAGCAACAGCAAAATAGAAAATGAGTGATCTAGAAATATCAAAATTACTGTCAAAGTACTATTGAAAGACTCTCTGGTTTCTACCAAAACCATTTCCAAACTCAAAGCAGGAAGAAAATGCACAAAAAAAAAAAATCACATTTTTTTTGAAAAAATTTTGGATTCTGCCTCAGACAACTGACAACTCTGTGGCCTCGACTCCTGGATGTGATGATCCCATTCCCCCTGATGCCACCCTGTAGATATATGAGAATGAGGTTGCTTTAACCAGGGGCTAAATCAGTCCAGATTTAGGGATTTCAGAGTTTATTAGATTTAAGCGGCTATTAGATACAAAGGGGTATTGTTAACCAGCCTCACTCCAGTCCTTAACATACATGTGCAAACATCATTTTCACGTGTGATACTTATTCTGTCTGTCTTACAGCCACTGTCACTGCCACGGAGTGAGAGCTCCCACCCATTAACAAAGGGGTGATGGAACCCCTCTGAGGTGCAGCCAAGTATCATAACCACTCTTACAGCTGGGAGCTGGAGCGTAGAAATGAACTGTGAGCGTCAATAAGCCCACATGGAAGGGCAGCAACAGACTTGAGAATTGGCTTCATTTCTTAGTCTCATTCCCGTACCTTTTTTTTCTTTGTTCTGTCTTGTTCTTTTTCCTTCCTTTGCTGCTTCCCCAGCTGAGAGTATTATCTGGAGGTTAAGAGAGGAGTTGTGCTCAGACCTGAACTACCCAGGGGCAGCTCAACTCTCAGAGCACCATGGCTCATAGACACTGTGGGAATCCCAGCCTCTGCCAAACTGCTCGTAGAAAAGGCTTACATTTCTAACCATGGCACATTGTACAAGGACTCCCTCATTTTCCAGTTTAAAAATCCCTAACTTGCTAGCCATGTAATTTTTAAAGCTTCTACCTGTGCTACTCACCTGTTTGCTCTTACTAGAGCATCCATTTACCTGACAGTCTTGATGCCATTTCCTTCTCTGAGAGTTCATGAAGTTAACACAGAATCACAGAATATACTGAGCTGGAAAGGACCTACAGGGGTCATTGAGCCCAACCCTCAGCCCTGCACAAGACCATCCCCCAAGAATCACACCATGTGCTTGAAAGTATTGTCCAAATGCTTCTTGAACTCTGTCAAGGCTTGGTGCTGTGACTACTTCCCTGGGGAGCCTGTTCCAATGCCCAGCCACCCTCTGGGGGAAGAATCTCTTTCTAATATCCAACCTAACCCTCCCCTGACACAACTTCAGGCCATTCCCTTGGGTCCTGTCACTGGTGAGCACAGAGCAGAGATCAGTGCCTGCCCCTCTGTTTCCCCTTCAGTGAAGTCCCCCCTCAGTCTCCTCTTCTCCAGGCTGAACAGACCAAGTCACCTCAGCCACTCCTCATACAGCTTTCCCTTTTCACTTTTCAAGGCCCTTCACCATTTTTGTTGCCCTCCTTTGGACACTCCCTAATAAATTTACATCTTTCTTGTATTGCAGTGACCAAAGCTGCACACAATATTCAAAGTGAGGTTGCACCAGTGCAAGTAGGTAGTAGGTAGGGAGGTAATAGGTATCCTTCAATCACAAATGGGTCACAGACAGGCTATTAGCCCTGAGTATGCATTTGGTAGCCCAGATCTTTCCAGTCCCAAGCCAGCTTTCTCAGCTCTGGGCCATCCTCTCAGCCTGCCTTGAAGGGTGTTGAATTATGGGCCTCTGTTGTCATAAAAAAACCAATCCTTTCATCCATCCTTCCATCCGTCATGCATTGCTATCATATCTAACAGCAGATGCACACATTTGAACCACATGAGAAAAAAAAAAAAAGGAACAAAGAACCAATGTTTACCATACTATGGTTTGAAATCTTTGCAGTTGGCAACTAAATCAAAGGAATGCTTATGTTTTGATGTACAGCAGTCTTAAATCATTTGTAATTTTCTATCACCTCATTTTATCAACAAATTAACATCTTGATATATAAGATCATCAGTAAATTAGCAATCAGCACCAGAACACAAATTTATTTTTAATGTGTGTACAAAACAAAGGACAATTGATAATATGTGGTGTAGCACTTTACATTTTAAAGAGAAAATATTTATATATCTCAACATATTTTTTAATTTATTCTGGCACCTGCAATTGGTGAATTTCTGTAGGCTTTGTGTCATTTTGATATATGTGCTGCCCAAACTCTTCCTTGCCAAGAGTCTTCAATTTTCATGAACAAGAGGGGAAAATGGGTAGCTATATGAAGGAAAAGGAAACACATCTGCATCTTTCTCAAGGAAAATGTTTTCAATGCAATATTAAAAAAATACTAATTTCAAAGATAAATGCAATGTGTAAGGTGAGGGAATTTCCTGTAAACAAAGCAAAGTAATAGTTTAGCATGGATTTAAAGCTAACGTGTAAAATTGCAGATCAAATCCTTCTCCCCCCAACAATCATTAATTCATTAATCCTTGAAACCATCACTGCATTGTTTTCTGGTAATTATACACACCTCATATGCCAGCTTTTTAAGACATTAATTGCATGATTAGTTTTATGATTTCTTCTGATTACCAATTAAGTTACCTTTTTCTCTCTTTTTTGTATTTCATACATACCATTAGACTTTATAGTGCTTCTTTTTTAATTTCTCACCTAGCAGGGGTTCTCACACATTCAAAGACAGCATTATCCACTCAATAAACAGAGCGAGAGTTTAATTTTCTGTGTAAAGTATTGCTGTGGACTTGGAAGGATGATGTTTCAGATATTATGCTATCAAGAGTGACATTTAATTTTACAGGGAAAAAAAATCTTGTTTTTCCCTGTCATAACAATGTTCACAGAGCATGATTTTAAAGATGTGCAGAGACCAAATCAAGTGATTCTGTCTGTTGGTTTAGCTGAAGTTGTCACATCTTCCTCTTTTTGCCCAAAATGTATTGCCAGCTGGTCTTCTATTCTATTAGTGTAATTTCTTGTATAGAGTTCTCTGGTCTTTGTACATATATTTAAAAGTAGCATCCTATACATCATAAACCAGATACGCATGCATGAGGCTGCCTAAGACTTAGAGGAAAAAATTGATCAGTGGGTCTACAAGTTTGAATAGAGCTGAATTTCCAAATCCTGGTATAACTGCATCCCAATTATCTTGTCTCCTGCATCCTTCAGATGCTGAGAAGTCTAAACTTTTTCAACACACGTTTGACTTTCAGCAGATGAGACTCCTGTCAGCTGCAATGGCAATATGCTAATGCCTATACACATTAGGTGAAGCTCATGTAGGTGTTTTTGGAAACTTACAGATGAGAATATTGCACACAGAAATACAAAACCAGATGCAAAAAATGTTTTTTACTTTCCATATTGCACATACATGGACAAATGTCTATCTTAGAATGTGTTTCATTTTTTTGTATGTATTTGTGTGCTTGGTTTGTCAAATATTTGTATGGGATTCATATACATATTCTTCATCATCTTTGTAGTGTAAAAACAATTATATTTAATAATCAACACCAGACAGGATGCCTTAATGGAAATTAATTGAAAAAGTCCTTTATGTAAAGGAAACATGGAACTGACTCATAGACCTTCTTGAAGAGAATAATACAGTCTACAGCATATTGTGTGTGTGGTTTTAAGACAATCTGGTATCGATTTAAATGAGTACACACTTCCAAATTCCTGACAGCTATGGCAGGTGAGAGAATAGAAAGACGTTGGGAGTTGCAGGGTAACTCTAATTGGACCACCATAGAAAATAGACTCCCAACTTTTCTGTTGATCTTTAAAATGTTTTCTTGCCAAAGCTGTGCTATGGTCCCCTAGAAGGGAAAAATTGTCCACAGTGTACCATATGCTGTTCTACAAGCACCCTGCAGACAGCAAGTCAGCATGGAGAAATGTGCAAAATTGAAGGTGTTCCTGTAATAACAAGTAAGGACACCTCCAGCTCTATGAAAGCAGTAATTTTTTTTAGAAATTATAGGAAAAAAAATATCATGGTCTCTGATTAACCTTTATTTTTCTGTCATGGCTTTCGTTCTTAAGAGATCTTTTAAATCTATTTCATTTGGTCCCCCTTTGTATTGAATAATACAGGAGGCAGCAGCCAACTCTGTCAGACCAGAAAACAGAAGATTCCAGGAGTACAGGCACTGGGTGTTGTCACTGGCTTGACAAAGTCAGAAATGGAATTGAAGTGTCCAGAGCTTGCAACCACCTTTGTTACAAGTGGTAATACCTTAAATGTTTCACTAACCAGGTGTATTATCTTTGATCTCTTTAGAAGCATTTCTAGGCATGAATCTGCATATTTCACTCGTCTTTTATATTTAATAACCAATATGAATTGTTTGAAATCTTTTCCATTACCCAAAAAACAAATGTGTATTCATGCCACTTCTGTCTGCTTTCTAGGCTGTGTCAAACTCAATAATCAAAGCAGAAATATTTCCTTTTAATAGCTGGTTGGATTTTTTTTTGTAATTGCACTCCTCTACTTTCAGCCATTCATAAAAAGTCATACATACAGGAGGCAATGAGGTAGGACCAAATGCTGTAGGTAACTTGAAAAAATAAAAAGAATTAGCAGCAGAGAATTTTCTAATTCCTTCTCTTTGACAAAAATTACTTGGCTACAAAAGTAAAGCCTAGCTGTTTTTGAAGCTAGAAAAATTGTGAGAGATTTGGAGGAAAGGCAGAGAAGCCATAGTTATGGCTTGCTCTTGTATAAAGCTTTTATTGGCAACAGGGCAAACAGGATTCTCTTGAAAACAAATTCAACATTTTTCCCAAAAGATGTTTAGAACATTTTCTTTTTTTTTAAATTCTGTTCTTTCCACCAGTGTCCAAATCAACATTCATCTTTCTGAAGGCTGAGGCCACAGCATATACATGCTTTTACTATATGGAGACAGTGCCTACAGGTCATCCTTCCTTCTCTTCTGGCACTCTGAGAAAAACATTCCCAGATTAAGGCACTTAGAAGTCAGTAGATCTACTTTATTTATAGCATCTCAAGATTTGAATCAAATATTATAGGATCAAATGTTGATGCCTCTTAAAAATTTGCAGCACTGCATGCAGATATGTTCCTGGGTATGATGGACCATGTCCAAATAAAATTTTAAAAAACACCAAAACCCAATAAACAAATCAGTGCAATTAATATAAAAAATCAATAGCCAGGTTGGATAATGTAGAATAAAAAGATACATTATACATCCATTTCTGTGACACACGTTATCCTCAGTGGTACTGCTCAGAGCCACTACAACCCCATCAGCACCCACTCTCTCCCTTCCTCACTCCGTTGCCCAGTTTATGGGTGCCCATAAACCTCCTGAGCAAATTCCTTGGTCTTTACCACTGACCCAATGTGTGACCCTGGAGAGGCTGCTCAGTACCTCTTCTTCAGCAAATCAACTGTCTGTGTGGGTGGTATCAGGAGGATGACACAGGCTAAGCAACAATAATAGTACTGTACTGAAAGTGTCTAGTGGTGAAAAAATGAGTTACTGCCCTCGGAGAATGCTGCAAGTTTTAGAAGTTTCATTGGTATTTCAGAGAAGGTGCTTTCAGAGCAATATAGCACACCCTTGAAACTACAAAGTACAGCCAAGCAGCATGAAAATACTGTCAACACACTTTCTGATAGCCTCTATCCTTCACACTTTAATAGAAGTATGAATAAATGAACCAGTAACAATTTCAAAACTTTAACAAAAGTTTAATAATATTCAAATAGTCACTTGAACTATGTGTTATCATCATCATGCACTTCCTTCATCTGTGGGTTTGCTTTTCACTGAATACATGAAGTGCTGAAAGTGTCATGAGAGGCTTTTCTCTTCATAAGGTTATTTGCAGTTGTGCATTGTGTAAACCCAGGAAGTTTGGATCAACAAATATGTGGGGCCTTTTCAAACTGAACTGCAACTCCAGAATTTCAGTTTGCCCATCGCTAATGTTCATTCAAATCCATGTTTAAATTGGGAACAAAACTATCTCCAGTTTACAGAAATGTAGCTATCCATAGCAGCCCAAATGGATTAGGATTGCTGCATCAGAGAAGTCCATTAGTGTAGAGTAAGGTACAGATACAGTATAAGCCATTTCATAAAGTGCAGCTGCCTCTGATCAACCTAAAAAAATCCTCTTATTTCTGAAAACACAACGTAAAAATGCACAGCAGGCTACAGGCCAGATATGTCAAGTATGCATTTTTTAAAAGTGGAGTTTAATCCATATGAGTCATCATTCATTCACTCTTAAATTTCTATTATTCTGCTATTTTTGATTCCAGCCAAATTTAAATCAATGCCAAAGGCCACAATGGATCCATTTCTCTTCCCTGAAGCATCCAAGGAACTTGATGTATTTTTGCTGGCTGTATGTGTCATGTACTGATCTCCCATTAATGAATTGCATACAAGCATGACATGCACTGGGCCAAGTCCAGGCATTAAATGACAGGAACCAAAGACCAGGAGATCCTGGAGTATATTATACAATTGTTATAATGGAGGATGTCAGAATTAGAATGCCAGTACATTTCTCATTTCTTCAATCATGAGAAGGGGCAAACTAGCTACCCTCCTTACTGTTGCAGCATTCTTCTTTTTCTCTTTGTTGCACTGGTCATTCGTTGCAAGGAATGGACGGCTGAGGAAGTCATCCCAGCCCAGACTGCATGGGTTTGCCAAAACTCACGGGCTGGTTTTCCTCAAGGAGTTTCCTCCATTTTTCACACTCCTCCGAGGATGAGGTCCTAGCCAGCTGTGAGGAGCAGGGGAGTGGATGGGTAGGATCTAATGCAGATATACTTTAACACTTGGTTTCTCTGAGTTAACATCCAAACCTAAACCCTCTGATTGTTCAAGTGTAAGTAAAGACAGTTTATTGGTGGTATCAGTCAGAATGGAAGGACATATTTGCATGGCATAAAGCACTGTATCCTACATCCTCTGGAAGTTGTGAACATGAGAAATACAGTTCCCAGCATGTACTCTGGAGAGGAAAGCAAAGGGGTTCAGATTTGGATAATGTGAGGGCAGCTTTCAAAGAGGCAGGTCTGAAAAGCCGCATTAAGCTGCTCTAGACGGGGATCTCATTTGAGATCCTTTGTCTCCTACATCCATTTTCAATAAAATAATCTTGAAAACTTGTTTCTGGAGACAAGATCTCTATTTATAGGGAAAGTTGTTGCTTTTTTATATTTTGCAGGAGCAATCTTTGATATCAAAATTTGTTTGATATGGAAATACTGTATACTTCGTGCTTTTAAACCTACCTACATTCACACCAAGTTTCTGAATTACCAGTAAAAATCTTTGTTTGTGCTTTTGTGCACAAACAAGCTCAGCTTTTTAGTATGCACCTGCTTAAGCAATTTCTTTGAAACCAGCATACTTGGATTTTTTGTTTTTTGCCTATAAATAGCCTTGCTTTGTAGAATGTAGTTTATTACAGGCTCTTTTAAATACATTTCTAAGGAGAAATATGTGGGGAAATTTAAATGCGATGTCCTTATTAAAAATGAATTACATACATCAAAATTAAAATTGTTTGCAATAACACAACATTCTTCTGCATCTTGCACTAACATCAGCACAGTCAGTGGGAAACATAAAAGGAGATATCCCATATATATTTGAAACTACAGTTACAATGTCAGGGGAGGGGCTCTTTAAGTCGTAGCTTTTTTCCTGAGAACAAGGCTAATTTTCTTAAGGACTTGCATTTCCTATGGGCCCTTGGCTCCAGCACACACCTCTGAATCAGCTTTGGAGCAGAAGGCTGCAGGAGGAGGAAGTTTTCCTCACACATTGGGAGATGCCATGAGGATGTTATAATTAGAAGATGTACTAGGAAAAGAACAAAAACAAAAACAAACAAACAAAAAACCCAACCAACCAAAAAACCAAACCAACCAACCAAAAAAAACAAACCCCAACTTTTAAATAATAATTATATCATTATCTTTACATCGCTTTTGAGGCACAAAACACATATTTTCCTACTGTTTCTCAAAGTTTTCTTTTAAAGTGTTTTGCAGATAGAACTGAATCATGGGACTATCAAATTAAGTGTTTTTGAACATAGCTTTTGTTTTGCTTCACTTGATCAGGAATACCATAGATCCATTTGATTGTACTGACTTTCTCCCAAAAATTATTTGAAGTTATAGATGGTTGCTTGGATAAGATCTGAAGAAGTTAAGTGATGGCATAATTGGGTAGTTACCTTCATAATCAACTAATTCTTTAGTAATCTGGTAATCTTGTAGCAACACTAATGTTTTAGGTTCATCTCTGTCTTTGAATGGGTGTTTGAGATGCACATGGACACCTCAGAAGTGGGCTTTTATGTAATGTTATCTTCTTGGGACCCTAGCAATTTTTTTTCTTTACTGTTTTTCTGTAGATTGTCATTAAAATATTTCAGCTTCCCAGCAGTACTGGATAAGTAAGCCTATGATCTAGTGTTGATAGACACATCAAAGTTAATCATAGCCTTAATTTAAAAGAGATAACCCAGAAAGCAAAACCAATAAATAAAAAGCAAGGTTTGCACCCATTTTCAATCAAAATCCTAAATCCATTACCATGTTTATACCAAAGACCAAGCTGATATCAGAGTCCCACAAAATTTGTGAAGTTTTCTTTTTAATTATGGGACTGACAGAAGTACAGGTCTAGTCATCCATTAAGCTGGGTGTCCCCCCCAGTCCTGAGAGCTTAACAAGAAATTATGACAACTGCAATTCCTAAATTAATTCACTTGAATCTGAAATGGTGCAGCACATAAGCCCAAAACTGTAGCCTGTGCACTTCTATTGAGTATTTGCTCTCTTTTTTTTAAAAGCTCTTTTTAAGTTTTTCTGCTTTTGGAAGCAGAACAGAGGATACATTTGTATGCTGTGTGTTTTCTCTGGAAGATAAAAGGCACTTTTGATGGAGGTACAGACTGCCTCCGTTCATGGTAACATCCAGGGTATGGTGAAAAGATGCCCCATTTAAGCATACTGAAATTTCTTTCTTAGGTATTTTGTTTATAGTTTATACCTAGAGGCAGCATAGACAACATTGCCAACCATTAAAGTTTCTTGGCACTTCTTGTTCGAAATTTCAGCTCCAAACTTTAATAATTTGAAAATTTCTAACATGTACTCTCTGCCTCTTACAACAAAAACAACTCAGTCATTTCTGAAACTGCACTGCAGAAAACTGACCCTAAACCAATGTGAAAAATTATGGTGCTTTTTTCTTTCAGCTGTCCCAAGGACCCATCCCTGGTACCTTTTCTTGATGCTGATGGGTAGACAAAGCCATGTGACAAGGATTTATCTTTTGCCTTTCTTTATGAAAATCCAGGAAATCTTTTCCAAAGTAGTTATAAATCTGTGTATATCTATGGTTTGCACATGCCCTGAAGAAACTTGTGGCATTTTAGCATCGGAATTGACTAGGGGATACATCCCATCAGTGGTCAGACGGGGAATGAACAGGGTGGACAAAAAACTTTTTGAGAGCTTGTGGACCATGATCTGGAGCTTGTGGACCTTGATCATTAGAAACTGTGTGATCAAGGTGCGAAGTAGAGGAGATCTTTACTAAATAAATTAAGGCAGTTTCTGTCACAGAACCCTGGTTAATAGAGGGGACTTTAACCTCCCTTATATTTGCTGCACCAGCAATTCCACAGAACACAGCAGTCAAAAAGGTTTTGGGAGGGTGTCAGGGATGGCTTCTTGGAACAAGTAATGTACCAAGACAAACTAGGGGTAATACACATGTTAGTCTGCTGAAGAAGTAGCTGGGAAAGATACAACCAAGACAACCACGGAGAGAAACTTTCATACTGCGACTGGGTAGGTGAAGAGCTAAGGGCCTGGGAAAAAGATGGGTTCAAATTTAGAAAACAGTAGTAGACAGGTACTTTACGTAGAGGACCTTCCATCACAGCATGTTCTGAAGTCATTGGTTTTTGTCTGAGAGGCTCTCTGCATCAGCACAGAGATGGGGAACCAATGGTAACACTTCGACTTTCTTTCAGGGAAGTGGTGGAGTTACCATCTCCGTAGGTATTTAAAAGGCATCTAGGTGTGACACTGAGGGACATGTTTTAATAGTGGACATGGCAGTGCTGGACTCAATGATGTTAGCAGTCTTTTCCAACCTTAATGATTCTATGTTTCTCTGATTCTATAATTTATTCCAGTAACCCAAAAGGTAGAGATCTGGATGATGGATATTAAGTCATCTCATGAGCTATATTGGTGTCAGTATGAAGAGACACATTGAAATTAGGGAGTGGAGAGTACTTTTTTCTCAAAATCAAAATCTTGTGGATATAATTTTTTATTCTGAAAAGAACTATTTACTTGGGAAAAAAAAAAAAAAAGGAAAGTTAAGCCCTCAGAGTTTAATGCTTGATTTATACTTTTTGTACGTTCTTAATTTGTCCCATTTCTCCATGTATAATAAGGTAGTGTGTTTAATCATGCTTCAGTCATATGCGAAAAGGATCAGGTCTGGCAATGATTAAGAGCCCCTCACCTCATTTGTTAAGTAGGCCAGAAAGCATAGAGTGATTGAGACAGGATACTCTCTTGGTTGAAACAGCAAAATTTCTTTTGTTTTTACCAGACAGTCTTTGTATGAAGGTAGGCAATTTTCTTACAACAGTTTTGCTAATTCTTTCTTATTTTCTAGACATAAAAGACCTTCTGTATAGGGCTTGACCCATGGGTTTGGTGAGCACTTACACAACAAAGGTATGAACTGAAGAGTGTGAGTGAATATATGAAATACTACAAAATACAGAGACAGCTCAATCTGTACCCAGAATTAATGAGTACTTTTTGACATAAATCTCCCTGTGCCTCAAATTCACTTTTTACAGAGGGAACAGTACCCACTCATGTTCTAGGCAGGATATTAAATTCATTAAAATTTTGTAGTGTTTGTATACTGAAAAAATGAGTACCAAAGAAGGAAATGAAAATATTGAAAATCATTAATCTCTCCTTGGAGCTGATGTCTATCATCACAAAAGGCTTTGTGTAATGTGGGGTAAATAAGGCCAATGGCCAAATGCAAATATATACACAAAAAAACACTGGTCATGCTGTGCTCTGAGTGGAGTCCTCTAAAAAAACACGGCATGTAAAGGGCAAGATAGAGTTGAGTAGGCAACCTTAATCCTGGCTTTTCCTGACAAAGAGTGCTTGATTTTGAAAACTTGGTCCAGCAGTTAAAGTGAGTCTTCTCAGGATCTCTTTGGCCCAAGTGAGCGCAGCAGATAAATCCTACGAGGCACTATAAAGAAACCCTCATCCCTTGGGCGTACAGTTTGACTCAACCTGCACCCCAGACGCAGGATGCAAAGTCTGGTCCTTCCTCCCTATCACAGCACTTGACCCACATGCTTGGCTTCTCTGGGCTGTATGCTGAACTAAATGTGTCTTTATTTTGGTAAATACTTCACAGAAAATACTTCAGCATCCTCTGAGCAGAGTTTGAAGTCTCTCTGGGGATTGACACAGCTACTAAGCCACAGTGGGATGCTCACTACTCTCTGGCCAATGAATATTTAATCAGGCCATGCAAAAAGGAAGAGTTCCATCAGAATGGACTGAGAGGGGCCTTGGTGGGACACCCCAGCTCTGGTGGCTTCAGACGTCTGGCAGGAGGGATTAGTCCTGATCCCTTAGGTGAGGAAGGTGTTTGAACAAGGTAGGGGTCCACATCATATGGACAGATGCTCTAATTACTGAACTACTAGACGAAAAAGGGCACTATCATCTTGACCTTGTCCTTTGAAAAGACCAGACCTCCTCTGTTTATCTAAAGAAAAGGCTTAGGTATGTGAGCCCTAAGTGCCTCTGTGCAAGTGAGTCCCTGAATGAGGCAGGGCTGAAGCCATATCCAAGTATCTGACATCTTCTACTGGCTAGGCTGGGCAGATCCAGTGAGGTGGTAGCTGTGTACCCTTCAGTCTGGCCTTTTTCTTACCCCAAAATGCCTAATATTCAGAGCTTGGAAAAGCCTTCAGCAGCACAGTACCTAGGAGGTCGTTGTTGCAGTGACGTTACCAAATGCCCTCGGGCTATTATAGCCCAAGGGCAAAAAAGGATATTTAGGGATAGCAAGATATAGTCCATATAGTTAGGTATCATCTACAGGGAAATCTGCATAATCTCAGACAAAAGTTTTTCATTAATGTGAAATACAAGGTTGTTCCTGAAAAACCTTTTCTGAAGTGTGTTTAAACTATGCACTTCAAAGCATGCTGGTGCTTCTGTGAGCCCTGGCTTCACAAGAAACTTTCCTACAGATACAAAGGAGGAGAAAATCTCCAAAGTAATACATGGAAATAAGAGGAAAGGCTGTTTGCTCCTTTTGCATGAATGCACCTGACTTTGACACAAGAAAGGAAACAGTAGACAGAAGAAGCTCAAAGCTCCCAATTGCAGCTCTTTTACAATAATAATAAAATATGGGGTTTAGCCAAAACTTAACTTTCTCCATTAATTCAATCTGCTGTTTTCCTGCTCCTGACATTCCCAGCTTGTATTTCAGAGCATCATATGTGTCCATGCTTTAAAATGCTGTAGTAATACCCTTCTCAAGCTGAGTACTAACAGTAGGTGGAGGTACAATCCAATTGTTCTCTAGTGTTTCCAAACAATCTGAAGCTAGCCTGACTTGCTATTAATTTTAATTACGCCTTGCAATAAAAACTAACAGAACAGTGAAAACCATGACCAAAAATAAATGTATAGGTCATGCCTTTAGTTCCCTTTATACAGTAATCTGATAGCTTGTTTTGGCATCACAGGTGGAATATACAGACCTGAGTTTAATCTCTGCTGTTTATTTTTCTCTCAAAAATCATGTCTTCTGCTTTTCCTTTCCCTTGGCTACAGAAAATTATAATCAAAGGGAGGTGGTTCTGAGACCACTTCAAGCATCAGAATACAAGCAGATTAAAAAAAAAAAACACCACGTATCATCTTATTCAAGATTCCTAGATTCTTAGTTTGTGCATCTTATTTGTTAAAAGAAAAGCAATAGGAAATGTTCACGTGCTTGTTCTTTTAATTACACTTTTACCACAGCTGGTTTTGAAAGGCTGTCTCTGAGCTGTGCTTCCACCAAGCTGGAGCAAAATGAAGACTGTGTTTCTTCGCAGACTTAAATTTTGAAGAATGAAAGTCACAATTAGTTTTTTTTGCCTAGGCAGCTAAACCCACTTTGCTCCCTGGGCAGTAGGCAGTGAGTGTTGACAGGTTCTAGCAAGAACTTTTAATCATGTTTTTAAAGTGCTCCCAGATGTGCAAATCAATAGAAAGAGCAACATGCCACCCCTGGGAATGGTACCTTAGAAGACTCCATGTCTGTCAATTCTGATGGTACCTGCTGCCCAGGGTTTGAGATCTTTCCAAGCTTAATGTTTAAAATTTCACATTTAATTTACATCTTTTTCACTCATAATAAGTCTAATACAGTTGAATATCAGGGAACAATAGTTTTAGTCTTTCAAAATCAGATCTGTATCATATTTAGGCTATGGCACTGTGTCTCCTGGCAGCCTCCAGGAACACAACACCAGGAAATCCGGCCAGTACAAGGCTGCAGGATGGCAGAAAGATTACTGGGGATTAAGGTGCAGGAAAGTGCTTTTCTGGGACTAATTCTGTTTTCTGAAGGTAGCTGCCACTTTGCTCTGTGCTTTTATGCAACTTGTTGTGCATAGCATTTATCCTTTCCTCTTTTTCATGCTTATGAAATACCTGATGACCCGTACAGCTTGGTTTATCCCTAGATCTCCAGCAGTGTTAGAGGGAAGCTCTAACTAGAAGTAAAGGTAAAAGGGAAGCAAAGAGACGAAGTTCCTTGGCATATGGAAGAACTGGGGAATTTCTTATGGAGGTACCTGTAGGTTCTGAAAATTATTTGCTCCTCTCAGTTAGCCTCTCCCAAATCATGATTTCTTATTCCCATGGCAAAATGGTCAGATATGTCACCGAAGATTATACAAAAATGACAAAATGATAGTTAATGGGAAGCTATTAAAAAAAAAGTTCTGCCTTTCATATCGTTAGTTTGATGAACCTGATTTTCCGAGGAAAACACCAGAACAGTAGGAATCACAGTGAACTTTAGAGAAGGGGCAATTATCTCTCATGTGAAAGTCAAGTCACATATGTTTCACCGATGTTTTTTAAATCTCACATCAGATAATTGCTGCTGCTGGAAAATATCTGTCTTTCAGTGCTACATATCATATTCATCCTACTTATGGTACTTCTTTCATTAATAGTCGGATTAAAATATCACCCCACTCATGTTCTAAAGCATCACTCAAAACTTAGCAATTACTGAATTTTTAATTACATGATTTTGTTTTTTCCTTACTGTCTTTAAGTTCTTTGCTTATGCTCATGAAAACTAGGAGAAAAAAAATTAAACATTGAATGAAAGAGCACATGGAGCTTGTGTGTAAATATTTCTGTGTCTGCCTTTCATATAAAAAAATTGAATCCTTAATGAACAAAAAGAAATGCGAAGAGACAGCCACATCTAGCCAACAACAGGCTTCTAGAAATATATGGTGTGATATTTTCTAACATGTAGCATATATATATATACATAGTATATAGAAAATAATGATAATTCACAGTACTTCTCTCCCGTCAACACAAACTTTGCTCACCTTAGGTTTTGTCTCCATAGGAAAGTAGCTTTATAGTCACACAAGATTTTATATCCTTATGCTTGAAACAGCGTGAGCCAGTTCAGAATCCTTGAGCTCAGTTTTACAGGGTCTCGAGTTGGTTTCAACTTGCATGCAGGCAAATTCAGCTAAAGCAGAAAACATTTAGAAGAACATAAGAATGTTCAGCACAAAGATTTCATTAACTTGATTCCCTCAGCCTGGATCTTTGCAATGGGCCTCAGAGCTTCAACTTTACTTTCTAATGGATATCTTACAAAGCAAAGGTTGTGACTGCCGGGGGTCTGGTCCCACATAGAGAACATTTAGCACCAAACCTGTTTGGCACTTTGGTGAGGATTTTTTCCTCTCCTTCATTTGTTTTCCTGGTAATAGTTTAAATGGTTCCTACCTGTGCTCTGGGGTGAGGATGTGTTTATAAACTGAAAGATTTCAAACATTATAAACTGCATTTTAACAGTAATTAGAGCATATGATGATGTTGACTCTTAATAGAAACAACTCTATTGTGAAGATTTCAGTCTGCCAGTAATGGAAATATGACATTTATGCAGGCTTTGTGTTGTTTGAAGCTACTGGCCATTATAGCTGAATTGCTGTGTGGCTCTGCTCAGCCATTCTGTTTCCCAGAGGTGTTTCCAGAGCATGAAGCTATTTCTTATCCTGTTTTTGTTTGTTTGTTTGTAAAGGGTCTAGTGAGTTATATAGCTTTCCCTGAGAAGTAAAAAGACTCACAAACATAACACTTATTCCTCCCTGACATTTCAAATCTATGTGGTTGTGGTTAAACATTTAGTTACGTGGCAACTTTTCTATGAACCACCTCACTTAAAAATGAACTCTAAAATGCCAGTCTGCTATAACTGCTACTTTATGATCAAATTCCCTGGTGAAGTATGTGTAACTTGCTGACTTCAGTGGAAGCAACATACATCTGAAGGCAAAATTTGTCTCACGGATTGATTGATTGTCACCTGTTTGGTACTATGTGCCAGCTATTCGAAGGCACTTAGCTTCCAGCAACTCTTGCAATGAGATCTCGGGCTGAATTTTCACAGGCTTTTTGTGAATCTCACGTACAATGTGTAAATAAGAATGGGCCGGAGTCCTTATGTTCAATGGGAAGTAATTTATTCTCAGGAGCAGTCCCAATGTGTATCTAGATCCTGTTGAGATGATTAAGTACTTATTAACATGAGTAAGAGTTACAGATTACAGCATTCTGTAGACTGTTTAAAAAATCATGAGGCATGATTCATATTACAGTCAATGGGCAGAGACTGGAAGAGCAGGAAGCATTCATTAGAGACATGGACTACTCTGGGGTCCCCAGGAGCCTGTGTTTGTCGAGCTTGAGGTGTGATTTTTAAATGTATCTTTGGTTTTGTAGGTGCCACTTTACACTTGCAATTAATGGTGCCCACGGTTTTGAACTGATAAGGTATCCCACTTTCCCTCGGCTTTTTCTTGTGGGCGGTAAATCTCACTCACAGAAATAGAATGCAACTTAAGAGTAAATTTAAGAACAAATATTGTTTCCCAGGCAGATTCTCTTGTCAAAACTGTTTTTTTTTCCCATATTCTCCTACTATCAGCAAGATATCAGCATTTCCTTTCCTCAGGTTTACAGGTTGGGAAATCACCCCAGGGTACTTGGAACTGGTACTTGGAAGCTGCCTTTCAGGGTCACAGTTTCTGCCACCCCATTTCATAAGGGGTCTGAGGAGTGAAAGAACCCATGACTGGAAAGCAAGATTGTGATTCCTCCCACCAAGTGCTGGTGATGCTCTTCAAGACTTAGCCCCAAGTCTGAACTGGCTGCTTCAGATTTAGACTAAGAACAGTACTCTGGCTCTGAGGCATGAGCTGCTTGTTTCTGCATAGATTGAACATGTTTAACAGTTTTTAAAATAGAACCTTTTAAATCCATCCATCTATCAGACCTACCACCCAAATAGAGTAACGGGGCGTTTTTGACATTTTGGGCTCGTAAATTAACTGACTTGCTTGATGGTATTTTTTTTTTCACTTTTGGATTGATAGAAAAACAGAACACATTGATCATTAGTTTCTTTTGAGTCTAGTTGTCATCCATTTATCAAATGAGGTGTCACTTTTGTGTTGGCTGATGGAGTCACACAGATCTGTGAGCCAGACAGTCTTACTCTGGAAGCAGCTTACACCAGAGAGAGGTTTTTTCCACAGTAGAAGTTATTCATGCACTCTTATGAACAATCTCATTGGTAAGTTAAGAAAAAAAAATCTGTTTTTTAGCTTGAACTAGCGATACTGTAATCAAAGCCAATGAATATGGGATGTGGGAGCTCAAAATGTTTGGAAATATCTGAAGAATGAATGTGTTTATGCACACATAATTATACAAAGGTGGATTATATCCCATGGCTTCAGGCAAAATACTTTGAATTGAGAAGCCATCTGACATTTTCATATATGTAAATATATAAAGATACATATATTGATATACAGATCTCATGTCACACAACCACAGATGATATCCTTTCAGTCCCTTGTGAATATGGCTCAGTTTATACTAGACATAAAGACTAGAAATTTTAAAAATCAAAAGAGTATCATGTGGCTGTTAGAAGACTTAAAAGCCCATTCCACACATACAGTCGTGAAGAAAGATCTCGGCAACAGCTGAGCATATTATTTCAGAGTTCAAGCATAACAAAAGAGGCCATCATGAAACCGTAGAGACTGAACTTCAAAACAAAATTATTAATAGCCAAGAGGGTAAAAGCTCTAGTGAAATTTGGAATCCAGTTCTAAATAGGATCTCCACTTCAAGAATGAATAATAGATGGAGTCCAACTGTTCTGTGGTTGAGCACAAATTAGTGATTCATTGATTGTAATCAAAAGCAGCTGCTTGTAATCAAAGCATAGGTTTTGATAGGTCATTATCAAATGATATGCTAATTTTCTATGTATATAAAGAGCAGAGATGAAGCTTGACAAGACAGGTCTTGATGATGCAAAATACAGATTTTGTGACAAGTTTACCTCAGTGCTTTCTTTCTTATCTGTCCTTTTTTCCAGTCAGTATTTTCTGTCTCCATAATTAGTCTGAGTTTTGCAACAGCTTATTAGAAATGTCACCAACATCTGGTTTGGTGCAGCACAGAATAATAATGTGTTTAGAGGAAGAAAGCAGGTCTTAGCCCTTCCTCTTATCATTATTAATTCTTCAATTAAATCTTCTTCCTATGGACATAAGTTTGTGAGTCCAAATTTTGCTAATTGTTGAGGCATTTTCAAATTCACCTGTTTTAATTTAAAAGACTTCAGTAAATGGCAATAGTTAGCCAGCAATAATTAATGAATGAGAATTACAGCTATCTAGAAACTAAAAATGAGATAACTATTTAAATTCTTAAATTTATACACAGATTTGGAAATACCTTGCCCTTAGGTCTCATAGTCTTGAAGTTAACTGGGACAAAGCTCCATGCAAAATTAGTTCTTCCCATATTTAGTCATAAACCAATTACAGTTCCAAAATCTCCATGACAATGCTTCCTTCTTTTGCAAAAGAGACATTATTTTGCCGGTTCATTGCTAGGAAGGATTGTTAGTGTCAGGTAGGTACCTGGTTTTCTCTGTTCTTGCTCTGAAGAACCCTTAGGAGCCCTAAAGTCATTTTCTGGGTTTGAGCTTAGGCTGTGGGACTGAAACAGAGGAGATGGGAAGGCCAGTTGCAATTCCCTAGTCTGAATTCACAACAGAGTAACCAATTCAATGCAAATTAGGCCAAGCTCAGTGTATTTCAAAAAGAGACTGTAACTGTCCCTTTTTACCATATACTTCATTTGCCATTGATCCTGGCGTTTGCAATCTGCCGTTATTGTTCACTCCCTAGCTGCTTTTAGGTGCTCAAGAGGAGTTTTCCATATCAATACAACAGGATTTTTCCATTTCAATATAGGCAGAAAGAAACTTTTTTTAGCCTCAAACCTTGCTGCTATAAACCACTTCTTATGTCGTTGGCAGACAGTCTTGCTGTGGTTGATATTTGAATTGTTTTGGAAACTAAAGCCTCTACACCTCTGTCACAAAACTGCCAATCTCAGTTAGTGACCACTGGATAAGTACTAGAATAAAATGAAGATGGTGGCAAACAGAAAGCTCTCAGACATTCCCTTGCCTCTCAGACTGGCTTATACAATGTGCTACTTGTAGAAGAACTGGCAACTTGGCACATTGGGTTGGGCTTCTACTTCTGAATCATGATTTTTTATAACTGGTGCGGGTTTTTTTATATTGGGAATATTTTCCTTGATGTGTTTCTGATATCAAGACATGGCTGCAATAGGATGGCTGCTCTAAAAAGGAAATCCCAGCACTCTTGCACTGGCTTGTAACGACATGGTGCACATGTCTGACCTCTGAGACTACATTTGCAGAATAAGTAGTTGAAAGCCTTAAGAGGGGAGTTCTGCTCTTCTAATTGTGGGATTTTGCATCCAGGAAGTGGAAAGACCTGTGTTGTCTTAAAGGGGACCGACCAGTGACTCAGGCATTGGTCCTGTCATGTGAGGATGACCCAGCATCTCACAGTTATCCACTGCCCCTTTCCAGCCTCCCTGTGGAAGAATCAGAGCACAGCTTGTCTTTAACATCTTCCTTCTGGGTAAACACCTCTCTGGTTCTGTAATTAGTCCCAGTAAAGTAATGATCATTTCTAGCTTATGCTCAGTTTTGACTCTGAAAATGTCCCAGTCTTGGAACCATTTTCACCCATCAGCACATGCTTATAAAGCAAACACAGTTCAGATTATGCCATGCTTTCTGAATGGAAAACCACAGCAAAGCATAGAATTCTTTTCTCACTAATCATTGGCATTTTAAGTAAGATAGAAAGTGCAGACACAAATGATGAAAACTTGCCACAGGGTGGGTGGGTTCTTGGTTTTTCTCATTTTCCCTTTTAGAGACTGGAGAATAGTTTTCTTCAATTGGTCAAAGGACAGTTAATTGTTTACATTGTTTCTAAAAGCTTAGAGATAATCCATATATAATTAATATTGTATTTTTAGAGTGGCTGTTTTGTGAGTATTTCAGTTTTGGACAGTATGACTGGGGACAGTTTTGGTTTAATTCAATATTTAGTTCCCAAAATGAACGAGCAAAGACATAAAAATATTTTTTCTTTATAATTTTTCAAAGTAGAAAAATGGTTGATGTAGTTATTCTCTAGTCTTAAACTCATCTCCCCACTATTTCTCACTTTTTACTCTCTGTGCAAATTAGGGGTCTGATTGTCTAGCTCTGTGAAAATCAGATGGTCTAGCTCCTTCCATTCTGTTCTTCAGAGGTTAATACAGAAAAAACAGATCCATCATTTAGTCAAAGTTTTTTAAAGTTTTTTTAAAAGTAAAAAATTTACTTTTGCTAAGCTAGAGTCTAGGGGACAGGCAAGTCATGACAAAGGGATGGAGAGACAGGATGAAGCTGCTGAGATGTGAGGAACTGATACACAGCCAGTGGCAATAGTGTACTCCAACCAGCACCCCAACAGGAGTCATATCCTACATTTTCCCCCTCTGAACCAAGCTGATGGCAGCCAGCCTCGATGGCCAGTGCTTTGCCATGATCAAAGTTGGCAGAAGTCCCAAAGTACTTCTATATTCCCTCTAGCAAGTGGCTGACTTAGCTGGCTTTGCCTGTAAGTATGACAAAAATGTGCACTCACACAAAAAATAAAAAAGAAACATAAATTCAGCTTTAAAATAACATTACCTTTCTTTCTTACAAAGGTTTTCTCTGAAAAAAAGAGAAGATAAATGATACCATCTCTCTTATTTTTCCAGTCTCAGCCTCAAGCCATTATAATTGCTGGAGCAAAGGTAAACAGAAAGCCAAACCAAGCCGTGCATTTTGGCTTCCCGTTCTGCTGACTGATGTATTGTTATCTGAAGTGTTGGCATACCTCATTATGTGCACTTAATAGAGTAGTATTGTGGGCAGATCTGTAGTGCTCTCAGATCTATGGAGCAGGGTAAAAAGTGGACTAGCACTTAAAAGTTGTGAAGCAGAGAAAATGATCTGCAAAATTCATAGTGAATAACAATGCACGCCTTCCATCACTGTGTTGCCCCCCCTGTTTTATGCTCTTAATTACAGCCAAAACAGCCCATTTTCTTTTTGGTTTTTTTTTTTTTTTATCTCTGCATGTTCACCTTGGTGTATTTCTTCATCTATTTTTGGGATTGTATCCAAATATTCACACTGAGACCGCAAGGCTAAAATGTCATTTTTATGTTCTGGTGAAAATGTCTTTGTAATAAATAGGGAAGGTAAGATTTGCACCTAACTTCATAGAAGGAGTAAATATTTCTTAGAAAACTGGAATTTGATAGAAAATATGCTACAGGAGACAACATTTCTTTAGTTGTTAGAGAAATCAAAATTTTAATGATTTTCACACATGACTTCAAGCAAAGGGATTTCAGGAAAAGATTGAATTTCCACATCTGAAAAAGATATGTTTTAAGAAAGTAGGACAAACAAATAGGACGAAGATAACTTTAGTTCATAGGATCCCATGTCTACCGCTGCTGTGGCCAACACTAATTATCAAAAGACCAATAACGTGGTCGGGTGTGCTGGAAGGTGGTGCACTTTGTCTCCTTGGCCACTTCACTTGTAAACTTTCCTCTTTGTATGTTCTATGCTTTTACACCTTCTGCATGCACAAAGGTGCAGGAGGGGACAGGGACAGTCCTGCAGCAGATCTCAGAAGCACTGGGATGCTCAGGAGCTCTCTGTCCCCAAGCACCACAGTGACCCTCATCGTGGGCTTTGATATCCTCTGCCTGTGCAGTCATCAGTGCTCATTAGTATGTGAAACAAGTAGAGGTTTGCCTCCCTTCTTACTCCAGTCCCTTCGAGGAGGACATTTGCCCATCCTACAAATCCTGCATGCTCACTGAATAATAAGCTCCAGCAAGCCCAGACATTTTCAGACTTTTGACCACCAAAATGTGTCTAAGAGGAGCAATTTCATGCACCTTATTTGCCATCCAAGTCTCTGAAGCTTCGAAGGGTTCATAGTTCACCAAAAATGTTTTAGGCATCCAGATAGAAAAGTTTGAAGCCACCAGTTGGATCTAGCAACTTAAAATGGACAAAAGGGATACTAGAAGCAAAGAGGAGTATTTGTGAAACAAATATGTAAAAATGCTCTCAGCCACGTCTTTATTTAAAGGAATATGAGCTTTAGCTAGCAACTTTACTTCTTGTTTGTCCTACAGACCTCCTTTATGGAGCAAAAAAAATGGGTAAGGCATAGGCAATCAATTAAACAGAACTAAATTAAAGTTGTTGACAAAAAATCATAATGTGCATTTGATTATTCAGCTTCAATGAAACAAATATTTCAGACAGCATTCAAGCTTCCATTGTTTTTATGACCAGTATGTTTGCTGCCATGAACTCAATCACAGCACAATAGGAGGTGAGACTAAATAGTTTGACACATAACAAGTAATCACGATAAAAGAATTGACACTCAACGCAGTGCAGAGCCTGTTACATTTTTAAATGCAAAGTTAATTTCAAGATTGATTGAAGTCTTCTGCCTTTCTTCTAGCAATGGAATTAGCGTATTATTGTGGGCCTTCTGCAGCTCTTTGTCTAGTGTGCAGCATCTGCAGCGAGTTCAGCAGTGTTTAAAAATGCATTTAGATTTGAGCTTTAGAATAACCTTTGTGAGTACTTTTCCCCCTTGAAACTTCACACTGAATTTGATATGGGAGGTGGAGGACGAAAAGGAGGAGGAGTTGGCATTATAGCTTCACAGGATACTGAAGGATTCTGTTTACCCAGAGCCCAGGTAAATTGCTGGAGATTAAGCACACAGTTTATGCCATTTGTCTGAACACGACCTTGAGAGGACACCTTCTTTCAGGTTTGAGGGAGGTAATTTTGTTTCATGCGCTTGTCAATCTTGTGGCTGTTTCTCCAAAAGCAAGCAAGCAAGCGTATTGAAGGAAACGTGTGACAGAACTGAGAGGTGGCCCACAAAAGCATAAGGGTTGATTATTAATTAAGATGAGATTGCATCCAAAGCTGCAGTGCTACAGTACAAAGTTATTTCTGTTGGTTTTTGGGGGGTTGTGTGTGCTGGGCTAGCATGGTTCAGATCTTACACACAGCATTATTTCCAAACAAAAGCAATCATCCATATATGACAGTCCACACTGGTTTTGCAAGTCCTCTTGCTAAAGGCAGTGGTGAATCCATGCTTGCTGGAGGGCTCTGTTGGAACAGATCAGAGCTAATCAAGATGATTTTTTTTGGCTCTTGGGTATTCCTATGGTCTTAACTAAATCAGACTTCAGGGCACTCCTAATTGTTTCCCTAGCATTGATATGCAGTCACAAATTAAAATGGTCTGCTCTAATTCCTGTGTTGAATATCAACAAGTTGTGAAGTGTTTGTGTGTGAGAGAGGGAGCTGGCATTGTCTGGATGGTTGGTGCTGGCAGGAGATTAGCTTGAGGCTGCAGGGGCACAGCAGCAAGGGAAGTCTCCCTGTCATCGTGGTTGGTATGCTAATGCTCTTGTTCATTACCTTAACTCTAGCATTGCAATTAAAAAGAAGAAGAAAGAGAGTAGCAATAAATAGTGCAGTGTCTAAAATTGCAAGTTATAATACATCCTAAATGTGCTAACCCTTATTAATGAAAACTCAGATGAACCAAAATCTGCTTACATTTATTTATGAGGGGAGAACAACTTCTTTAAATTTCCATAATTTTCCCAAATTGAGTATTTTCTTTGTACTTCTGTTTGACTGTAACGGTTACATGGAGAATGTGGATCTCACCACTTCAATGATGTGACCAACCAATTCTTTAAGAATTAAAGAATTAACCCCCACACTCTTCACTTAATTTTACCACAAGTCCTGAGAAACCAGCACTGGGAAGCCAAGAACTGAGCACTGGGAAGGCATGCTCAGGGCAGATTAGGAAACTATCAGATCCTCCTTACCCCCTGCTGCCACAGGGAATGACCCACACAGAGGAAGTGACAGGAGATCATAGAATCACAGAATGGTTTGGGTTGGAAAGGGTGTCATCTAGTTCCAACCCCCCTGCCAAGGGGAGACTGCACCTTCCACTAGACTAAGTTGCTTGAAGCCCCATCTGACCTAGCCTTGAAGACTTTCAGGGATGAGGCATCCACACTTTCTCTGGGCAACCTGTTCCAGTGCTTCACCACCTGCACAGTAAAGAATTTCTCCATAAAATCTAATCTCAACCTATCCTATTTCAGTTTCAAGTTATTACCCCTTGTGATATCAAGATGTGCACCCACATCTCTGCAGAGCAAAGCCAGAGGGTTGGTATGAACCACCACTGCTGGGCTTTGGATTGAGCATGGAAGCAGCTGAGGTGCAGACACATTTACTTTCTGCCACTTACTGTCACAGACAAGTAATCTGAGTAGGACAGAAGAGACCCCTGGCAAGAATTAACGTCTTCATCCCTTCACCCAAGTTTCCCTCACTTTTCAAATCGCCCAGTTTAGCAGTGAAAAAATACCTGTGAGGAGCTACGCCCTCCTACAAGGAGTTCTTCTGCTGGTAATTAAGATTCTTGTGCGGATGATGCACAGTCAAGTTCTCCACATGGCTTCAGTTTCCCAGAAGGCATTACATGGGTGCAGATACAGTAGAAAAAGTGCATGGCAGTCGGGCATGCTGAGAAGTGAGCTGTGGTGCCAGCCAGGCTCTTCTGGATGTTGTACCCAAATCAAATGATAATACATACAAAATAAATGCAGTTACAAAACAGTCAGAATTTTGTTTGCAAGCTCAGTAAAAAACACCCTAGAAGTAATACTTAACTTTATGCACCACATGTGGTACACTTTATGGGACAAGCAAAAAATTTTCCTTTCAAATTGTTTTAAAAGATAGTTTTAAAGGATTTATAACAAAAGATAGTTTCAAAGATTTATTCAAGGCTTTTTTTAAAAAATCAGCTTTGGAATGTTGAGGTGCACACTTGGGCATGTTTTCATAACTTCACAACCAATTTTTTTTTCAGAAATTTTAAAAGAAGTCTATTTTAGAACTTAAAAATTGCCAAAACAACAATGAATCATTGTACCTTATTTAATTAAAGTGTTTACAATGATGTAAATAAAATTATTAAAATTTGCTATAGGTCAGATTATTGTGTTTGAGCCAATGAATATAATTCAATTTTTGAAATCCCTTAATTCTTTACAAGGCAAAAAAAACTGTTTCCAGCTGAGTTCTGCTGTTTTGTGTGTCATACAGTGAAGAATCAAGTACTGAAAAGAGTTAAAGCAATTTAGGGCTCTATCTTCTTTCATACTACCAGCATCTTCACTGCAAATCAAGCCTAAACACAATGTGAGTCACCCTACTTCTAAATATTCTTTAGAAATTCAGTAATGCTGAAGTGAAACCCGTATCTTTCTAATGACTTTAATGGTAGCAGTATTTTACCTTAACTAACCAGGCCAGTGAGGTGGTGGCATAATCACTAGCTTATGCTTAGTTCAGCAATAATAATCTCAATTATATATAGGTAACGCTTTTGTATTAATAAAAATAGCTCTAAGTCTTTAAAATCTGGCAATCTGTATTTACTAGTTTGCAGCTATTTTAATTTTATCTTTTGCTGTTGCATTACTTTTATACAATTATCTCTCACCATGGAAACTCTTTACTGTGTTCATTGAAAACTGAAAAGCAGTATGTTTCCATCTGAAAAGTCTTAGAATTTTAGATAAAAATAGATCCATTAATTACTCTTTTTTACCCAAATTAATTTTATTTACCTGCTTCTGTATAGGTCTCTGTCTGTATTGTATCACTTGGATTTAACTCTAGGTAATAAATAAACCCAAAAGATTCAAGACACTTAATGCATAGAGAGAAATGGCAGCACTGTGTACCATTGCATTGCCCAAAACTCCCAGAATAACATAATCTTTGCGCTTTTTTTTCCCTGTAAACAAACAATCCTTAACTGCTTTAACCAAAATTCTTCCCTGCAAAGAGTTTTTCAGACTAAATTTCATCAATTATTAGTGAACCTATTTTGGTCATCATAGACCAGCCCCGACTGAAAGGTACCTCAAAAGATCATGTGGTCTATCCTTTCATGGGAAAGGGGCCTAGATGAGATTGTCTGGCACTGTGTCCAATCACACATTAAAAACCTCCAGTGATGGAGATTCCATCATGTCCCTGAGGAGGTTGTTCCAGTGGATGATTTTTCTTACTGTAAAAAAAAATTTTTTACAGTAGGAAATAAATTGAAGTGACTTTGCTCTTGCACTTGTACCCATTGCCAGGCCCCTTGTGAAGAGAGGGACTCCATCCTCTTTCCACCTCTGTTCGTATTGCCCTGTGGATGCAGTTCAGGATCCGATTCACTTTTGTTGCTGCAGACGTGCTCTCCTGACTCCTGGTCAGTGTGGGGTCCACCAGGATCTACAGCCCCCTTCAACAGGGCTGCCCTTCAGCCACGCAGATCCAAGCCTGTGCTCAGCTCCTTGGCTGTTTCACCCCAAGTGCAAGACTCTGCACTTGTCTTTGTTAAACTTCATTTAGTTCTTCCTTGCCCGCTCTTGCAGCCTGTCCAGGCCTGTCTGTAAGATGGCTCACCTTCAGATGTGTTCATCTTACCACCTGGTTTTGTGTCATCAGCAAACTTGGTGAGTGTGCTTTCAATCCCATCATCCAGATCAGATATGAAGATGTTGAACAGCACAGGGTCCAGGATCACTCCAAGGGGGACCCCTTTTGGGACAGGCTGATACTTTTGCAAGAATGCAATTAACTGGTTAGGTCACGGAACAGTTACAACTGAGCAAACCAAAACCATGTTCAGTTCCTTCACATCAGTCATTTCCATAAGTGTTTTGGCTTCGTGGATAATGTAGGTTACCTTCTCTCACTTTATCCCCAAGGCTTAGTGCAAAAACTAAATAGTGAAGATAAAATATTCAGCAGTTGATCATTCAGAGAGCACCAGCTGAGGACTTTGTGAAAAAGGGGCTTGTGATCGTGTAATTAACGACAGGAGCAAAATACATATTCATGAGCTAGATGGTTTTTGGTGTTTCCTAATTTTTGAGCACTCGGCACTGTAATTTTAATATTTAAAACATTTCTTCTGCGTGGGTAGCATGTCAGTCAGTGTGGGCAACAGCAGGCATACGACTGGCTCCCAAACCTTCTGCTTCTAAGAGCTTACCTGGCTTTTGGGCACCAAGTAATAGCCAAAAGTGCCTTTCTGTTTCTCTAATAGAGAAGTGAGTCTATGAGGACTATACTTCCTCATGGAAGGCAGAGGGAAGAGTTTTGTGGATTTTTTTACCCTGTAATCCAATTCACAGAAAGAGTTGGGTCTCTTCCCGCTCTCATGCAAGTTATCTTACAGATATAGGTGATGTTAAAAACTCAGAAATTAGAATTGGAAAGGACTGTTTAAAAAGCAAATGTGGGATGGCTGTCACCAGATTTATTTTAATTAATAAATTGAATGGCTTTAAATATCCTATAAAGATTGTCTCAGATCTTAATCACTCTGGCTCCCTTTATTCAGGTTTGCATATTCTTTGCACAATAGTTATTTCAGTTGTAGTAAAGGCAAAGTACTAGAAACAGAAAACATGCAAATAAAATTCCTGCATGTCCTTCAGAAACTGCCTGTGCAGCCTGTAATTTCTAGGGCAAAGGTTTGATGTCTGATGCTTCAAGTGAAGTTTGAAACTGAAACAACCCCTGGCTCCTGTGGAGAAGAAAATGTGTCGAAGAAGTTTGTCCTTTTTAATCAGAGCACCTAAGAAAAAGTGTTAGATCTAAAATATAAAGGTTTTGTCAGAACAGGCTTTTATAAAAATCCAAGACAGAGAAATGTGTCTGTGTTTTTTTAATATGATTCACATTGAAAGATAAGTTTTTTGAGGTCTCTCAATGCTACCAACCTGGATAGAGCAGTAAGGAACCAGGAAGATCAACTGTTTAGCTGAAGAAAAGAGAAATGCAGAATCACAGTATATAACCAAATAATTATTTTTTATAGTATTCTTATATAATGTTATTAAATAGTTTTGTTACATTTTACTTAGAAACAGGGCCTGCCCTAGTTTCTGTGATTGTTATGATACTTTCAGTATCCCCATCCCTCTGTAAGACTGTTGAAAAGAGGTTCATGAAAAATTGTCAATAATTGCTAGAGGCAGGTCTCCATAAAGAGCACCCACAATCAAGTTCCTCCTATATCATTGATTTTTCGTGTTGAAATAAACATTGAAAGGGTTTTTTCAGAGGTTTCATTGCTTTTAAGCCAGGACTATTTCAAAGTGACATCTTGAAAAATATATTAGAGCTTTCCCATATACACGTGTTTGTGAGTGTGTGTGCATGGCTGTAAATACATATAAAGTTTTCTGGGAAGACATCGTCTCGTTAACACTCTTAAATCCTACAGAGATGAACACATGCCAGTGTTACAAATTTATGTAAAGGAGAGAATTTATAGTATTGTAACAATCTCCTCTAAAAGAAGGATAACGATCAGAGGTAGTAGCCATGGAAGTTACAGTGAATTTTTCCATCAGATTCACTAAATGTCAGCTATGGCTGTGCCTAAGACAATATAAGGCATTTGTAAAAGTTTGGATGATGTATGACATCATATAGAAACATTAAAAAAAAAAAAGGAAAAAAGAATTCTAACCTGTATATGAATGTTTGGTCCCAGTCTTTGAGCTTCCTTAAACTCCTGGCTGCTGAGAGTTAGTAATTTTGTCAGCAGTTTCATTATTTGATGCCTAAAGGTAGGCAATTACATTTTGTATTTGGGTTTCAAATATCCTCTGAAAATCAAGTGATTTATTTAAGTGCTTCTCTGTGAACTTAGCCCGATTTCTGTTACTCATGCTGTAATATATTGGCTAGTATTCTTCAAAAGTTTGTCTCAGAATTAATAGGCATATGCAAACACATATTTTGATCTGCTCAGTTTTTTGTGTTCCTGCTTCTTTTAATAGGTACTCAAACATCACATACAACCTTTTGTCCGTCTCCTTCTCCACAGGACTATATTTATAAATGGTTTCACCTTTAATATGGCCCTGCTTTCCTATTTTAGAGAACAGAAATGACTTATCAGCCTGGTAGCAGATCCCTATTTTGTCTGCCTCCCACAATCCATCAGGAGAGGGTTAAGAAAAGGACCAGTTATCTCATAGCAGTCAAATTCTTTGTACATCATTGAGTTTTACATTGAACATCTCTGTGTGCTGTCAGCTGCAGAGAAAGAAGATTACACTGTGTGTCTGCTACATGAATACCCTGTAAATACCACTTCGGTGCAAAAGGCAGATTTCTAATCGGCTATGAAATAAACAGAAATTGCTGGTCATTTTAGCATTCAAATGGCCAAATTTGGTTGCTTTAATGCACAACAGCCATTTATTTAATGTATTAACAGACAGCTAATAGCACAACAGCCCAAATATCCAAAGGAGTAAAACTAAGCCCACAAATGAGAGAGGTTATGAAAATCTTTAAGAAGAGCAGTCCTACATACTGGGCTGCTCACCAGCATTTACAGTGCAAACAGTTCTTTTGTGAATCTATAAATAGTTTTGAATCACTGATCCCCAAGCTGGTGGAGTATAAGGATAGTAGGGAATGGGGAGATGAAGGATTGCTTGAGGTTGCATGTTTGGTTTATAACAAGACAGTCTTAAACACCATCTTTCCAGGCACCACTGAATACAGATGAAACAAAAGCTTTTTGCTAATTTCATAGGAAACAACTGCATAAAGGAAAAAGCAAAGATTTAATTTAAAGTTGATATTTTTAAAACTTTGGGCTGTGGATTTGTAAGCAGATACATGTTGTAGGTCAGCTGTTTACAGAGGTGGCAACAGGGGATGCAATCAGTAACTGTTCTTGAATGTTTATTGTCACCTGAAGCATGTCTATATACAGGAATGCATAAGGCTCTAGTACATTCCAGAGGAGAAAAAAAACCCCTGAATTTGAGCAGTGAAGATTTCTTGTAGGATACTCTTGTATCTTTTGAGCAATGACAGGCATCTTTGTGAAGTGATGCAACACTAGCAAAATCACAGCAAATGTGCAGATTGCTCATTCTGCTGCTGGTGGGGATCGTAATAGTATAGCCTGCATGGGGCTTTGTTTTCACAGCCAGACACAGAAACAAATCCAAACTCCATAATTAGGGCATAACCCTAATCCCAGGCTCTTAAAAACCCCTATTTAACTCTGCTGTTTATTATGTTTCCCTAAGGACTCAATACTGATCGATAGCTGAAATTTGAATGCTGGCCATAGGGGGCTTTTACAAATAAAAAGTAAAGTCCATGGTGCAACGAACAACCTTGCTACCACAGATTTGCCACTTCAGAGATTCCTTCATTTAGAAGCAGCTTTCTTATGGCACTTATAAGTGTATGATTTTAAAAATAGTGTAGACCCTTATTAAGGGGCTGTAAAGTGGACGTTTTAAATGCTGAAAATATCAATTTCTATATTAAGTGATCAGGTTTTGTAAGTGATATGAATAGCAGAGAAACAGCCATCATGATGGTTTTATGTCACCTCAGTTTAATTCAAAGAAAATTCTGCATATCAGTAGTTATTCTTTGACAGTTTTTTGTTACTTCTTCCATTTTCATTTCACTGCAGGGGAGTCTTCAAACTTTTTAGGTATATTGGTTGCCTGCATTTCTTATGCAACATTGGAAACATTGAAAGGGTCTGCTTACAAATGGGAATGCTATCCTGCCTAGTGAATGCAATGCTCTGTTTTGGGGCACAGGTATTTTTGTTCACTTCTCAGCTCTGTTACTGGCCTGCTTGTGACTTCATGACAAGGATGAAGGTGCATCTGGCTGCATCCTTGGTGAAAACTGTAGCTCTTGGTCAGTGTCTTTAAATTAAATGGGTGGAAAATGCAGTTAGTTATTGTGGCTTAAATTCTGATCAACATTCTTTAAAAAATGAAAATTGCAAAGGCCAGGGACTGGAAAAAATTGATATTTTTCTTAGGTATGCAGTTTCTCCTGCTGTTGCCAATTTGAATTCTACATGTACTTTTAAAATTAAACTTCAAACTTGGGAACGGCATTTTGTTCCAGCCTAGCCTAAAAGGAAAAAAATGGCTTTGAACTCTTAACCAGGACTTTTTAAGAGAGAAAGAAGGAAAAAATTCTTTCGTTCTTGTTATCTGGCATCCATTATTTTTTTCTGAGCTTTGAATTAATGTTGTTGGGTTGGGGTGTTTTATTTCTCTTTTAATGAAAATGTTGTGGGGGGAAAAATGGAGTCTTTTCTAGTATATGACATAAAAGAAATAATAAGTGAAACAGAAAATAGCTGGAAGAAATGAAAACTCTTTTGGTCTTAGATTTCTATGGTTTCAGTCTTCTATCAGGGTAAGTCTCTAGCCTAGCCTGGGCAATGGCAGTCATTTTAGAATTTGTTTTTCCTAAATCCGTATGTGAAAACACTTGTTTCTTCAACTAGTATAGAATTAAACTACAGGATTTTCTTCTACACTTGTTAATTTGTTTTCTTCTAGAGCTATTTGTTAGAGACCGGGGTCCTAGATTCGCCAATCAAGCCTTCTCTCAGACACAGAT
The DNA here is from genome assembly GCA_013396775.1 of Cephalopterus ornatus. Taxonomy (NCBI): domain Eukaryota; kingdom Metazoa; phylum Chordata; class Aves; order Passeriformes; family Cotingidae; genus Cephalopterus; species Cephalopterus ornatus. Next base: position 41,144 of record VZRE01008289.1, read on the forward strand.
ATACAATGACTGGATCCAGGAAAGATCAGGGATTTCATATGAAAATAATTTACAATTTAGACACATTTACAATTATATTCTCTTTTCAGGGTAATAAAAACCATATATTTTAAATAACACATAACCTCTGATCATGGGATTGAGTTTGCAATGTATGCTGGCTCCAGGCTTGGAGTCAGCTGCAGATCTGGAGCCTTGTTTTGTGTTTTCAAAACAGTAAGTATCCCATTTTCCACAGTAGCATATAGGAACACTGGCTCCTCAGCTTTGGTCTGTTCAACCACAGATAAGCAAGTCATTCCAACTTTAAACTAATAAGAACTTGAACTGTTGCCAAAAGATGAGTTAAGAGTACAATAGCAAGTCTAAAATCAAAATACATCATTCATTCCCACTGGAATAGCTTCCTGATGCTCAAAGGCTTCATTTCAATCCCAAAGTAAAGATGAGCAACTTTGAATAGCTGTGTACCATCTTTTGAAGTTATTTTTATTTTATTTTTTTAAAAAAAGGAAGAAAACTTTTCTTACTATGCTCTATCCTCAAATCTTATTAATCAATAAAGCCTTAAAGTGGCAAGTCAGTCACATCTTCCCGGTAGGGTAAATGATGGTTTATTTGCTTTCTAAAAATTGGTTCTTTTTTTTCCTCTCTTCTCCATCATAACATTTGTTTTGTTACAGGCTGCAAATGTACTTTTCTGACTGCACGTTGTCACCCACAGATTCCACTGCACAGTGGGTGGAGAGCCGGGGATTTGTGTTCTGTTTTCATGCAGAGCTGTGCATTAAAAAATGTGCTGCTGCTGTTGTATTGCGTACAGAACATCTTACCCAAACAGATAAATGAAAGTCTTTCCAATCTAAATAAAACTAAATAAACCAATTTGATTACCTTCTATTCAGAAAATGACAATTCAGAGAGAACAGAAGAAAAAAAAAATGACAGAAAGCTTAAATCTACAATGATTCGTATGCATGTATATTTGGTTATGGTTCCATTTATAACAAACTAAAGTCTTCAGCTCTAATGAGGAGACAAGAGGCATCAATGGTGCCCCTTGTTATTAGTTCAACTTTTCATTATGAGTAATTCTGACCTGTATAATGAAATCAGATTATGTGTGAAAAATGAAGCAATGCTGTACTGAAATGCAGTGTGAAGGTCAAATGTGGATTTGTAGCTGTGAGAGACAAGTGTAGCTGTAAGAGGCAACTCTTTTTTGAATAGACTGAGCAAAATATTTCTGATTTCAAAATACAATTCAACAGGGAGATAAAAGGAACAAGGAAAGAGAGGCATAGCTTGGAACACCCAGAAATAGAAGGAACTGAAAAATACTTTCTAAGACAACTTCTTACACAAAACTTGATTCCAGTCACTACTCTTCTTCTGTTTTGTTTTGTGTACACAGGGAATTACAATACTCATCAAGGGTCTGGGTCAGGCCCCTAGTGTTGTGAATGAAAACACATCCACTGCCTATAGTGGTAGTTCATCATTCAGTGCTTCCAGAGGTTCATGCTTATTTATAAGCAGATTGTTCCTGGATTCATTTCTATTATTTAGAGGTGAAAAATGTCACACTGATGCTTAGGAAATTAAACTGTAGGACAATATTTTCTCTGCATTTAAATGTGTAAATTCTGTGAGGCATACTTCAAGTGAAACACAGACATTCTGAGAATGATTATGGCATTAATCAAATTCCCTCAATGTGATTAGTATGGATTTAATACATTTAAAACAGAGTTTTGAGAGTTTCCTTTTTCTTTCTTTCCAAAATATTCATTTTGCAAAAGGGAAAGAAACATTGCAAAACCTCTGAATTTAATACTGTTGAATGTAGTTGAAGAGAGCGAAGTCAATAAAGAACAAAATGTATTTCTAAATAATTCCTTCAGGATTAAAATGTTTAATATATGCGTTACCAAGAATTATCTAGCTTGCTGTAGCAAATACTTACCCTCTGTGAAGCTGATGCTTCTACTCAAAAAAACCCCAAAACATCTAGATGCATTTACAAGAAAGACTGTAGATCTGTTCATATTCAGAGAAAAAATTATGTAGTTCAGAAATAATTCCATAAGGATGGAACAAACAAAAATGAACCGGAACCTCTGGGTCTGGGAAGGTGTAGCCTGCAGACCACGAGGAACAAGGTTTCAGATGCAAATCTAGGTCCTGGAAGGTCATTTGTTTGTAAAGCCCAGGAAAGGTCAATCCCATTTTGATCTATGAAAGAGCAAAGTAAGTCATATCCTTCTACCAGCCCAGGCTTTGCTTCAATTCCCCCTCTCTGGCCCCAGCTGTCTTCACCTTGGAAAGGTTTGTAGGGCTGCCACCACCCTCCTTCCTAGTGCTACTCATTACAGGCTTATCTTGGGATAACCCAATCTCAGTGGGAGAACATATCCCACAGAAAGTAAGTTTCATCTGTTTTCCATCAAAGTTGGAAAAATACAACTCTTACAAGGGGATGTAGATTCTGGTAAGGCATCAGTGAGTGGATTATTTTATTTTTTGCTGGTATTGATGTCTCAATTTATTTCATATTTTCAACAGACTGTCTTAAATGCTTTTCCTCGTGCTGTAACAAACTCATCTTTTTCCATTCATTAGTGGTTTATTATGTTTTGCAGAAGCAGGTATGGGAGTACAAGATGATTTCCTATTTAGTGTATGTTGTTAAACCAGTGCTGACTTTCAGTGAGAAATTAGTCTTTGTCTCTCCAGCTTGCATATTTGTTTAAGTTGTGAGGGACTTTGAGATCTTTTAGATAACAGAAAATATATAAAAGTGAGTTTTATTATGCAGATAAGCAGAATAGAATCTAAAAATGCTTTCACACAATCCCACACAATTTCATGTGTTAATATGAAGAACTTGTAAATTGTCAGCACTAACAAAATAATTTGCTGAGCTGCCTCTTTAGGACAGCTATGTATTACTGAGATAATCACTTTTGCTCTATAAATACAAGTCTATGTAAAGAAACATCTATGTCACTAGATATCGCTGCAGCAGTGACATCTCTTTATTGAAATTCTTGGTTTATAAAGGCATTCCAGTTTTTAATCTTAAATAAGATCAAAATCAAAAAATGCAATAGGGAAATGATTACTACTCTTGATCGTGTTTCTGTCCCTGGAGTAAATCAAAACACAGTTTACTAGGGAAAGATGAATATCATGGATTTGAGGGTATTGGGAGCTTTGCCAATTTTTTAATTATAGGGAATCGCACTTAAAGCTTCAGGAAACAGTGGGAGAAGAGGCGTGTGGGCTGCTCCATTTCGTGCAGCTTACACTTCTCCATGGAGGAATGCTGGTTTCCAGCAAAGACTTTGCTTATGCAAAAGCTTGCCTTTCCCTGACCTGAGCTTGTCAGTTTGGTCTGAAATGGAAGACTTTTTATAAGAATGTATGATTAATTGTGTATCATAATATCTGGTGCAGCTGTAGACTTCAGTTAGCTGTCACATATCCAAGTTTATCCAAATCTGAATAGCAACTCCTCTGGCAACTGATCCTTTATTATATTAGCTCAAAATGAAAGTTAAGAAAGTCTGCTAAGAAAACATCTGAAATTTGTCTCACTCTGGCAAAGGTATAATTAGCTGGTTTATTTGTTTGCAGGCTATACATGTTGTGTTGTATGCTTTACTAAAAAGAGGTGAATTGCAAGCTGGAGGTCTTTCTCTTGGCTCTGATCACTGCAAGAAGGCTGTTTCACTTTCCACAGGCAGAATTGAGGACATCAGACCTCAGAGAGCCTTTGGGTGAGGCATGCAGGGGTCAGGGACTGCAAAGAGGAGCCTACTCTGCAAGAGTAGAGAAGTAGAGATTCTTGGGAAGAGTTAGAGACCTGCTTCTGTGCTGAGCTAAGTGTCAGGGCTGGTTTTGACCAACTAAGGCACTGAAAGTCACGCTTTCCAAAACTGGTTTCATCATTGCTGAGTTTTCACTACATTATGAGCAATTACTGCATTGAGGTTTAGTATTTTGTGCTGTCATAGAAATCAGTCTTGAAGAATTAGACCTTTTTGCTGCCTCTGATCATCTTGGTGAAAAGGTGTCCCTTTCCTCACAAGGTTCTAGTCGTCCAGGCATCCCATCACATTTACCTTCAGGGTGAAGTTGTAAGTAAAAGCTACCTAGCTCAGAGATGCAACAGTCTCCCTTTTGCAGCGAAAAATTACGAGCTCTGGGCAGCCTCATTCACATATTGCTATGTTGACTTGCTTCTGGTTCAGTGTCCCAGGTCAGGCTGGAGGGACACTCCAGCCCAGAAGGACACAGGGATGTGACTGGGCTTTGAAGCCCTGAACTGTAGTGTAAGAAGAGCAGATACAGCGGGTTAGAGGTTGGTGACTTGTGTTTGAAAACCAGGTGGTCCACACTGGAGCTGACTCTGAACTTTGCACTAGGCTTTCTCAGGTTCAGTGGAATGTTTAAGTATTGGTACTCACATTATTTCTTTCACATGGACCAACTGAGAACCCCATGAAGACAGGTCCGGATTGTCCAAAAGGAGCCCAGTTTTCTCCATTTTGTTGATTCATTCTCAACAGTGTAAGGCCTACAGTCACCAAGTCTGGGCAGTGCTTGCAAAGGCACTCATTTGTATGGTCCACCTAATCCAGCCTTTTTGAGATTAAGTAACTTCACAACCATAGCTCTATGGAAGCTTCTGGGACGGAAAATTGCTAATCCTGCGTGACATGCTGGAGTATAATAGTTCTTTGTGAAGTCCTAATCCAGTGCTTCTTGTAGGACGACCATAATGGAGCAGTACTGGGGGAGGAAGAGGACTGTAGAGTGAAGGCTCTGTTTTACTGAATGCAGAACCCTTATCTCACAGAATTCATCTATTTCCTTAAGTCAGAGGCCAGCAAAATGTTTCTCCGATTTTTTTTTATCAGGCATCAGTAGGTGTTTAAATGATTATAAGCATGTTATGAAAATTGATCTGTGCTCAACTTGCTTTATAGTTGGAACTAAATCAGTATTGATTTTATATTTTTGTATTAAATTATATATCATGGCTTTAAAGTGCCAAATGTATGAATAAATAGAAACCAATTTTAAAGCAGTTTGTTGCACGTGTTCTTCCAGAAGGTGGCAGCTAGGGAGCTCATACTGTTACGTAGTAGATTCAGACTACTACAGTGTGAACCCTTTGTGTAGGAGAAATAACATTATGAAAGAGCAGAAAGGGGAAACTACACCTCTGCACAGCACCGTTCATATCATTAGGTTTGAACTGGGAGTTGAACCAGAATATTCTTCTGAACACTTTTAATGGTATGACTGTCTTTTTCTGAAAGGAAAAAAAAACAAGAGAATTTTAAAGATATCTGTCTATTGATATTTATTACATATGTATATATACATATATATAAAAAAAATTAAGAAAGCAAAAAGTCTCTCAAGAGGAAAGAGAGGGGAAGCCAAAACAAAGTAGAGCAGGGTAGGTCTAGGTGACAAAATCCGAAGAGGATGCTGATGTGGCTGTTGGGTTTGTGTTGAAAGGCTCCAGTGTAAGGCTACAGCACTTGTGTCACAGAGCAGAAAGATGCCTGGTGAGCAAAAATTGCAAGAACAAACTGGGAAATAAACGTGGGGAGAGAGGAAGACTGTGATGGTGGTAGTTGCAAATTCCTGCAGAATTTTTAGAATGAGAGGTATTTTTGGACTTACTCTTGAAACTATAGGAAAGTTTGTTTGAAGTGATGAGACGTGTGTCAGAAGGTGGGTGGCAGCTCCCAAAAGCTGAAAAGCTGGAGGTCAGAAAGAATTTTGCAGCTGTTGGGTCTGCAGACAACTTGGTGATTGTATATTGGGGTGGTCTGGCTTTTCCTTCTTCTGTGCATTATTTTGAGTCAGCCATGAAACACTTGAAGCTTGACCGGGCTGACTGTTCTTTTCTGGGGCAACACCTGATCACATTTTCTCGAGAACGCCATTCAAAAACTTGAAAATGCAATTTTTCATTGTTTATTGGGGGGGTGGAGAGGGATGGAGGGGAGAATTTAGACTAAGGGGGCTTTTTAAATTAAAAATAGAACCAAAAAGGCTTTTGTTTCTAAAAGAGTGAGCTATATATTTCACAATTTAGATTAAACTTTCTCTCTGAGATCAGTTTCTTGAACCCTTATGAGAGTGTACCCATTTCAGAAATAATTATGAAAGGTCCAGCAGAACGATCTGCGATTTGTATCAAAAAGAGAAAAATGCATTTCACTAGCCATTTCCTGACCCTGATAGCTGGAAATATGAAATACCAAGTTTTGACAGCAAATTTATCGTTAAATAAAAATGTTCAGCTTTTTTGTGCACTGAAAATCAAAAAATAACCTTACTTGCAATGAGCAGCTTAGGTGTTACTGGAATATTAGAGTAAATTTTGAGAGCAGTTTTTATAAACAAAACTTTATTAGAAGACCTCCTAAATCAGCATCAGTAGTTTCAAATTCTGGTTGCATTTGTGCTCCCTCTTTATTAGGAACAATTATAATTAACAGTTTCTGTGGGAGACTCTCCATTTTAGTTTTAAACCTTCACAGGAATCTCCAGAAGAGCACAACTGATCTCAGTTCTATGAAATTTAATTGGCTTTAACACGGTTCCTGCTAATAAAATAGAAAAGTAATGTAACAGTAGGTGTCCTCCCTTGTTGCTCTCTCCTGTTACAGCGATTCCACGTTGGACTGCGAGAGCAATTTGATTCGCAAGTAAATCAGGAACAGTTTCTTAAAGGGCGGTTTGTGAGGCGCAGCACTGCTGCAGAAAGTAGCTTTGATTAGTGAGTAGTTGACATTCTTCCCTGAAAAACCTCGTGTTAGAGCGAGCATTTTACAGTATTTCAGGTGGAGAAATTAAAAGGCTATTGATCTCTTGTTCCTTAACGATCTTATTACACTTTTGCTAGACTGGCTGCCTAATACCCTGTCAAAATTCACACTCGAATGCCTGTCATACAGCTGCATACTTCCCAGCATCAGCCATGTAGGATAATATGACATTTTTTTACTTTCTCTCTTAAACTGTTGTGCAATCTTATCCTGTGATATTTACACATCTAGAAGCAGTTGCATATCAGCACTTAGTGAGAGACTCCCTAGACGCACTTGAGTCCTACAGATGTTAAGGCCCTACACTTACAATAAATATTCTAACACTCATACAGTATTAATAATACAAATTCATAATATTTATGATACATCCCAGGGGAGAGAAAGGGAGGTTCACTTGAGTGTATTGCACATCATATCAAAAATTTGATATGGGTTTGGAAACAGCTGCTTTTTTTCCTAGCTTGTGGCAGCTGATGGATGCTGCTGCTGTTGGAGACAGTGCTGTCTGACATCAGGTAATATATGTGCTGCCAAAGAGCTACAGCATCCCTTGGGATACAGGGAGCCTCATGGCACAGTCGTTCAGTGTGATCCAATACAAGTGCAAGTCATTCACACTGTAAGAATAGCAGTTGTAGGAAAGCCAGTACACCCAGTGCCAAACCCGATGATGATTTTGCTTCTGAAAGTTCATTGGCAGAAAGCAGCTGGTGAGTCACACCTGTTGGAAAATACTGTGTCATTCTTATTTCCCCAAGGAAGATAAATTGCACCTCGATCAATGACAAATCAGAAACATCAGTCACTTTTGAAATTAAAATCTTTGTGACCAGATGCCATATATTTATTCTGAGTTCTATTAGATGAGCCCAAACCTCAGCTCTGATGCCTTTCTATTTTAAAAATAGTAAAGATGCAGTACCCAGTGAAAAGTCCCATCAAGCAATTAGGATTAGGGTTTATGGGAAAGGTCCTAAGTGGAGTTAGGGATTCAATCCCTTGAAAATCCTACCCTAAGACTACGTGAAGTTTCAGCTTCCAGATATGACCATAAGCATTCAGAGCATCTGCTAGGTGACCCAGGAGAAGACAGTGGTCTGTATAAGCACAAGTACAATACAACTTCATGTGTTTTACCATTTTAAAATACCTATCCTTTTCAGTTTGTAGGAAGGATTCATGTTCAGGATAGCAATATTCATTCTGGCTTTCTCTAACTTTTGACTAAACAATCTAATTAAAATTGCTTTATTAGGTTCAAAGAGTAATTTAAAATAAAAGTGTTCTGCTAACTACACTCAAGTTGGCTGCATGCTAGTTCTTGTCCTTGAGGCAGGCCATAACTCAAGGATGTCTTATTAAGTCCACTGGCAGGTACTTTTAGCTCTTTTAGATTTTTTTTTCTGTTAAGAACTTCATCTTCCTCCTAATCCCCCCCTTATGCACTACTGGGTGCTTTCTAAACTAACAGGGCCCAGGTTAGGGTTTTATTTGATAATGGTTAGGATGCAGCAGCTGAGGGACTTTGTCAAAAAGGTATTTTAAAATCCACCAAAACATAATATGTGATATGTAATTACTTGAAAAAATTGTATGCTATAGAAAACATAGCAAAAGTATCTGTAGCTCCTGTGGTATCGGTGAAATGGTAACTTAATTAATATATTGCTGAGTATAAGCATCACAGGTAAAAACTAAAGCAATGCCTTCATAAGGTCTTGTGACTGTGCTCATGTTAGTTGCTCCCATGAAGTGCATCACAGAGGTGCAATAGCTCAGTCTTCTGTATTTAAATTGTATTTGCATTTTGGTAAGGATTTAACATGTAGAAATGTATTTTTATATAACTTGATGATGTGTACCTATTTGTCAATAATGAGCAGCTAACTCAGAAGCAAAGTAGATCAATTTAGCTGATGCTTTTCAGGGGAATCTAGATTTCTTTGGGAACCACAATTTTCCCAAAATACGAATGAATGTGGCACTACCAACTGAACTGATTGAAGCTGAGCAGAGGGGTTAAGATTGTCTGAGTTTGGGGCAAAGATTCTGCAAATTTCTGTTTGCCCACCCTCCTTAAAGAGCATAAACACGTATAAATACTTATAAAATGTGTATAAATCTTTTAAAAGGGGATAAAGCATACAAACGTGGTCTTTTTCATTTTGTGAAGAGACGAGGGCTGATTCACTTGCCCACGTCATTTTTTAAAGAGGCTTCAGACAGGTAGAAGGAAAGGGGGAAAATAGTCTCCACTCATGAAGAGGAGGATGTTGATGCTGCTTTTGTTGTATTTACTGTACTGAAGAGTGGGAAAAGCTCCATTTCTGATGTGTTTGAAGGACAGGTTTCAGAGAAAATGGATGAGCATTCTTTTTATCCAGATCATAATGACACAGTGGTCCATGACTGTGGAGGCTGGGAACCTCACATGAGAATCCACTGCCCAAATCCCAGAAGCAGGAGTGCAGCAGATGCTACTCCTGTAAGCAGAAACTTGGCTGTTCTTTTTCACTGTGCTGGTGGGAGATGGGAAGATAAAGGTGATGAGAACAGTAAAAATCAAAATCCAAACTGAACTTTAGAAAGGTGATATTTGTAGCACCTACCATGTTCATATGCATGTGTGCCACCATAGGTCATCAAATAATTATTTAAACTGAGAGGTGAAAAGGAAAAACCTGTAACTGGCTTTTATCACAGTGATGGTCCTGGAAATGCCTTCATATCTCTTCAGATTTGTCACTGGAAAAGTCCTCTTGCTCTCATTTTGTGCTCGTCTTGGGGCTCAGCTCTTAATGCAGCCCTATAAAAACACAACCCAGTAATACATGCCTGATTTCAGCTCTAAAAAGGCTTTTGTTCCTACAGTGGCCTCCCTTGGCTGAAAATCTGCTCTGCGTGAGCTTTCTCAGTGTGTAATTACTTGAGGATCTATAGGTAAGACTTTTCAGTACTTAAATAACTGGTATATGAAAACTCCATGGTGAGGCCTTTCATAAATCAGAGGAGGCTTTGGAGCAATTGATTTGATGATGCAGTTCACTCTGGGGGCTGTGAATGGCGGAGTCTAATGAAGAATATTGAAAAGGTTACAGAACTTTCTCTTGCTCTGTGTGTTTTTTGTTTTGAGGCTGATGCTTGAACGGTAGAAACAGTCAAGTTATTAAACCTCACATCTTTCAGTTCTATTTACAACATATAAATCTTCATTTCGAAACACACATTTGTCCATGCTTTTTCTTTTGGCAGTGCAAAAATTATTCTTTCTGGCTAACTGTTAGAGATTTCTGTTTCTCAAACTAACTAATGTTTTTTCTCATGCACTTACTGCAAAAAAAGTATGGAAAAATTTAATGTAGACCTGTGCCGTGCTGAAGGTGTTCATGAAAGAACATACTACTCAGAAATATTTGGGCTGCTGTTACTCATTTATAATGTTTTCCCTCCATCTACCCTCTCTTGCAAGGAGTTCTTGGGACTTGCCTAAGTTTTGCATGGTGTTGTGAGGGTAACATTTTAGGCCTGTCATGTGTGCATGGCAGCAGAATGGCTGACAGTAAACAATTTTCAATATGGCACTTTGGCATGAAATTCTCTGAAGTCCTCTCTTTTTTTCTCTGTTAAGAGAGAAAAAAACACAGCATTATTCAAAATTGGGCCAGTGTTTCCACAACATATCAGTGAATCTTTTCTGTGAAGGATAGCAAAGCTTTTCACTAGTGCACATGGTTCTTTTTTTCCTATGTGTCTTTCTGGAATTATATGTTTAGATTTCAGTAAAACATATAGTGATATTAACTTGAATTTCTTAATTTAGTCAAAAACACTCATATTTCTTTCAATACTTCCTTCATTGCCTTTGTGTTTGGGGTTTTTTTTCAAGATAGCAGAAAAGATTAAGGCTGTCTTATTCTGCTTTGGCTGAAGAAATCTTTAGATAGTGGTGTTAAGATTATGGCACAAAGGCAAATGCCATTGCGCTCATACTGCTTTTACATAGCAATCACGTTGTACCAGAAATAATAATCTCTTGGTAAGCTAATTTCAAAATTATGATAATGACATTGATCTCCTTTCTAAAGTGCTTTGAGATTTACTGATGAACGTCTCGATGCAAGAAATAGATATAAATTACCGTCAAAAGCATTCATGTACAGAAATTCCAAAGAAAATTATCAGAAAATTTAGGTTCCAAAGTTTAATACTGCTGTTGAGATTCTCTCTTCTGCCATTACCATCAGTAAAGAGTGGAAATGAATTTGAAAATATGCAAGGCCAGCAAAGTAACCCTATGTGTGAGCCCCCCCTGCTGCCTCTGGCTGCCATTACCTGGCAAGCCTCTTCCCAAGATCACTCCAGAGCTTGTTCAGGAGCTTCAAGGAGAAGCAAAGGGGACATAGTGGCTGGGATAAGGATCAAATTCATTCAAGGGAGAGGTCAAACTGGGAAGGTATACTTTTTTTTCCTCCAACCATAACTCTAAAATATGTTTCTTAAAAAGGAAACATTTGACAGACTTTATCAAAGCTAATAATATTGTTCTCTTTCAAAGGTGTAACTATTATTTTCAGAATTTCATCAAATTAAAAAAAAATATTCAAAATATATAGGACCTTTTGTATTTTTGCAACCTTGACAGAAGATTTTAATTTCACTGTTATTTTATGAAAAATAACCTCTTCTCTGCTAAAACTTTTAAATGCGGTGTTTCTGATAGAAAAGATTTGGAAACTTGAGTGTAAGGATTTATACTGGAGCCTCGCAGCTTCTTTGTTCATTTTCACCTGCTCAGCAGGAGAGGAGAGTGGAGTGAGTGCTACAGCAGGAACTGTAGCACATTATACTTTTTGTGCAAAAGTATCAATATCTAGGCAAGACAGTGAAGGATTCAGTCCCCTGGGAGTTATCCAAGAAAACAGACTGCACCAAAAGTTGTGGTCCTTCAAGTAGGAGGTCGGGTTGCTCATGAAAATTGTCTTTCAGATTACATTTAAAATTTAGCATCTATGGCTAGCAGTGAGACCACGACAGGCGTTGCGATTCTTGGATGTGCTGTTTTATAACTGGTGCCAGTATGAGCCACAGTACGAGTGTAAATGCTCTGTTTTGGTAATTCTGCAGAATTACTGTTTGTTTGTCTTTTTGCTTTCCTAGTTCAATTCCCGATACATGCTGAAAAAAAAAATAATTTCTCATTTTGATGAAGACATAAAGCAGATTGGGAGGAATCCCAGCTATAAGTACATCTGTGTGTCTCTCTGCTCTCGTACCTAACAGATATCTATCTGCTATCTGTGGAAAGCCAATAGAAGGAGAAAAATACAGACTAGGTTGCCCACTACTGCAACTAATGAGCTGCAGTGTCAACAATGTAGAGATAATGGTGGCAGATTTGGGGAGGAAAATGAAACTGGGAAGACTACAGGTACTCAAGCAAAGAAAGCTGCTTCATGCCAGCACCCTGAAGGTGCTGTCTTTTCTGTGAAACCTATTCTGAACTGCTGTGTCAGTCCCTGAAGGCTGGAGGTTTTACATGGAGCTTAGGGACTTCGAGTCTCACTGAGAGTGTTGTGGGAGAACAAGGTAAAGCTTTTTCAGAGATTAGCTTTAAAATAATTTAAAAAATTCACATAAGGTTATGTTTTCTTAGGGACTATATTGAGATTCAAGGCAAAACATATGCTGTTAAACTGAAAGTGATTACATTGTACCTAAAATAACCCTGGAAATGCTGTTTTAAAGTAGACTTCATATTTTCTTCCAAAGAATTGTGTGCATGTCCTCTAAATTGTTAAATAGTTGCTCTCTATCAGTCCGAAAGCTGCTGAACTTCACCAGTGTATGATGGTGTGGAATGCTTGAATAGCCTCCAAAATGAAAACAGGTTTTATCTGAAAGTCAATGACAATATTGCCAAGAGTTTGGGGGCTTTGGCTTGGACTAAGCTGTTGTTTATAAGTAGTCAAAAGAAGGAAATGATTGTCGTCACTTGGCAAAATTTAGCACCCCTGTTTGACTTGGGAACCCCTTCGTGGCTTAGGTAACGTTGGTATCAAAAATGATGCCAAGGTTCTATGCTCTTCTTTAGATGTACGTGCTGCTAGCTGAAAGCCTAGAAATTCTTATGCTGTGAAACTTGTGGTAATGTAGTGTCAAGCTGTCTTATGTAAAACTTTCAGCAAACTGGGAATCCATCACAACTGCTTAAGAAAACTCTTTGAAGGCTACAGTTGACCTTGGATTTATAATTGTCATGTTTTTGACATTTCCTTTCTTATTTAAGGTGCGTATTCACTTTGCACTGTCTTCATCACAGATACAAGCTGAGATTGATGAGACCTATCCATTAATTCCAACTTTTCTTTCTTGACACATGTCTTGCACATCTCCTGTCCCATCTCCAACCTATGCTTTTCATACTAAGTAATAGTCTGAACTTGTGTAAAAATCAGTTGACTTGTAGAGATACAGTGGAAACTTGGTCTTTCCAGATAATACAGTTTAACCTCTTGATTTCTAAATGTGATTCCTTTCAGGGTGCAAAGTGATGATATTTCTATTTTACACGCAGAAGGTCATTGGAACTTGGCCTAAATTTAGGGCAGGGCCTGACCCCTTTGAGGGGCTGAGCATGCGGTTCTCATTGCCTTGCCAGATTAAGCCTCCAGTAATATGTGACTTGATTCCCATCCTATTTTACACCTGGTTTATACTATTGACTTTAGCATTGTTATTTCTCATCTAAACTTGTCTTGGGCATCTACCCTGAAGCCTCAGCTCAGTTATCTTATTAATTAGTGAAACAAGAGTCCTTCTTGTGTTGTACATGCTGCAGGATGTGCTGTAGTGTGTGTCCATAAGGAAGGTCTGGTTACTCCAGAACTGGAAAGAACACAAACAAGGCACACAATGCAAAGACCATAAAGAAAATAATACAGCAGTCAAAAACGCAGGGTATCTTCCTTATTTTAGCCAAATCCTGCAGTAAAAAACATACTTTATTGGCATCCTCACTTTAATCATACTGCAGAATCTGAAGGACATTTCTGGAATAGGTTTAGCCAAGGATTCCTGTTACAATTGCTCTGGTTTATTCAATCTGCCATTTTCGCTTTCTGACCTGTCAATAAATACTTTGTTGTAAAAGCTGATGGGAAATGACCGCTGAGCTATTAGTGAGGTGGACATTCTAATAGTGGCACAACCTGCTAGACTGCTGAGCAAATGAAACGCTGGTTTCAGGAACCTTTCTCTCTGGTGAAATAAGGAAATCTTGGCTGATCTGAGCACGAAGAAGTTGAGTTTAGGGAAATTGCTTTTATGTCACCTCAGTTCACCTGTTTGTTATTTTTCTGCGAAGAGTTAAACAAAGCCTTTAGAGGAGGGAAAGAGGAAATGGAAGAAGGGAAATCAAGTACAGTGGAATGTCATGAGACTGGGGGAGCTGCCAGAAGTGGCCAGTCCTTAGTGAAAGAGACCCTGAGAGCGCGTGTTGCAGCTTTGCATCCTGCAGACAGAAAATTGTATGGAGGGTTAGGCAAGGAAAAACACTCATAGACACCTGTATTGCATTTGCCCTCTTGATGAGTAACTACCTTCTGTTCTCATAAGTGTGATGGTGGTTTTTTCATTCATAAAAGAAGTTTTTAAAATGCTAGCTGTGTGGTAATCCACACTGACATAACATGGAGAGCTGATAGCTGCTGCTCTGACACCCAGACTAGCCACTGGTTGGGGAAACCCAGCTGGTTAAGTGAGGACATGTAAGTTAAGATGGATACTTAAGTTATATTTAATTTTGGGAAATCTCACAATAATTTGTAATTTTTTATGAGAAAATGGATATTGTATTCCCTTTGCCTGCATTGCCACCTAAAAAAAAAACCCAAAAAATGTTTTACTCTGCAAATAAGTGACTTTATAAATGTAATTAATTTTATTTCTTGAGGTACATTTTCTGGGTGTTTTGAACAACTTCAGGTAATTTAGTAGGAAGGAAAGGAAGTGGGTGGCAATAAAGGGAGAATTAAGAGAAAAGTGTATGTACATTAAGGAGGTAAATGCCATAACACCAATCCTGCCATTGGCTATTGGTGCAGAACCCATGTCTGTCCAGAACCACAGGGTTAGAGTCAAAAAAGTATTGTGGGTTTTAGTGTTTGTAGACTGCACCTAAGAGATTTTTTTCCCCCCCTCTCCCCAGTTTGAACTCTTTATCTCAAGGCTGTTGGCTTTGGTGAGCCAGCCAAGCTCTGCCTGAGCTGAATGCTGGGTGTTGCATGTGTGCATAAGCACGCAGCAAAAGCTTAGTTATTGTCTATATTATCTCTGTGCACTGGGCTGTAATTTTTCATTTCGTAACTCTGTCACAAATTGGTGTGCTTGAACTGGTGACACAAAGGAAAGGATTTGGACATATATTGGCATGAGTTTCATTAGTCACTGCACTGCCCTGGTCTGAGCTGCTTTTACAGATAAATCCTGTATTCTTACCCCAGAAGTAAGCAACAGAATAATTCTTTAGGGGTGTATTTTGTGTAATCCCCATATGGGAACAGTCACATCTTATTTCATTTTACAACAGCAGTTTTGTTCTGTTAAATGCTTTCCTTTCCGGAGAGGTATGAAAGTTGAAAATAGCTTTTCTTTGGTTTTTAACCTGTGCTACATGTCTATATCAAGTTATAGAAACACTAAATACATTTTAAACCCACCAACCCTGCTTTGGTTTAACTGAAACTTCACCAGCCATTCTTATGATGCCCTTCTTCAATTTCCATAATTTCAGTAAGAGGGAAGGGCTCCTCATGCCTTTTAGGGTTTTTGAGACGGGCCCAGTTAAAGGTCAGTGTCCTGAAAGGAAATTTGCCAACATGGGGCAGGTCAGGGTAGCTGAACCTCCTGATAGACAAAGTACAGAAAAGGCATCATTTAATTATTGTGCTGCCTCCTCAAATTTGAAGTGCTTTGGATGTTCGTCACTTTGAGTCCCTCAGCTATATTTATTGTCCCTGGCCATTATAATTCTTTTTTAGCACAAAGGCCGTATTTACTGTGTTTATGCAGATATTAACACACTTTCAGAGACAGTACAAACTAGGAGCTCTGTGGCTGCGTTTCTGCGGACGTTGCTCTTGGCATCAAAGGCAGCGTGAGCTGTTCCCGCTCTTCTCCTCTTCAGCTCCATCTGTTTATTCCATTTAGTTCCAACTGTTCACTCCAGGGGTGGCTCCTCAGTTGTGCCATTGCCACTTTTTGCAGAGCTACAGATGAACTGGTTGACCTCAGCTGAATTAAAACTATGCTCAGTCCTTTTTTTAATTCTTTAACAGGATTAGTTGTAAGTTGAGTTTCTCAATCTAGTTCACCACAAGGTCACACAGACAAACAGATTTGCAGGACTGAGGGACAAAGGCACAAAGAGTCACCTGTTTTGCCTCCCAGAAATGTGCCCTGAAACAGTGATCTGAAGCACAATGAAGTGTCAGGACCACGACAGTCATTGAAGTCCTTGTGCCTGAGACTTTTGCTTCCCTTATTAGGATGATTAGAGATAACTATGGGACAAAACTGTGCATTCTTAACACCTCAGAACTGCAGAGAAGGTGAATGGGCATTTAAGGATGGAGCTTAGTTTATTGTTACGTTTGGCTTTTAAACTGACTTCTACTGCCTTCTGCAATATATTCTAATTTCTCTTTGTTTATATCCAGTACTTTTTGAGATTGCCTTTATCATCTGATTGCTATCCCTCTCCCAGCCATGCAGGAACAAATTTTGGCTTTCTCTGCTGGCTCACCTTTTAACTTCTCTTGTTCCTCTGCTCCTGTCTTTTTCACACTGAATGCTGATGAGGTACTATTTGGTCTGTCTTCAGCAGTCATTTTCTGGGTAATTTCTTTAAGCAGCAACCACTAATTCCTCCTACTCTTTAAAGTGCCATATGGGATCAGATTACCAGATTAAACATGAATCCATTTTTGGATGGCGTTTCTGTCCCATGCTAATTCTATTAAAATTATTGACTATCTGGCTGAAAGAACTACCTTCTAAAGACTTACATGCAGGCCAGAACAAGAAGGGCAAAGGGCCATTTTTAAATGTTGTTTCTTTATCTCAAAGTTTGCACTTATGCAAACATTGCCAAGTGGATTCCATTTGTTCATGTTAACAGGAACTGCTACAAATGCAAAAATATGTTTTTAGCAGTTATCTTCCTATGAAGCATTTCCAATCCCAGCTGACACATGCAATAATTTTGAAAGATCATGTGGGGGGCCTCAGCAAGAGAATGTGGCCCTAGAGATTATCATCATCATTCAGACAGTAAAGTTGCACACATTTTTGGAGCAGATGATAGTTTACAGGCTGTATTTGATAGCCTTGACAGAGCCAGATATTTGTTAAAAGAACTGGGATGAGGAACGTGTTTAAAGGACTAACACTGTTCTCCTGGATGAATATTTCTGATGCATTACTACATAGTGGGTGGACTGGGCTTGATAATCAGGGAGGAGCAGCCTGGTAGTAGCTGGGTACTTTGTATTATTCTCTCTTACTAGTTTCATGTTTATTTGCTGAGGCTGTGAGTAATGTGTGGTTCAACTGCATGGTTTCTGCTCTAGAAAGGAAGAATGTACTATGTTTAGTCTGTGGCTGAAAGGTAGCTGCCTGATTTCCACACCCAACCCATTGGCTCTCCTCTCCCCTGCTCAGTAGGTGTTACGGTGCAGTGTATGGGAATTCCTTCAGTCTGGAGGCTTCTGGGGGACAGGGGACTACTCCATCAGCCAAAAATGGCATAAACAAGATTTAAAATCATTAGCATGGCTTCTGCCATTATGCTCTCAGCAGATATTGTAAACTTGCAGGATTTGATTCATCATTTGCATTGGTGCAAAATTGGCCGTGACTGCCAAAAAACAATTGACTGTTCCTTCACAGCTGTTTTCTAATTACATTAGAATACTGTGGTGTCTAATGCAGCTGCTCAGTCATAGTGTGGACCTGCCTTCTCCCAGAGGGACCTTTCCAGAACAGCAACACTTGCTTTGAGATGAAATCTATAGCAGAGGTGGCTTGTACATAGGTAGCAGTGACACTTCAGTCATGGCCAATTCACTTCTTTCCTGGGAAGCTATCCCACAGGACAGATGACTGCTGAGAAGTCAAAGCTTAGAAGAATAACACTAAAAACATCAAGTCATCTCACATCATGCTGGCACACAGCCCAGAAGCTTGTAAAAATGCAACGTCATCAAACAAAAAGGAGTTACCAGAAAAGGAACAGAACAGAAAAGAAAATACCTTCCAGCTCTAACTTCTGATGTTCCTGTGCTTCATAAGCTATGTGCAGCTTTTGTTACCCTGCTTCCAGCTGGATGTGGTGGAAGTGGAAGAGCTGAAGAGGTGACAGCCTGAGCAGAGGAATTGAGAAGTTTCTGTACAGGAGTCTCACAGTGTACATAACAGTGCGAGCAGCAAAGATGTAAAGGGATGTACAAAACTATAAATGACCTAGAGGGTGCAGAAAGGAGTTGATCATGCCCTGCTACCACAGAATAAGAAGCAGAGGCACTGAAAAATTTCTAGGCAGCAGGAAAATACTTTTTCTTCATAACGTAAAATAAATTGAGGTTTTCATTGATACAAGATGGTTTGGATACCACCACATGTTTAAAGAAGTTTAAGAAAGGATTAGACATATTCAAGACAGAAGGATGCATCCAAGTTTGTTAAATGCAGCAGTCTGGATACAACTTCCAGTTCAGGAAAGCACAAAGTCTTCAACTGACAAAAACTGGAAGTGTATGTCAGGGAAATATCATCTTGCAGCTTTGTGCTAAATGGGGACAGATTAGTAAAAAGATAATTTTTCATCTTTCTTCAGTTCTGTGGATATTTTACATGCTTTCTTTTGTGAGAATGTACTGCTGAGACTCAAGCTTGGAAAAGTGTTTTATTATTATTTTCATACTTTCCTTTTTCTGAGGGGAAGAGGTTCTCATTACACGCTACTTCAGCGTGTGCTCTGCTGGTAAACTGCATGGAACACAAACTTGTTTTCCCTCTTCCCATCTTTCTGACTTCCCAGACAACTGTTTTGGATTTTTTTGTCTATCACGTCACACTCCCTTGGTCTCTTTCTGTTGAGCTGAGGATACTTAGAAGAGGACTTGAGGCAGGAACGGGCATATCCTCAGGCAGGAGCTAAAAAGCAGTTCAACTGGCTCAAGTAGCAAACACGAACAGAGTACAACTCTAGAGTTGGTCGTCAGTAAGGGAAAATTATTCAGTAGCACAGGTGCCTTTGGCCTAAGGCAAAGGAGAAATGAGGCATATCCTTATGGGTGGCCTGGCTTTTCTTGTGGTTTTCACAGGCTAAGACAGACTAAAAACATCTTAACCTGTAGATTTTTTTTGTCTGTGGGGACTGCTTGGCTATGTCCAGAGTTTCTATTTAAGCAGTAAAGAAGTTATCATCTTTTTACGGTTGAACAGATAATGAGGAGGCAAATTAAGTGTAAGCCAACAAGATGGGAATGTCTGAGTCAGAAGATGGTCTAAAACAAGACCGAAGCAGACTGCCTTCACTGCACTGATGAGTTACTTGATGTCCAGCTAGAATATTACCTCTTTTAGTACTAAAGAAGATTTAAGAGAAGAGTGGGAGTAAATATTAATACATATTATTTTATACATATAGTATAAAATGTTTATAATACTGCCTGCTACCATCTACTGCTGGTTATTTTAGCATAGCTGGGAAAGAGCAAATATAAAGTAATACATAAATAATACAAAATAATTATTTGGTAACACTAAAGCTATTTTAAAACAAACGTTTTAAAACATCTCTTAAAACTGAATCAAATGAAGAGAGAAAACAGGGATCCTAAAGATTGCTTCTGCATATTTTTCTTTTTCTAGTCTTCAAGTAACATATGTAACAAAAATCAGATCTCTTCTGATTTGAGCAATATGGTTACAAAGTTTAGCAACATTTTTAAAAATAATTGACAGAGCATGATTTAAAGAATTTTTTACATGCTTAATGGTGTGGTGGAAAGAGTAACCTGGGT
This sequence comes from Cephalopterus ornatus, assembly GCA_013396775.1. Lineage (NCBI taxonomy): Eukaryota > Metazoa > Chordata > Aves > Passeriformes > Cotingidae > Cephalopterus > Cephalopterus ornatus. The sequence continues at coordinate 61,089 of VZRE01008289.1, forward strand.
TAGCTTTTCTAAAGGCTTTCGTTATCCTCTGGGTTATATTGACAAAGCTGATTCATAGATCTTACTAAAAATAATTTGAAATGGAAGGTGGGTGTTTAGTTTTCTTTCTATCCTACAGAGGTTATTGTAGAGGATGACACAGTAGCTGTCATGTGAGAGAACTAAATATTAGGGGCAGGTAGAATGGCTTAACTTAGCCCATCATTTCAAGTGAAGTGATTAAACAGTTTAGAATTAGGGATGTTTTGATTTTTTTCTTTTCATTTTCCCATTATATATATTAATACCCTGGAGCCCCTATTCAGAATTGTGCTTCAGTGCTTTCTCAATGATGTAAAGAGAGAGAGTTCCTGCTCTTTGCCATTCCCACAGCTCACTGGCTAAACATGGCCATCTGCTGAATTCGGGGGCTGCAGGCTGACAGACTTAGCAGTGCACACAAGAAGTAGAAGTCTTATTTTTGGGACCACACAAATAAGGACAGCTGCAGCTACTGACATCTCGAAACACGACCCTGTGAATATTAAATATTGCCAAAGGGATGCCAGGAAAACTACTGACATCCTTTTAAAAAGCTATTGTTTGGTACAGAAGGGTTAAAAGGGAAAAGTGCTATGCGCACAGGCTTTGGATAACCCAAAACAGTTTGCATCTGGGCTTGTCTTTGCCACATTTCTTACTCTGCAAAAGTGTTGTAGATCCATTTAGAGCTGTTATCACTGATAATGATGATGACCTTGTTTCTGTCTAGCAATGGAAGGTGCTTTGATGTTTCTCCTTCTCATTGATGAGAAGTGAAGTAAGGTTCTGAGTCCGGAATTTCCCCTGGTGAGGTGGAACTGTGTAACAGACAATTAGACACTACAAGATCCCAAAAAGACACATATGAATTGCTTCTAAATTCCAGCCCAGACATTTTTTCTACTTGAAATGAGACCTGAGCCTGACCAGTACATTCACACTGCTATTCTTGTTTATTTTTCTGTGCAAGAGAACTGCAAACATGAGTAGGGTTATCCTAACTTCTAGACAAATTATTCAGTGGAAACAGCAGGTGTGTATCCAATATTCCACCTAACACTTTTCTCAAATTATTTAAACTATCTATCAAGGGAACACCATAATTCAGATATGTTGGTGGTGTGGTGTTAGAGATATATAGTAGGTTTGTTTCGCTTGTAATTTCATCAGGATAAGGGAAAAGTTACAAGTAGTCTCTGGTATTTAATTATTATTATAGTGTGTTGTTATTATTATTAATAACATTAATATTATTATTATTGAGGTTTCAAAGGTATATCTTATAGAGAAATAGCCAGTGTCTTGCCCAGGTATCTCCATGTAGTTCACAGAAACTGGGACTCACAGATGAGGTTGATATGAGAAGGATATATCCAGATGACCGTGACATTTTTAAACATCTTTGCTTTCTACCCTTTCTTGCAGATCAGCTAGACAGCATCATCCTTTAGAGAAAATTGCAATAATAAGGAAAGTGTCTGGGAGTAGAAGTAGGATGTTGTGCAGATATCATGGAAGGAATTTGTGAGAAAACATAGTGAGGGCAAAGAGGCTCCTTTCAGCGCTGAGTAGGGAGGATGGGGAGCAGTCACAAAGCAGTCAAAGGTCCACAATAGCAACAAGCACTGACGAAATTTGTTTTGCTGTATTGTGATTCAGAATCATCTTTCAGCAGTAAAATTCTGTAAGGTAGGAGGATGGTGGTTCTCTAAATCTGGAAGATTATTCAGTGAAAATCATTGCTGATGAATTTTCCCTATTATCTTGCACGCAGTTCATAATTTTACACACAGCGTAAGACATAGTAACAGCATGATTCCTGGGGTCTGATGAATAGTAGCAAGTAAAAGTTGAGACAATATGGAACCACTGTGCAAAAAAACAAAAAAAAAAATAGGAGTAATTTTAATTTTTAAATCCTAGATTCAAAATGTAGGTGTTAAATCAGAGAAGCATATATTTACAGAATTCGTAGTTTGATGAGTTTTAAGTGAGTAATGAATGTATTGACCCTATATATATTCTTGTGCATTGAAGTAACAATTAAAGTTCCCTTTGATGCCCAGATCTGTTACAGAGATACCTTTCATTTTTCTTTGTTGTGTTTGGGTGGTATTACCCACCAAGCTGTTTCTCAGGAGCAGTGAATATGTTCATCTTTCAGATATTTAGATTCCTGTTCACTGCTAGGAATATTGAAATGTGCAAATCAACAGATCGGACATCATTGTTTAAAGAAGCCTCTGGTTTGGTGTACATCTGCCTTTACCCCCTCAAATGGCATGTCATCAAGGGCACTTGATTTTAGAAGGTGCTTAGCCCAACATATGAAAATCAGTACCTTTTGTAGTATCTTTTAATTATTTTTTTTTAACTATTTGGGCACATGGAATTATTCTGAAGAGCAATTTTGAAGACTAGGATGAAAAACTACCCTTTGGATATTAAAGCAACTAAAAGCCAAGGATATGCTTTCTTTTGTTTGCTGTAGCAAGTTTTCTGCTCACCAGTGGAACTGTATGAATACAGAACGCTTCCGTTTATGCTCATGACTGCTAAAAGTATATATGGCTCTACAGAGCAATGTTGGGTATCAATATTGTATGCCTTTTCACTTTCTGTTAGAGAATGGATAATTGAGTTCTAACTTGAAAGAGCACTTGGCTCCAATGATTCTGGTAATTGAAATGTATGGGAATTCTGTTTAAATACAAATCTAATCAGGATATCACTGATAGCCCAAGTGAAATTCAGAGCGCTCTAATACTTTGATCTATGAAGGTCTTTTCTAACAGGAAGGGGAATGAGTTCTTGGTGGCTAAACAAACCAAGTTTACTTTCTTTTATTTTCCTTTGCCTCAGACATTTGTTTGTGTTTGAAGATCACTCCAATTTTACTCATTTTGGTTTTCTCTCTTTGTGTTCACTTCAAATGCCTTCTCTTCCAATTCTTCTGTGTGATTCCTCAGATCCCTTCTTTTCCACAGCAGTGACCTGATGCTGCTGTCTTACTCCTGTCTTGCAAAAAAAACCCTCAGCAGCAACACTATTTTAGAATAATAGGAGGCAGTTGCTTTATTGTAACTTAAAAATTGAGCCAATTCTAACTGTGTGTGAAGTGCAGCCTCAGCAGCTCTGGGTCTGGCCTCTTTGGTAGATAATTATCTGAGCAACTCCTTTTTTGAGGGAGAGTACCAGGATGCCGGGTCCACAACTAGCCAAAATCGATGACCTCCAAATTCACAATATTCAGAAGGAAATCAGGCGAGTTTTCTTGACAGTCTGTTCTTTGGTTTCCATTGCCTTCAAATGAGTAGTATGTCCCTGCATCATATTTTAGAAGCCTTTTCTCATCATTGTGTTTCTTTTGTCACAGGGTCCATCACACCACACTTCACTAAAACACCTGACATTTGTTAATGACATCTCTGACTTGATGCCTCTATCACTTTGGTAACAAAAACGCTTTGCACTTCTGCTAGTAATTTCTATTTATGGCAAGAGAAGGGCAATTCAATGGCTGCGGTACTTTCCATTATTCAGAATGACATAAAATTAGTTCTTTTCAGTTCAACTTGCTCTCTTTGACCCAAATTTACAAAGCCTCAATTTTGCCAAAGTCCCTGTGTTTGCTCCTTACTCTTGAGTGACAACTTCTTATCAACCCTGATGGATACTCAACAAAAGGGGTGAAACTACAGATAAGAGTGCATATTTCCTTGCCTTCTCTGTTGGGGTGCGTATATATTAAGAGCCCACAGCTCTGTTAGTCATAATCAGTTTGGCTCAGAATGAGATAATGATAGGGATGTAAATGGAAATTTGATAATTTGATTCTCACCTTATAGTTGTGTGTGTATTAATTAATAGTAATAATATTAGTACTAATCATACTACTAGTAGTAATAGCAGTAATAAGAAGTAGTAGTAATAGTAGTAGTAGTAATGTGCCACCTTCCTCCCTTCTCTTCTGCCTGCTGTACTGATAAATTTTGTGGAGTTTTTCAGTGAACCAAACCAGAGAATTTAGCCCTAATGTGGAAATGTCAGTTTTATTTACAGGCCTTCAGATATTTCATGTAGCTATGCTACATCAGGTTGGTGGCACCAGATTAAATTCTGGCCAGATAGATCCATTCTAAGCGAGAAGATAAGAGAATTGTAACTCTCTCATACACAGTTTGAATTTTGCAGCTTCTAGCTTTAATTTTTTTTTTTAACTTTACACCAAGATTTCTGAGTTCCTCAGCCAGCTAAGGCAGATGAATATTGATGAGGTGTACTAATGGAGATAAGTAATTTTAACCCACTTTTTTTTTTTTTCCTTTTTGCCACTTGTGCCTCATAGATATGCTGTATTACTGTCATTCCAACAGACTTCTAGTTCAGTTTACCTGAGCTGTTGTGGACAAGGTTTTTTTTTTGTGTAAGGTTTATGGCATAGTTTGACTAGTGCTGTTTTAATGTCTGTGTCAATAGGGTCTTAATCACACTGAAATCTCTGGATCTCTTAGATTTACCAGGAGTTCTCCAAGGAAATCAGAATTGCAAAGGCTGGAGAAAGCCCTGGAGGCTTTCCAACTTAATTAGGAGTGAACTCCTTCCCTGTAAATGAAGTGGTTCTTTAAAATGACTTAGAGTCTCCATTGGCATCTTTTGACAGTGCTATGATGAAGTACAAAATATTATTAGAATGATGTTCCCCTCTTGTGACACTCTCTTTCTCTCATATCTCTTATAGAAATAGCCATATTTTGTGATTATCCGGAGCATTATTTTCCTTGTACTGAGTCAAAAAAAAAAAAAAAAGGTTAAATAGTTTTAAAACCACAGCAAAATAATAGATCTCTGTAGCATTACAGTGTGGACTTTTTAATTTTTAAATACAACACTGTGAATGTGAAACAATCATTAATGGAACAGTTCTTTAATGAATGGATGAGATAAAATGATTTATAATAGACTTAATTCTATAAAGGGTTACTGTCTTGCTATATTACACATTTAAATGATGCTGCTGTAAAAAGTAAATTGTACATCTTAATATTTACCGTTTTATTAAACACCTTCTTCTGCAAAGAAGATGTGATTTCCCACACTGGTCAGGTATTCCTACATGACACAAAACTAGAAAAAACTATTTTCATTCAGGTTAACTGAGCAACATCAAATTTGAAATAATGGCAGATAAGCTTGAGACAAGCATATGCACGACACGAGCAGTTCACATTCTTCAAAATTTGCTCTAAACCCCTTTATTTATAGATGATTTCTCTATCTTTCTTCCTCCCGTGTCATTTAACAAGCAAAATATTGCCTAACCTTCTATTTATATATCATAAATCACACACAGTAGCACTGAAACACAGTTTTTCTGCTTAATTCAAAATGAGCCAGAGTCTACTTATGGCTCACCAGAGTAAACATGGAATAGCTGTGTGAAGGTGGCTGAAGTAGCCAGGATTTACGCTGGTGTTGGGGCTCTTGCTTCTGATAAGTTGCTTTCTGCTTGGGAAATCATTAAAGTGTGAAAGGTTTTGTATGTTAATCAATTCATCACAGTAAAGTTTGGTAAATATTTTAAGTAGGGCTTCTTCTCTGAGGAAGAAAAAGACCAAGGAAAATTTTTCTGAAGGAACTTGTAATGCAGGTGATGGATGTATGGAGAAGCACATACAGGGCCCAATTGTTTTTATTTTCCTCTAGTTACTCCAGGTATTTGACTGGTGCGATTGACAGAAATCAGTTCTGAAGATTTTTTTCAATTTTTTTTTCCTCTATTCCAACAATAGCAGAGAAGCTCAAGAAAAGGGAGAACATGGAAGTCTCTGATATTGGGTGGTGTTCACTGAAGACACCGGTCATTTTGCAGGGTAGATTGTTATCCAGTTTTGAAATCAATTCCTGTTACAATAAAGCCCTTTCTGAATATTCTAGGTTCTCTTTCAGAGTGCCAGTATAGATATTTTCAATTGCTGAATAATTTGGTGATGCCCACCTGCAAAAATCAAGGAGGTCTCCATCCAAAATTTGGCCCCAGTGTGCCAGTGTAAATGTTATGTGGTCGATCTGCTAATGAGTTTTTTCTAATTATTGGTTCTTTTCTTGAATCAAGGCTGTTTGAAAACTAACATTTAACAGAGGTTTAAGTGCAAAATATAAAGGAATCTTCTGGTCTGCTTCTGAAAGAACATCAAATTGTACATGAAGCTCATCTGCTCTTTCAATGCAGTTGTGCACAGAAGGAGAAATTACTTGCTTATTTCAGGGCAGGGGTGTTTTAATAAAAAAAGAAGAATGAAACCGGGTGAGTTTAGCCATTATTGCTTTGATTGCTGCTGGCTCATTAGCATTGGCCACGCTCCTTCAGATTAGCAGTAATTAAACTGTGAAATCAGACCGATTGCCTTAAGCTGAGACACCATACCAGGCTGTCAAGAGAAATCACAGGGGATAAATCAAGGGCCCTGTGCATCTCGGATCACCCTTGGCATGGGTGAGAGTGTGAGAAGCGGAATAATGAGGACATTCAGTTTTTTGTATCTGGTGAACTCTCGGCAGACAAGCTTTGGAAGCGTTGTCATGACGATGACAACAGCAAGGATAAACTCTTACTCCCACTAGCTGTGGTTAATGAAGATGATAATGAAAAATTATGCCAACATTACTGCAATTTTTTTTATTCCGACTGGCACTTGTAACCTTACGCCTAATGACACAACACAATAGTGACAGTAATTGTGCATTGATAAATGGGGTAAAGATGCCGAAAAAATGTCTGACTCAAAGATATACAAGTTTAGTTAGCTGAGTAATTTCTTCCAATAAGCATTTTCTTTGTTCTTTGAACTCTCACTAGGTGGTTTTGGACTGTGCATGCCAAAAAAACATCTCTAATCACTTTTCATTGTTTACTAAAGAATAGGCCCAGCAATTAAGGCAAAGAGCGCCTGTGTTTTATTTCTTCTAAGCAGAACAAACGCGATCAAGATAAATAACAGTAATAAAACAACAATACTTTTTTACAAATTCTGAATGGGTTTACAAATTCAGTGTTTGTTTAACTGCTGGTTTCTGGGACATCCAGTTTGTCCCACTCCAAGTGTAAAGCTTTGGTGGATAAATCTCTAATTACATTATGTAATGGCTGTCTCAAGCCCCCCATTGCCCCTGCCTAAATGCCACCATTTATTCAGATTGCGTTAGCACTCATGTAAGTGTCCTTTTCAACCAGAGCTCCTAAATCCTGGCACAGGGATAAGGACAGATAGATAGATAGATAGATAGATAGATAGATAGATAGATAGATAGATAGATAGATAGATAGATAGATAGATAGATAGATAGATAAACTAAGGGTGTGGTTTAACAATATGGTTAAATCACTGTAAAAACTTTCTTCAGATCTACCCCAGCTATCTGTGTCCATTTTCTTTCTTGCATTAAGCCCATGATCCGTCATGTTGAACCAGTTCAGGGTGCTAACTGGACAAAATCTTCTGACTTTATATTCTTTACAGTCTCTTACCAGTTCTGCTCCTTGATCCAGATGAGGGCCAGTGATGGGGCAAGAAGAGCAGCAAGAGCATGTAGGCAAAAATGGCAGTGGTGCCCAGCCTAAACAAAAACCTTCAAGTCCCACCTTGAAGGCACGAGGGGTGTGCATGACTTTGGGAAGGGATATGCACTTGAAACTCTGACTGCCTTCGAGTTAAGCACTTTGAGACCATAATCCTGAAGAGGCTTATGGAAGCCGTTCAAAAAGTGCTCACAGTGAGAACAGTGGCAGTCACCAGAGCTTTTGCAAACACATCTCACAGTGATTCCCACAGGGCCACGCGGCGCATCAGGAATCCCTCCTGCTCCCCAGGCCACCCGCTTCCCACTGCTGAAAGGGTGATGTTGTTTCAACAAGCAAGCCTGATACAGACAATACAGAATAGGAAACTCTTTCAGTTTATGTAGTGGATTCCAACTCTGCTGCTATCCAGCATCCACACACCCACTTTAGAAGGCACAGCATTTGGATTTAAAGAATAGCCCGATTGAATGTGTGAGCATGCTGCAGCACAATAACCTCTCTGGGATTAGACAAATAAATGCAAATGAATCATTTAATGCAAACAAATCACTTAAAGGAGTAAGTGTTGTTTTATTTACTCCAAAACTACGTAAAAGAATAGCTCTTTTGATAGCTTTAGCAAAGTGTTTGGGGGTTTTTCTATGTAAAGTTCTACTGTTGCTCACCAATGGCCTCATTCCATCACAGCTTTAGAAATCTAGATTGTTGGATGTAAGATTTTTTTGTTCAACCACTGTTTGTTTTGGTTTGTTTGTTTTTAAGAAAAAAGATTAATCACAGAGCATTTGGAGGTGTATCAGATATATGAGGGTTTCTCCTTGACTAAGTGGTATTTGTCTTTTCAGTTCTTGAAAGGCAGTATTAAGACAGGACGGTAGTGTTTGTGATTCATGGTTGCAATTCTCTTTTTATTGCTGAACACCAGCAGTGAATAGGAGCCGCAGAAGGACGCGTTTCCAATTACTCTATCTCAGAGTTCTCCATTGCTTCTTAACAGAGACTTCTCTATCTCCAAAAGTGAGTGTAATGCAAAAGTTAATAAAAAAATTATAAATGCATTTATATGTGTATATACACACCTACACCAGAGAAAGAGTTCTTTGCTCTTTCAGCTGCATTCTTAGAGTTGACTCAGTCTCTGCTGCTTTGTTGCTAGCCTTCTCACTAGAAGAAAAAGGATGATTTAACCATTAGAGACAGGTATTACACGAAGCAGTGTCCAAAGAATATCTGATGTTGTTTGGGAAAAGATGGCACGACTCCTGAAACTGAAGAGGTGGTCTCCTTGAGCAGCATGACAGAAACAGCAAGATCATATTTCCCACAGTATGCAATAGGTTCAAGAAGGAAATATAGAAACTGAGCACTGCTTCCTGAAGAGGAACTTTTTCCTGGACTATGATCTTTGGTCCTTAATGAGTTTGGACCCTTATACTGTAATAAGATGAACCAAAGTTTGTTACCTGTGCAGGTGCAGAGCTTCATGCAACTCAAAAGGAATTTCTGATTCATCAACAGTTCCCTGACTATTTCTTCATATGACGGGGTGCAGAGTGGGGAGAACAAAAGCCTCCAATTACATTAACCTTGAACATCTTTAACCTTTATCAGCACAAATTTTAAGAGAGAATTTTTTTTAAAGTGAGACGGAAAAAAACATCAAAATACTCTGTCTAAACATTAACACAAGGCACAGCTGCCAGACTGACAGAGAAATCAGTGCTGTGGAGAAGTCAGGAATAAAGGATCAAAAGCAGACACAGTCTCTGAAGAAAGGAGGATAACAGAACAGAGCACCATGCACTGAGTGAGTTTGATTTAAAGCCTTTTAAAAGAAAATTCCATTTACTTTAGAGACTGACAAAAGTTTATACATTCATGAATGAGTTCTTTAGGTATTTAAGAGGGGTGACAACAGACAAAGAGAATATTTGATAAATGTTCAGGCAAGATTCGGAAAGTCAGAGATCATTGAGAGAGGACAGAAGGTTTTGGCTTTTTCTTACAAATACCTGCATCTATTTGGCACTTTGTGTTTCCATTCTGTATGCTGGAACTGTGAGAGAACCAGAAAAGGTATTTGGGAGCTGACTGAGGAACTTAGAAAATATAAAAGGTTTAGGAAAGCTGTGGCTCGCATGCTTTCATAACTTCCTTTTTATCTTGCCCTATAATGGAAGACCCTGGCTAAAATTAGCAGTTGGAGAGACAGGAAAGTTGTAGACATACAAGGCTGTGACTTGAATTCACTGAGAGAACAAGTGGGAGAGAAAACTGAGGTAGTTTTGATACATTTTTGTTTTCCTTTATTCTGTTTTTAAGGCTTTTGATGGAGATATTTATTTCAACTCTGCCCTGAATCAGAGTCAACAAAAAGAGTCTGGACATCTGTACATCAAGGGTGTCACTTTGCAGACTTATACCTCAGCAGTTTGAAGGGACTGTGTGAGATATGGGCCCAAGTTTTAGTTTGCCCTTCTGTCCAGGGGCAGTAACTTTGGCAGAAGGAGGGGAAAAATGACTGAGAGCAGTAACATCTAAACCACCTCAGCAAAATTTGCTGGAGTTCATCTGTACAACCCATCTTTTCTGTTAAATCAGCAAATTTTGAGGTTTCAAAGTTCTTAATTATTTGTGATGGAGTTTAACTTCCAGAAAAATAGGGGACCGACCATACAACAAATACTGCAGCTAGATTTTTAATATGATGACCAGTATTACAAGGTGTTCAGATGCTCTCTTGCTGGGCTAAGTAATTATTTCTTACTGTAAAACATTCATTATGACCTTACATACAAAGAAGACAGAGATGTTGGTGAATGAATTATGTTAATGAAGCGTCATAGCACTGATGGAAGCAGTTTACCAGACTTCAGGTAGCAGGTGTAGAGATCTCTAGGTCTCTACAGTAGCCTAAGATCCAAAGCTTTGCTGAAAAAGGAGCAACCAGATGACACAAATCAGGGATTACATCACACTGCACCAATTCAGAACCACTAACAATTAAATAGATAATATTCCTGGCTGATCCGATGTCAGCAGACTTTATGCCAGCTTAAGTAACATTTGCCATGCCAGTTTTACTGCCACTGTTTCCTTCTGACTCACTTTCTGTTCTTACCATGTAATCACTGGAGTCACTGCGCAGGGATGTTCTTGCCTCTCTTGAAATGCAAGTTCAATGCAAGTCACTCAACGTGGTGCTACAGCATCCCCTGGATGTTACACTTTTCCAGCAATCTGAGTAGGTGTTTTTTCCACCCAGTAGAGCAAAGCACCGGTCTTTCTTTGGTTTTTTCTGCCTCAGGCTGACAAGAGGTATCAACATGTGGGATACCTCTGAAATGAAGAAGATGTGATTACCATGGCCTTCTGCTTCTACTTTCTGCACTGTGGACCTGTGCCTATTACCAGGAGGGTTGGCAGAAATCACAGTGCAGGAAAGGCATTGAGGTTTCACACAAGTTAAAAATGTGGAGGAGGAGCCACATCAGTAAACTCCTACACTTGCCAAACTGGGAATCATGAATAGACCAACTTAGACCTTATCTGAGGCCATGAAATAACCCTGAGCCCCTCGGTGCTTGTTCATGTTATGTCAAAGGGAAGGATGGCAGCGCAGGAGGTATCCCCCGTGCACACTGTGCTGGGGCTTGAAATACTAAAGAAGTCCTCACTGTCTTTCTTGGTCAGAGATCACAGGGGTGAGGAACCACCCCCACAGCTGCTGTGGCCTCCCCAGCTACAAACAGCCACTGTTGCTCTGGCAGAGGAAGACCTGAGCTCCCACTGCTGCAGTTGAGGTAGTTCAGGGCTGCTCTGACAGTGCTGAGATGTTGTTGCCAATGTGGCAGCCCCTCAGTTCAGACCAGCAGAAGGAGCTGGGAGCTGCTCGAAACAGCTCATGGCTGGCACCCGACCGTCCATAGGGAGAGCAAGCAGTGGCCAAGCTGGCAGCAGTCGAGGATGTCAGCACCGTGCCCGAGGCTCGTGCTACTGTGTAAAAGTCTCCTGCAGATTTGCACATTTGGCAATGGCTGTGCAGAGTGTGGCTGTGGCACCAGAGCCACGAGCTGCCTCTGGCCTTGCCCCGTGTTGGGCTGCTTGCCTACTGTCTGTGCTGCCTTTGGACACTGGAGAACAAACAAAACAGCAATTTTCAATGAAACTTAAGGCTTGCTTAGGTTTCAGAGTTTTTAATCATAAAGTAAAACGCCAACTCTGTAGGCTTTAGAGGCATCTGTTTTGGTGGAAAGGTTTGGACAGGAATTGTTTACTTCTGCTGTGATTACCCTCCATTTCTTTCATCCACATCACTCACTCCATATTATATCTAGTGTTTAGAAATCTAACTCAATGGTTTTTGATTATATAAGTTATATTTAGTTTCCAGATTACTCTGTTAATTTAACTTTTCAGCACTCTCCATCATGTAACTTGCATGACCCTTGTCAACTTTTATATCAAAACTTCTATATCAGTGGGTGTGTCATTTTGAAAACAAACAAGAAATCATGATGAAAATTATAGTTTATTGGTTTTATATTCATTGAACCCAATGCTAATGCCTTTACAAAACTGATTTCTTTTTTTTTCTCAAATTACTTTCTCTTTCCTCTCTCAGAAATAGTTGTATAGAGACATTATAATAACTTATTGTTATTTCATATTCTGGAAACCATCTTATATATTTAGTTGTTCTAAATGCTGAAAGATTGAAGTTGTGAATCAATTTAAGTCAGTGATAGCTTTGCCATTAACTTCACACATATCAGGATTTTGCCTAGCTGTTCCTAATGCATCTGAGTCAGATTTTCTGTATTATTTATACTGTTACATATTTAGGAATACCATAGGGAAAAAAAAAAAAAAAGAAAAGAAAAGAAAAGAAAATTAAATCCTAACCTTGAGAAGGAAATATACCAATATAAAAAGCATATGTTGTGCTCTGGGTTTTTTTCCCCTGTTGCAACTGCCCCTTCCTTCAAGTAGAACTCAGCTGGTTTAGTGGTTGTTTCCAGTCAGTTCACTGTACTACATCAGGCAGACCGCTGCCCATTGGTAGCCAACAACTTATTTAAAAAGTTGTCTGTATCTGCCCTATGGGACTATTTGTGTGGCTAGAATTAAGCCAGTGCATGGAAGGTTAAGTCCCTTGGGACTGCGTCGCTCTATGTTTGACTGTTGTAATGTCTTTCTGGAGTTCAGCCCCAGAGCTAAAGTCCCAGACTTGGAGTTTCTTTTGGCAAGGATTTCACTACTTTCTAAAGTAGGCAGCATGTTGTGAAAATAGCTGCTTTCTAGCACTAATAATAGTTACCTATCAGGTGTCAGTGAAAATAAAATTAATAAAAATATAATTCCAGAATTGGTCAGTTGATCTTGTTGGCAGAAAATGATCAAAACTACACATTACCTTGTAGCTTTCTACCTGAATTAATCAATGCTGGCTCCTTTTACAGACAGTGGAGAGAAACGGGCATTTTTCAGATGTGATTCTTCCGGCCTGTTTTAGATATCTAGTTTAGGACAAGATGAACTACAGCCTAGAAGTGTTTATTTCTCATTGCTGATTATAAAAGGAGTCTAGACATCTCCCAGAGAAGTAGGCAGCCAGATTGCAGATGTTTTTATTTGGCACTGTGTGTCTTCATGTGGCATGGGTGACTAAAAAGGCTTCTAAGCTCTATTTTGTTAGAATTATTCCAGTACAGTAAATTTAAGCCTCACTACTGAAAATGAGAGATCTTTTTATAGGTTATTATTTTGTAGATAGCAATTAACCACTCAGAAGAGCTGCTAGCTTTGACACGCACATGCTCAGCCACTTCATGCTTTAATGTTAAATTATATTTGACATTTAATTTAAGCTCATATTGCCTTCATTCAAAAATAAACCCTACTGCATTACTAGTGAGAAGGTAAAGGGATGATTTTTCTCCCCAAATTCACACTCAGTGAAATCTAAAATGATTTTTCACGCTTAGTTTTTCAAGTATATTATGTGCATTCTTCTGAATACGTCTGTGCAATTGCTTCTCAGATGTGAGGAAAAGAAATCAATGCATCTTTCTTAGTAAGCAATTACAACATAAAAATGTATTTTTAATAAGTGCTTTGAAGGCTGCACATACTGTGAGGTTTGTTGTCCCCTTGAACCAATTGTAATCAGAAGCGACATACACCATTATTTGCTGGGCAAAGCAGCACCGATTTTGTGGTTGTACCAGTGTGTAATGTGATCTCTTTAGCTCTTACAAATTAAGCAGGATGAAAACTTAGCTAGCTGACGCACATGTAATAGCAAAGCATAGGAGGAGGTTCTGCCTGGTGTCCTGCCAGTGATGTTTATCTTACCCGAGTGGGAACAGAGAGCTGTGCCACCAGGTCCCTGCTACAAGGACCTGAACAGATGCCAAAGGGAGATGGATTCTCCCTTGGCATGGTAGGCTAGTGTGAGCCATAACTTAGGGCTTTCCTTGGCAGACTCGGTTTCAGGCCTTGGGTACATTCCTCTTGCTCTTAAAAGAGACAGACCATGCTTCACATCTATCTACTTCTTACTTTATAGGTATGCATGTCACAAAAAATGTTGCCATTTCTGGCAAAGAAGCAGAATCTCTCTCCTCTGGGACACTGCAGTGCCGCTGAGTGAAGTTTGAAGTTGGTATCTGTGAAAAACCACAGGGGATGCTTAGGAGCACGGTTGTTTGAGCCAAATTAGAACTAGGGCAGCTACGTTCTCTTCATCATTTAGCTCTTCAGCCCATCTTGGCTGCTTCAGGTTTTCTGTGCACAGCATGACCAAGACCTACTGGGAAACCTTTGGCAGTGGTGGAACTATTCCAGTGAGGTTTGCAGTATTGGGGAGTGGAGCGTGATTATTCAAGGGAGCTGGTCATCCCTGGGTATGACTTTACACAAATCATAGGATCATCGAATATCCTGAACTGGGAAGGACCCACAAGGATCATCAAATCCAACTCCTGGCCCTGTACAGGACAACTCCAAGAGTTACACCATGCGCCCTGGAGCATTGTCCAAAAGCTCTGTCAGGCTTGGCACTGTGACCACTTCCCTGGGGAGCCTGCTCCAGTGCCAACTACCTTCTGGGTGAAGAACCTTTTTCTAACATCCAACTCAAATGTCCCTTGACACAGCTTCAGGCCATTCCCTCAGGCTCTGTCACTGGTCACCACAGAGCAGAGATCAGTGCCTGCCCCTCCTCTTCCCCTCACGAGGAAGGTGTAACTGCAGTGAGGTCTCCCCTCAGTCTCCTCTTCTCCAGGCTGAACAGACCAAGTGCCCTCAGCCTCTCCTCATGTGGCTTCCCCTTTAGATCTTTCATTATCTTTGTATCTCTCCTTTGGGTGATCTCTAATACCTTTATATCTGTCTTAGATTGCACCGTCCAAAACTGAGCACAGGACATGAGGTGAAGCCACACCAGTACAGACCAGAGCAGGACAATCCCCTCCCTCGACTGGCTCCCGATGCTGTGCCTGATGCCTCTCATTGCTTTCAATGACCACGAGTCTCTGAGTCTTCTAGACAGAAAAAAAACCAAAACAAACAAACAAAACCCCAAATTAGAACCTCCCAACATCAAATAAGCCAGTGCAACTACAGCTCCTCCGCACATTTGTCTTTGCTGTTAAATTGAGTGATTTATCCACCTTGCAAAAGACATTAGCATTAAGGGACATAGTCTTTCTCAGATGTAATTCATTATTAATCTTAATGGGATTATGCTTCAAAGACCACTAAATGCACATCTTCAAAGTACTTAAAACACCCTCTATTATTACTTTTGACAATAAAATAAATAAAGCTTAGTTGAATTCTACATGCTAAACCCAAGTTACTTTTTACACTGTGCCAACCAAAGCAAAACAGACCATTAAAAAAAAAAAAAAGGAGGAAAAAAAAAACAGCAAAAAAACCCCAGAAACAAAACCACCAAAACACAAACCCTCCACTCAAAACCTTAAGGTTTTAATGGATTGTGATTAACAAATAATCATAAAACCAGGTTGAAGACATTTGAAAATACATTTTTTCTTTGTAAATGTATGCTGCATCAAAAGTATGATTACAGGGAGAGAAGAATAAATATTTAACATCAAACAAATTTCTTTATTAATATAATTACATGGTGTAAAATGCATTTCCCAATATTGCTTTAAAATAAATTTTAAAATTCATATTGCAAAGCTAGTGCTATCAACAACAGAATTTGGATAATAGGTAAATAGCTCTTTGGGTGGCATTTGCTTTAAAAACAGCAGTGAAAGCCAAAATTTCCATTTGTCTCTGTTTTCTAATGCAAATTCCTCATAAGCTTTGCAAAGAATAAACATGTTCAAGCTGTGCCCTGGCTGTATGGAGTTGTGTGACAGGGAGACGTTTTCTGATGTTTGTGCTAATTGCATTGGAGCTGGACTCTTCCTAGGGGTCCACTAGGTCACTGCACGGAGAGAGAGAAGAGAATATCTTGGACAAATGGTGTAGAACATTGCAGCAGATAGACTTGCCAGATGCTGAGGTTATCCCCAGACAGCTCCAGGCTCGGGTACGTGTCAGCCGCCCATGCTGTGGTGTGTCTGCACCTGCCGCCAGGCACCCCCTGCCCACGTGTCTGGGGCTGGTGGCACCCTCCCTTCCTCTGTACTTGGGGTCTGAACATGTACTTGGGGAGTGAGCATGTTCAGGGCATAAAAGAAACACATCTTCTTTCAGAAACAACAGTATTAGGGCTCAGGGTTTGTGCTACCTCACCTCAAGTGCTGACTGATCTTGTCCTTCTTTGTGACAAGCTGAAACAGACTCCACCACTTCGTCAGTGCACAGCCTGGCCCTGTATTTTGAAGGTTGTTCAGAAATGGAGCGATCTTCTTTAGCCTTTTAGCAAGTTTCCACAAAATGCTGTTTAATTCTGCACCTCCTGTTAGGGGGTCTGGAAGGAGTGACATCTCCTGACATTAGGGATATTTACTGTACATATATCCTCTATCAAGGGGTTCATCTCTGTTGGTGCATCTACCATCCAAGCTCACAGCCCACCTCAGGGACTGATCTTTCAGGTCTTTTCTGCTTATAGAGGCTTTAAAAGTTCAGTTTTCCCTCTCTGCCTGGGACACTGCTTGCTCTGTGGTGCCTCTAATCCATACCAAAGACATGTATTCTCTTGGGAGTGGGGTGTGGGGTGTTCCCTTTTGTCCCCTTTTCTCCCCCCTTCATCTAATCCAATAGGTTCTGCAGGTCCTCTGTTGCCCTCCCTTTCACAGAGTGCTTGGGCTTATTCCCTCTTCCCACAGCCATCACCTTCTCTCTGACACATACAGAGATAATGCTGCTCTGGAAGATGTGCATTGGTGCTATCAGTCAGTTCTTTGGCATTCAGGCAATTGCAGGGACACTTGAAGCAGTGGCTCTACTAAGCAGACGGTGAGACTGCCACCTTCAGTTTTCCCGATTTCTTCCCCCTCTCCCCCTCTAATGCCAGCCCCAGCAAAAAATGCAGTTGATTACAAATGCTGATGATGATTTCCCCCCTGGATACTTGAGAACATAAAAGCATCTTCCTTGTGTCCAACTGCAGGCAACAGCAGGATGGAGTAGGGCCAGTGACACTTTGCTGATGTATTTTCCCATCTTTTGGTGTTTTGCAGTCCAGGGACTTCCTGGACCACAGATGGTATATTTGTGTTTAACAGCCTTTGATACATTTGTCTTCCTTCAACTCACCTCCACCATTCCCCATGAAATTGTGGAGGAGAGCAGATGTGCCATTCCCAAAATTCATCATGTCAATTAAAAAAAAAAAAATGCCACCAAGCAGAGTGTAGAGCCTTCCAGTTTTAACTGGGAAAAGAAACTCAAAAGTTGATTTTATGATATGTTTACAGTAGTCAGGGCTCTCAAACTTGGTGGAAATCAAGCTGTAGTCTGATTCAGTTTGTCTCCACTGGGACACGAGTGGTCCCACAGGTTGGTTAAACTCTGTTGAATCAGAGTGAAAGAAGTCAAGATAAATCTTGACAAACAAGACCAAGAACTGGAGAAGTCATGAAAGAGTCAAACCATGGGGCAAGGCAGGAGTCTGGTATGAGGTAAGGAGCTGAGATATCAGCAACACAGGAGGGGGCCTAGGAACAAATGCTGGCAGTGCAGGGAAAACATATTAGGATCTGAAGCTGGCAGTCAAAGCCTTATCAGGTTTCAAAGCAGAACACAAATTCCTAAAGTGATCTTCAGAGGGATACTTGTTTTGCGTTTGTCTGCTAGTTTAGAACTGTGCTTGGGTGACATCCCCTCTACCCAACTTGGTAGAGAGCAACTGGCCACCTGGAAAGATGGAGCAGCCCCAGCTGGGCTATAGGTTGTTGCTCACTGCCCCTACACAGAGCCTTTATGCTTAAATAAAGTCCCCATTGATCTGGAGCACAGTTTTTGTCTTCAGGGCTGTGGCTTTGTCAGGCCTGCTCAGTGAGGTTTACAGCTGCAAGCCCACATTTGTAATGGTGGCAGTCGGGTGAGGCAGCAAGGCTTGTATTGAGGTGTTAAAACAGGTGTAATTCTCCAGGTGCTCATTACCCCATGCCTCAAGTTAGATGAGTTACATCGTCCTACCAGCTCTTTAAATCAGGGTAGTCAGGCACATTTAAGTGAGTTTCGCTGCTGAGATCAGACTGCTGAGCTGAGTTTGAGGCACAAGTCTTGTCTCTGTTTATACATTTTATCTGAACCAAGTGACTTAAAACGTTTTAGTAAATGTATTTAACCATCCAAGTGCATCTAGGAGCTGCTGTGCCAAGGCTGAATGGATGTATTTAAAATTAAAAAAAAAAAAAAAAAAACAACAAACAAAGTTTTCATGAATGCCTGGTAGAAGACAGTTGCAGTGGCCGAAGTCGATGTAAAACAGAACACGTCAAAATGTGCCCAGTAGAGAGGATATTTGGGTTTTTTTAAAAAAAAGTCTTGTGTTTCTACTTAGTAAAATTTAAGAAAATGTAATTTTATTTTTATTTTTTATTTTGCAATGTTTTAGCTCAGTATATATAAAAAAAGAGTTTTGGCTGGCTCTGCCAGCTTTGGCTTTACACTATAAATGATTCCTGGGAGGGAGGCACTTTGCAGTAAAAGCATCAAAACTGGACTATTTAAGTCAAAGCATCCAAGGATTTTCATATTACAGCCCAGAGAGACTATAACTGAGGTGTCAAAATCACAGAGGGAAAAAATGTTGTTAAAGAGCTCCAGCGAAAATTTTGCATTTATTTAGGCAAATGGAAATGTGCACAATGACTGCATAGAGCTGAACAGCTCTTGGACACAGGGCTGTTAACCAGTTTGAAAAAAACTGCATCATTAGGAAGACAAGAAATAGCAAAGCAGGATCTAGCTTTCTTATTTCTGGATATTTATGGCTTGTATAAATGTCAGAGGCCAAATAACTGACTTTTATTGGTAATAGCCTGAACTGTATTACAATGTGTATATGTAGTTGTTACAGCAATATATCAGCAAGATGCCACACTAGGTCAGACCTGGTTATATGGATTATAATGGGGTAATATGCAGGCTCAGGAGTTCTCTTTGGATAGGGCTCTTTGTGTCCTTTACTTATAAAACATTTAGATATATATAGCCAATGCTGGAATGTGGAACCATAAAACATCTAATGCAGCAGGAAACTCAGCATCTTCAGTGCCGATACAATCACTATTCAACAAACAGAAATGGAAAAAGAGACTTTTCTCCAACAAAAATTTTCTTTTCTGATAAATGCCTTGTCTAGAGCACATACCGGTGAGCCAACAGTGCAAGAATTTTATACAGCTTATCTAAAATTATGCCATATTGTGCTCTATGCTGTAGTTTTCTGTTATTTCAAATTAATATTGCTCACCTGTGTTTAAAGATTGTTTCTCTCCACTGATAAAGACAGCCTGCTCTGGTAAAGCCATCCTTGCACTGAGGTTCATCTATACTGATTCTTTCCACATTAATATTTTCAGTACACACATGTTTCAGTATTTTCCATCCAACCTGGCCTTGAACACGGAGGTGCACATATACTTCTCAGTGCTTCAAAACCTATGGTTCTGGTGCAGTTATTAGTGTTTTAGCACTGCAGAACTTCTTTTATTAGTTACTTGTAAGACCTTCCACTGCATAATGCCAGGGAGCCTTACCTGCTGGAACTTGCAGTCTTTTCTTAGGAATGCTTTAAGAAACCCAGGCTCTCTCTTTGTGCCTTAGTGTACTTTTGGGGTATAGGAGCTGAACACTTTCATTTTAAGAATGCCTAGTTCAAAATGAGCAAGCTTTTAGATAAAATCAATATAGAAAGCTACATGATCAGAAACACAGTTTCTACAGTATTTAGGGAAGTGAAAGAAATTCCACAGATGGACAGGAAGTCCAGGATTGTCAGTGCATCACACCTATGGATACGGTTACAAGTATTTGATGTAACCTTTGGGCTTAGAGCGCAATGCCACATCCTATGCAGGAGGGAAGGTGCAGATAAAAGACTAGATAGAGGCTTTTAAACGAGGAGAATTCTCCCATTCTGTTTATCTCAGTATCTATAGAATTGAGGTTAGATCCTGCAGACCAAGTTGACAGATGATTGTATCCGAAAGAATTTGAGAAGCAAGTCACTT
Organism: Cephalopterus ornatus; assembly: GCA_013396775.1. Classification (NCBI taxonomy): domain Eukaryota; kingdom Metazoa; phylum Chordata; class Aves; order Passeriformes; family Cotingidae; genus Cephalopterus; species Cephalopterus ornatus. The sequence continues at coordinate 81,366 of VZRE01008289.1, forward strand.
TCTTATAAAGAAATATTTTGTCTCCAGTGGTAAACGACAATCAGAGCCACTATCAGGCTTAAGGAAAATTTTACCATTCCTAATCTAGAGCAATCTAGACTTCTCCTTTCTAATTATATATGTTCTAAGTACACTGTATCTATACAGCTTAAAACTAAGACAGATTTTTTGAATCTAAAAATAAAGATGAGGTTTTGAATAGTCTCAGAAAAGAACAAGTTATTTCCAGAGCTCATTCAACTTTTATGATCACTTCCATGTAATAAATGAAGGTTCTCCTAAAAATACTGATGTACCATTACCTAATTGAACTATTTCATGCAGTACAACCTCAGAAGCTTGGATGATTCTAGATTGAATCTCTAGTAAATGTATCTTCCCACAGTTCGAGCAGGGAGTTTGGAAAATACCTAATTTTAAAAAGTGCTGCAACTGAAATTGTACTGTTTCTCATGCTAATACAGATCAGTCAGTGTGGATGGAAATAGAAAAGGTCAACTCAAAAAGAAAGAATTTGTCTTCTTGCCACAGGCCTTCATTTGCATTCCAGTTGAACCTATTCTGAAGATTTTTTGTGTGTATCTAATGAACTCTTGTTCCTTACACACATGGACGTTTGCAGAGGTGTGAACTTCAGAAATGTCCAGAGGGCTCTGTGAAATGAGAATATCTTTCCCAGCTACAGGATTCAACCTTTCTCAAGGATTAGACAGAGGAAACCTGTTGTCTGATTACATGACACAAATCCCCATGTTTACCTTGCACTTTGAATCAGGTTCCCTCTGTGATCTCATGGGCTGTTCTCAGTAAGGATGAGTATGGGGCAAAAATTCTCCCAGAAAAAAAAATAAGCTGCACCTTGATGTAAGGGTTACCTGGCTGATTTCTGCTAAATTTTGCCCCCTCTTAGTCACAGACTCTTTAAAGGAGGTGTGGTGTCATGAAAGGAAAGCATCACTGTTATTACAAAGCTGGCAAGATGCTCACCAGCTCACTTGCAGGTGACATGGCACAGTCCTTTGCCCAGGTAGAACATCACCCCAGGTGAGCTACCACAGCCAGGGACACAATGTAGACCCTCTGGCCTCCTGTTCTTTGACCGGGAGAGATCAAGTCTGGTCCTTGGCACCTGCACAACTCAAAGAGAGGGTGTGCCTCCTAATCACAACCTGCAAAGATAGTGCTGCTATAGATCTTTTAATTTTAATGTATATTGTGTTTATACGTAGTCAGTGGCAGGAGAGGATTAATGCTCAAAGCAGCATATGCTGGTTGATTGTTAGAAGTAATGCTATTAAAAAGTGATAGTGCTCCAGCTACAAATGGATGCAATTTAATGGATAGTATTAGTAGCAGAGCTGTTCAGCTGAAGCCATGGCTAAAGGGACTCTGGTTTAATAACTTTCTAATTACATCTGTATAAGCTGGGTCACTTAGCAGCAAACTGACAGGTTTACATTTCCTTATGTACTAGGTATTGCTCTGTGTATTAGCCCTACACTAGAATCGCAAATAGAAAATAATTGGGTTGCTTTTTAGCCTCCCCCAATGGTTTAAATTAATGGCAGCGCAGATCAACACAATGTCTTCATGTGTGTGATTTTAACCTTCATTGATTTTCGCAGTTCCAGGGCAGCATGACACTGGCTAGAGAACCATGCTGATGTGATGGCTGTAGAGCCGAGCGCTGAAAGGGCGTTTGTGCAATATTAGATTAGTTCCTGGTATTCGAGAGCACACATTGTGGAAAACTGAAGGCTCCGTTCTCTAAATTATAAGTGTTTGGTATTATTCCTTGGGGCAGAGAAATTTAGTATCATTCTGTTTATGAATGGCTGGCAGTGGCTTTGTACAAAGGTTTGAAATCCCTGAAGAAAATCTGGATGAGGCAAGTTTTCAGATGGGATCAGTGGGGAGGCCGAAGCGCCTTAAACAAACAGGCTCTTGAAGGTCGTACCTAACATCTTCTACATATAGTGAGCGCACTTTTAAATTTTATTAATTGCAGCCATTGCCCGTTACCATGACAGCTAGATGCTGTAATTACCTCACACCTTGGGGAATTTCATGCTTAGTACAGCACTCAGAGTCTACTTCCTGATAGTCTGTTTTTCTTTTGCTACTTTTTTTGTACTTTGGAGAAGTATTGTAGAAAACAGAGATGTATCTTGAAAGAAAAATTCCTCTTTATACTCCCAAGGCACCGCAAGCCCTATTTAGCCATGGCCTGAGGAAACAGTAAAACATAATGATCTCTGTGGGGATCAAATGCAGTGACTGCAGCTGGGTTTTTCCTTTATAACTGCCCAGGTTGGCCAGGACTCACGGAGAAGGCTCCTTGGTGAGAGGGACATGCTGCACTGTAAAATGACTTTGACAACAAGGTTTGCAGGGTGAAAGCCACAACACCCTCATCTGGAGGGATTAGCCTGAGGTCTAGCTGTGAGCTTCTGCATAATCTAGGCATTTCAGCTTCAGGGTAAGGCCACAGCAAAAACCTGTATTTAGGAAGAATGTCCTTTTTTCGTTGGGATGCCTTTGAATTGGAGAGCTGGTTGCAATAACCAGGTGCGCTGGGCACAGGGGGACGAGAGCAGGACAGGGACCTCAGTGCTGCAAACACGGAGGCAGAGGCGCAGGAGAGGGAAGGAGGCTCACATACAGTGCTTGAGAAAATACATCTGTTAATCCCTTCTTTAAGGTGTTAAGCAGGCTCAGCTGTCATGCAAGCCTTGTGCTGGTGATCCACTACAGCATAGCGTTTCTACAAGTAGCTGATTTGAAGCTCACTTACAGTACAATATTACTTCGAAGAGTATTGTAAACAAAGAGATATAGGCTAGGCAACATCTCCTGGGCAAACTTAAACCCTTTAGACTGAAGCTGTGGATTCAGACATTTACACCCAACCAGCAATAGTTCGTGGATCAGGTTTCCAACCTGATGTAGCAGCAGTGCCATTTTATTTGAGTCTGTCAGCATTTTCACATCATAAACCTCAATGTTGCAGTATATTTCAGCTGTTTCTAATCCCTGAGAGCTGAGACTTGGCATATAAATTGCTAACCCATATATTAATTTGAGTAGAAGAGGATAAAGCTATGTCTAAATTATACAACAAATTATATTGATTTTTATTTCAGTTACAGACACGCTGTCTTGCCAAAGTCCTGTAAAATATGTTTTTTCTCTACAAGGAATTGCATGTTCATTATGTTTTACATGAAGTGGTATATTTTATATTGGTTTTAAATGCTTTTGAAATAGCTATTATGTTTACACTAAATAAGCTTTAGCTAATATTCTATTTTGTACATCATTACTCACTAACATCAGAATGGCAGCTGTGAACCAAATGCAGGTCCTTTGGCTTTGGTCTTGTTCTTAATTGATGCAAAGGTTTGCTCAAACTTTATTTTGAATCTGAAAGCCATGTATTACAGTATTTGCTGACAAAAATGCACATCTCAGTGAGAGCCCAAAAGATTATTATTGTTCAAATTTCACAGCATTCAAATGTTGGAGAGATTTCTAACAGAAATAATAAAAATGTATTTATTTTAATCATGGGTATTTACAGAAGAGCATTGGTTATGTTTTTGACCTTAATCCCATTGCTGGTACATATTTATTTACCTGTGTGTGGTGAGGGGACTCAATTGATTATTTCTTTAAAAAAGGAGGGGGGGAATCCACAGCAGACGGAAAATTACCTCCAGCAAATAGAAATGATGTGCCTAGAATATGCTAAACATAAGTATGCTCCATTCTCTGTGTAATACTGCAATCACATGATAGCTTGACAAAATCAAACTTACTTCACCTGCCTTTTAATGAATTTTTAGCATTCTAAAGAGATAGGGCTATTGTATCTGAAGTGAATAACGTTGGGTATATCAGTATATACTGGTTCAGAAGTCAATGAGTTTTCTCCTGACTAGGGGGTTCTTACTGAGATGTTCATTCAGACTTCACAGTTGTGAGACAAATAAGATTCTCCCAGGGCTTTCCCTTCCCCCCTTAACCCATACTGCCCAAATAGACTCCCAGGAAATAGTGGTGTTCAGCCAATAAAACATGAGTCATAGTCTTTGGAGATGAGCTGTCGAGTAATTAGTGATCCTGAGCTCCAGGTACTGTTACTTAGCAACTCCTGAGAACGGATTAACCTTCTGTGGGCATCCCTTGCACTGCCTGTATAACAAGACTGCTTTTTATACTTGTTCATATAGTCAGGTATAAGCGTCCTACAGACCAATCAGAGATTTCCCTGAAAAAAAGTACATATATTGCACTGCATGTGCAGTGAGCTGGGTACACCTGAGACAAACCAAGCAGCACCAGCACAGCACAGTTAATCTGCCCATGAGCAATAACGCAGATGTACCTCAAACACCTTTTTCATGTATAGATCAACTATACAAGCCATAATCCAGGGCTTCACTATTATAATAATTCATAGTTCGATATGTTTTAATATCTGCGGTAATATGTTCGTTGTAGCACATAAAACAGAATAGCCTGACACGTGCAGTGACTTTTTCTCTTAGATTTCTAGGCAATGCTTTGGTCAATCTCACCAGCTGTTGAAAAATCCTCAACAGCAAGCCAAATTTCCTTTTCTTTTGCTGCCCAAAAAAAAGGAGTAAACTTTGGAAAGTCATATTTGGCAAACTATGTTAGACAATAGAGTGCACTGTGGAGACTCCTTTTGAAATGAGACTCATCTGAAGGTGAGTGTTGTCTATTATTCTGTGATCTGCTCTTCTGATGTAAATATAAAATCCCCATGAATATTAATGGTAGTTTCCTGTGAAATGTCTAAACAGGAAAGAACAGGGACTATAAAAACCAATTCACTTGACGTGACTGGTAAAATTCCTTATGCTGTAGTAATTTCTCAGAACCATTCTTTATCCCTCAGAACAAAATTACTGTTTTCACTATTGCTATACTTTTTATTATCTTTTGTGTAAATAGTTATATCCACCATGTTAACATTCACTTAACATTATTTGGGATCACAGAAAGGGTGACTGGAAGGGACACAAGCAGGTCTAGGCCAAGTCCAGCTCAAACTGACACATTCTCAGATCAGTCAAGGTATGGTCCTGATAAGTCCTGAAAACCACCATGGGTGGAAACTCCTCAGCCTCTTTTGGGCTATCTTAATCTCCCAGGCCACAGCTGATGATCATTGTCCTCATATTTCACCTACCACTACTGTAAAAAGTTTGGCTCTGCCACCTTTTTAATTAACCCTTAGGTAGCTGAAGGCTGCTGTAGGTTGCCATTTCAACCCCTCTTTACCAAATCTTCAATTAGCTTAAGAATATAAGCTCTTCCCTAATATGCTTTTTGTTCGACTGTTGTTTCTAGCCTGACTGTTCGATTGCTGCACTTGCTCTGCTCAAACCACTAAGGGGTAATTTTCCTTTGGTACAGCTTGTTCCTGCAGTTTCCTGTACTACATCTTTTTTGGTGCATGTGGGGAACAGAAGGCTAAAAACATCTGTGCAATCCAAAGGTTCCTCCACCCTCTGATGACTGATTTCAGTAGGTGGAGATAAAGATTTCAGTGATAGCAATGGGCAAGGCCAGGCTCAGGTTGTAAATGATCTGCAGGTTAAGAAGACAACTACAGTAACGTTTTACTCATCTGTTTTGGCACAGAAACAGTCAAGAAAGATTAGGCTCAAAAGCTTCCTGCCTTTATTTCCTTCCCCCACTTTCATTAACCTGGATGGCCAGCAGGTGATAACAATTTATGCAAATCCTTTTCTCTATAAAACATTTTACCTTTTGACAATAGGCAACCAAGCAGATGACACAACTACAGACAAGAGGGTTTTGAAGACCCAATTTAAAATCTGAGATACCGTATTTTTTTCAAAAGCTTTTCTAAGGATAAGATAAGAGTGTAATCCCTTGGTTTGGCGCAAATGTTTTAAGACTTTGTGTTTCTAAAATCCAATTTGAATTAGCCTTGAAATTCAAAGCTGTTTATGTCTACTGAACCAAAAGCCACTGTGTGATGCATATAATAGAAAGTATTGTACAGTCGCTCTACTCCTCCCTTTCTGAAGCTGGTCAGAATTTGCCAAGAAGATCATCCAAAGGCAAAATGTCATAACCTCAGAAAAAATAATTTTAAAAAGCTAGTCCCTTTGCAGCAAAGGACTTACAATGCTTCCTTTTCCTTATACTCCTCTAGCCTTATAATTTATTAGGAACTCTTGCCACCAAATATGCTTAGGATAAACTTGACATTGTGTGTAAAGTTATTTCCAATAGCATGTTGTATAAAATGCTTCTTGATACTCCTAACAGCTTGAACAAGTCTGTGCATCCTTGGGAGTTAGCACTTTGGGAATCTGCATGCTGATGGAACTTTTGAGAGGAGGGTCCATCAGATAATGAGATGTTGACTTGCTCTCATTTCAAATCATGCATTATTTAAGAAATTAGAGAAAAAGGTTGAGCAAACTGTCATGAATGCCTTCACTCCCAATAAGCCTCCCTATACTTTCACCTGAAATAGGCTTCTTTATCAAAGTTTGCAAACTTTCAGAGTCTATCATCAATTGCTTTCAAAAATTCTGATACTTTAGGTGGTGGAGTAAGTAACCTCTTTGTGACTTAGGTACAACACGTATTTAATGAGGTGTATCCTGCTTTAACTCCCTGATGTGGTTGGAACAATGGGAACTTGATTCATAAGCTCTATTTCTGAAAGTAACTTTCTTCTACTCATTGTTAAAAAAACCTCAGTGTTATGCCAACTACTTTAATAACCACGTCTATATGTGAGAAAATCACCATGCAGATTACTCATTCAGTGAGTAGGAGGGTTTGCATGTAGTAGATGAACCATAAAACTAGCATGCTGACCAGGGAACTAAGGAGGTGCACCTAAAGAGGCCAAAAAGGACTAAGCCACATATCTATCATGAAACACAGAAAATCAGGAGATCTGGATAGGAATTAAAGTCTTGAACCTTATTCTGCCAGTAGTTTTTTATCTATCAGCCAGTTTTCAAGAAGAAGAAAACAGTAGTAGTTGGAGACAATGGTCAATGCCTTACCTTCTGTCCTGTAGATCACCAAGGACATGGAATAACCAGATTCAATTTCCATGCTTCGAGAATTACACTGACATATCCGGTCTCCTGGAAGTTGTAACTCACCAGCACATTCTCAGGTGCTTTCTTTCAAGTTCTTGAAAGCTGTTGCATTGCACATGGAATAATTAAATATTTATTAGGGGCCAACATCACCTTAGGATATGTATAGTAGGGGCCAACATCATAAAATCATAGATTCATGGAATGATTTGGGTTGGAAGGCACCTTACCTTTAAAGATCATCTAGTTACAACCCTCCCTGACATGTGCAGGGACCCCTTTCACTGGACCAGGTTGCTCAAAGCCCCATCCAACCTGGCCTTGAACACTTCCAGGGATGGGGCATTCACAACTTCTCTGAGCAAGTCATTCCAGTGTCTCACCACCCTCATCATAAAAAATTTCTTTCCTATATCTACCCTCTTCTGGTTTAAAACCACTACCCCTTGTCCTGTCACTAGTCCCTTTCTCCATCTTTCTTAAATGCTCCCTGTAAGTATTGAAAGGCCACATTAAGATCTTCGCAAAGCTTTCTATTCTCCAGGTTAAAAAACAAAAACAAACAAACAAACACACACAAAAACCCAAAACAAACAAACAAAACCAACTCTCTCAGCCTTTCTTTATAGGAGAGGGGCTCCAGCTCCCTGATCTGTATTTGTCCATTGCTAAACAAGTGTACAGGTGACTAGATCTATATAAGGTAGAAGGAAACTGTAGCAGTGTCTTTGACAGCTATTATAGTAGCAACTCCCTGAGTATTTTTCTTGTTTCAAAGTAATTTTAATTTATATTAGCACTGATGACAATGTAGACCCTGTCCTGGTTGCACCAAATCCCTTTTAAAAGTTGCAAAGATCCTCTCAGCAGAGTATAATGAACACACCTGCCATCTGCTTCCTACATCTGTGGGTGATGCTTATCAAGGGCTTGTTCAAGGGCTAGTACCTGTTACAGCTACTTTGGATTAAACTGCAGTGATGACCTGAAAAACGGTGGCTTAACAAATGAGACACTTAAAGCAAATGGATAATCAACAAAGCTTTATTTACGAGCTATCAGGCCATTATATTAATGTTTTAAATATCTGGCTTTTTGTCTCATTCATCTGTGCCTGAGTGGGAAAAAATCCATAACAAGTGTAGCTTCCTAATGAGAATAATACGAACAAGAAAAAAAAAATCTTCTTAGCTTTAAAAGTAAATGTCACGATCTATGTAAAAGTTAGTCTTTTGATACTGTTTGTGAGACCAACATCATATTGAATTACCTTTGTGCTACTTTTCCACTCTCTAAACCCCACTCTTCAAAGCTTTGTGGCTGTGCATTGCTGTGTGAATAGGCTTATGGACGCTATGAACTCTTAACAAAAAATCCATTATAATAATACTTTGCTGTTTCAGGGATATTCACTGTATAACAATCCTAATGGTTCTGGTGAAGTAATAGGTATGGAAATGCTGGGTAGAAGATAGCTTCTCCCTACTTGAGTTGCTATATGAAAGGTTCTGGCTCCAGTTATTGATAATCTAACCACCTGCAGCACTTAAACTTGCTTTTTACTTTTGTCTCCAGCAGTAGTCCCATTGCATTCAGTAGGACTGCATACATGATTAATCTGATCAAGGTCTAATTAGTGAAAGAAGTGCAGCCGTTGGTGCTGCAGACAGAAGGGTATGCCCTGAGCCTGTCTACCAGACACATTTTTAACCCCTGTACCTGTACCCATGTGCCCACACAGGCACGAGCTGCATGCAAAATGTTATTCTGAACAAGCATTTAAATCCAGATGTAAAATAGTTTCACAGTTTGCACCCTCTGGGGAACCAGACTAAAACCATCCATTTTGATTCTGGACTATTTCAGAGGCCTCATCAGGAGCATTTGGTGAATGCAGAGATCCCTTCCAAGGGGAAAGTAGCAAGTGAATATTTATTTGTCCTGCTTTTAAAACAACAAGAACATCTTCAGTCAGCAGTTAAGGGCTCAGTTTCTCCACGAAGTGATTAAAGAACAATGCTGCTCTGGCCCTGAGTGGAATCACTTGGAGAAAGAGCAAGATATGTCTCCTCGAAACACTTCAGCCCAGAGCCAGGGCAGACTCATTACTTCCTGTAGCCCAAATTGCCTACAGAAACTAATCACCCAATTTAACCAGCCAGGGAAGGTGTCTCAGGCTAGATAATCTCAATCTTTCAGGTCTTTCGCTGCTAAACTACATTACAAATGCACGCTGATGGTAATGATTATTTGCAATAATTAGCACTGCATGTTTTTGAGAATAAAAAGTAGTGATTGAGCATTGGGGTCTTTTTTTTTTTTGTTAAAACAGTCACAGTCTGATGTGCCAAAGATGCTTTTGTCATATTTCCTAATGGGACAGGGGTATAAAAGGCATTTAAGTTTTACGGGAATTATTGAATGAATACTTTAAAGGTATATTTTCTCTGTAAAAACAGTTAGCATTTAAAAAAATATTCCCACCCAAATTTTGATTATTAGGCAGATAATAATTAGCTGAAGTAGGTAAGCACTGGAAGTAAACTGAAGAACTGGCTAATGGAAGAACTGAGAAGTAGGCACGTTGACAGATGAAGTCTAATACTATGAGTATACGTAACATGAGTAACTGCACTGAGATTGACTCCATAAATCATTCTATTCACGAAAATTCTGGTGAGTCCTCAAAGCACTGTGAGTTTTTGTGGGCACTGAAAAGTCATACTAAGTGAATATTCATGGTTCAGTGTTGACAGTGGCTTTCTTTCCAACATTTGAAAAATTTCACTCATTCAGTCTGGACAGGGAACATAATACTGTGTTAATTAAATGCCCAACTAAGTGACACAAGTGGCAAGTATGTAATAATTAAAAGGAAAAGTTCACATAATAGTTCAGATAAAAATTTTCAGATCCTGAATATTTGGCAAATATTTATAAATTATAAATGAACAGCTAGAAAATTAATTATTGACTTGTGAATTATTTACTAACCAGAACAGATGTTAAAGTTTTGCATTATTTATTATGATGCATTTATTTCAGTGCTGAATATAATCTATGAAAATAATAGTGATATTATAACTGTATTATTTAAACAGGTTGATCAGTCGTAATTATTATCCCTAGTTAACCAGGGAGTCAACTAAAAAACACAGGGAGGGAGATTTTCAAAGGACCCAAGGGGTGAGGGTTCCACAAGTCTAATAAAAATTAATGAGAGTTGCACTTCTTAATCCCTCGAGTGCTTATGAAAAATCTTCCATAGGGAGGTTAAATTGCATGCCCAGGAGAAGTCAAGAGCTAGTAATAGAGCATGAGAGTTATGGTCCCTACTTAAATTTGCTACTAGTTACATGCAATGTCTCCTATGTTTTGGGGCTGGGTTTTTTTGTCACAATACTGGAATGTAAGAGTCATTAGATACCAGGCTTCCCTAATTAGACCAAGCAGTTCATCCCTCTGGCCAGCCTGCAAGTAACAAATTCATTGTTCAGGTATTCATGTATTTGCTGTTTGCCAACCAATTATTATCTCTTAATTTCTTCGCTTTCTCCCCAAGACTACATTGAAACAGAAGGTTGTTCTTGTTGTCATTTTTTTAATGAAATTAACTATCCTTTAGCAGCCATCTCATTAAACTCTAGATTTTTCATTTCATGTGTGGAGCTGAGATAGATTGCCTGGCTTTGTATGTCCATGGCATATTATAAAATCCTAAGACCATGAAATTGCAGTGTTGGCACTACAGTGATATAAGTAATCTTTGAGCCGTCCTGAAGACCAGTTAGAATCCTCACATATACAACACCCCAAGAAGAAGATTACTTTTTGTCCCTTATCATTTTGGTTTTGGCATATTTCACAAAGCCACCTTTGTTTATTCCTGCTTTATGGCACTCGTTACAGGAATCTGTCTTAACATCTGTCCATCAGCTGTGATATTTAAATTAACTGTATTGTGTCCCTCTTGCTTACTGTTCATCCAGGGTAAAAATACTTGGAAAATACTTGGGCGTCTGGCTTAATTTAATGTTATTTTTTCCGTGCCCCCCATCTAATTTTCCAGTTCCTCTTAGCAATATTGTATCAAAGTCTTGCAGTGAGCTTGTAGATCTGCCGCCACAGTCAGTGAGTTCATGTTACTTCTGTTAGGTAGAAATCCACCCAGTCCGGAGGCAGGTCTCTTTTGGTGGTCCCAAAGGAGAGTCACACTTTCTTCAAAAAGGATGTGCCACTTGGGAATACCTACCTATAACTTTTCAGCTTGGGCCATAAATAAAAATATAGAAATGGCTGTGGTAGCACAATAAAACCTGTACATGTGATTTTTTTTTTTCCTTCTGGTTTATATTCAGCTGTGTAGGGAAACAGATGTTACAATCTTTGCAATTTATACAGTAACTTTTGGCTAAAATCTTGAATGCATCTTATAAATTTTAATGAATTGAGCTATACAACAGCCTTGTGAGGGACTGAAGTTCTGCTATGTCCATTTCACGAATAAGAAAACTCAGGAACTGATAAATGTAATAACTTGAGAAAGATTATACAAAGTGTCATGGGCAGACACAGGAAGAAAACTAGAAACTGTATGCCCACTTATCACTTCACCTTCCCAAGTTCCAAAAACTTATGGAAATCTGTAGAACAAAACACTTGGCTGTCACTGTTAGCTTTGGAGGGCTTTTTATGCTGCTCTGATGAGATCTGGCTTGAATCTGAAGATGGAAATCACCCTGTCCTCTTCCCATTCATCCTTTCATCTCCATCTGACCCACTGTGTGCCAACAAAATATTCTAGTTTGAAAAGGAGAGGATAATGTATGAAAATAAATATTTTAATTTGGGGTTGAACACCTTGGAGGATTCAGAGAGGGCTGATAAACCCTGTAGTTAAGGGAGGAATTGATGTCCCTCTCACCTGGAGTAGGTGCACTGGTCCCAACACCAATCGTGGATTTATTATTCCAGCTTGTGAGATGGTTTTATGCCAATGTGATTTTCTTTGTGTGGCCAGGCTGTAAGAGGATGAATAGGGCTTTCCATGAATGTGTCTTGACCTGACCCCAGAAAGGCATCTTGATTTCTCTTTCTAGTGTCCCAACCAGCCCATAAAATCCACAGTTCCCCTCCTATCTGTCTAAATCGGCCCAGCTAGCAGCTCTAGCTTATACCTACCATCAAAAGCCTAGGATACCAACTATGTTAAAATCCTCTAGGCTTTAAAATAAGCATGTGGTTGTTGTTGTGCTGACAATATTATTAAGCAAACATAAATAAAATGTCTGCATCTTTTATTTTTCCAGAGGTCTCTGTAATCCTCTTTAACTTCAGTTGTTTTAAAAAAAAAAAAAAATCCTGTCTTTTCTTCGAAATCAAATGGAGACCTATTCTTATTGAAATGAGATGCATAAATCATTCTGCCAGAACAAGTAGTTCAGATCTGGTCATCACAGAAAAAATAGTAATAATCTGCTATATAGAAATTAGTGTGAGCACACATTTTCTACTTGAGGGGCAAAAGTGATCTATAACAAGAAAAAATACTCTGCTGGGATCCTTTTTAATAAAGAAAAGCAGCAAGCCACTGGAGAGGTGTTAAAGTCAAAGCATATCTTAGTCACAGAGTTTATAGATGAATTCCAACAAAAGAGATGTTAAGGTATGGTTTGGTGTTCCTGTAAGTAAAATCTGCTGCACCACACATATTTCATAACCATTTAGAGTTTTGCTGACAAATAGATTGATATTAATATTTTAAATTAATGTATGAGTGCTTGATTTTTCTCAATGATAAATAATCCAGCAGTTCTGTAGATGATGAATGTCCCTGCTCTAAGAAGCTTGAGAGCTGACACTCTGAGGAAAATGCGTAATGCAGCTGCTACCCCTGAAACCTGGGGCTGAATTCAGTGCAGGATTTAGGAGCCTGTAGTGAGAAGTGCCTACATCCAAAACTACAGTCCAGCTGCCCTCACTTCTCTCTCCTCCAGTTATTGTCTGTCGTTACACACATCTCTATATGATTATGAAGGTCTTGTAGCATTTGTGTTCGGTGTCCTCAGTGGTCACATGCAGACTGTGCCTGGTGAGGGCAGCCCAGTGCCTGGCTCCAGCCAGCTCCAGGACCTGGGCTTTGCCCAGCACAGGCTGTGCTTTGGGAAAGCTTGTCTGCAGCAGAGAGCACAGCACCCACTCTGAATCTGTGCAGTTATAAGAAAATATCAACTTTTATAACTCCACTAGCTGCAATTCTTTGTGTCATCCACTTCTGGTCTCTCTGCAAGTGAGCCCGGCTGGCCGGTTTGCCCTGTGATGGTCATGCGATGTTCCTGAAGGAGGTGGTGATGTGCTCCGGCGCTCGGGTACGGCCAGTTCTATGTGTGAGCTTACAGATGTGCTAAGGCACAAGCTCTCCCCGCTCCACCCTTACACAGTTTTGCAATGCACGAGTCTTAGCATGTGACAAAAAGTCGGTTCAGGGTCCGAGAGCAGCTTTTAGAGGCACAGAGGACGGCGCCGAGGTGATCCTTTGCTTCTCTGCTCCAAGTGCCTTGATGTGCAGCGGGAGAGAGCGGGCTGGAGGCTGCAGACTCTGCCTTCAGCCCTGTTGTCTCTCATGTTCAGCGCCGCGTTAATCTTGGGTGTGCGAGTTCCTGGAAGTCGTGACTCCCTTCCCTCCGAGCAGCATCACGTCTGCTTCCAGCAACCTTCTCTCACTCCTGAAGAAAGGCACATCTCCGGTATCTAAGGAGCTCTCCCCTAACAAAACACCATAAGGGAGCGGGAAGGAAGGAATGCCCCCCAGCTCTGAGCGCGCAGGAGGGGAGCTGCGGCATCGCTTTGCAGCCCTGCAGTTAGCAGTGACCTGCTGATGCTGCTGCATCTGATGTACGGACGCTGTCAGTCCGGGCACGTTTCCTTAGCATGCCCCTGAGGGACGCAGTTACTCAGCCTGTTTCCTCCAAACAGGGAGTTCACCCTCGAAAATTATGATTTGTAATTGTAGCCCTAAACCATACACTGTAGCTGTGAAATAGTCGGCTGATTTCTTCTCCCATAAAAAGCACTTTGAATTTATTCCCTTTCCTAGTCACTGGAAAGCAATTTATAACATTCTTGTTCTCCAGCTCTTGATTACAATGAGGTCCAGCTCTCTGGCCAAATGTAGAGTTTATTTTGTTTAACATCCATTTTGATAAATGTGTTAACAAATTGCAATCAAACCTGTATTTTGTTAATACACTCTTCAGAAATTCTCTTCCCCTCCTTAACACATGTCATCAGTGACACACAAACAGGTCTAAAGCCTAACTTTTGGAGCTCTTCATTTGGTGTTGTAATTAGGTGTAAAATAACAGAGTCTTCATAGTCTCAGGTCCATAGTCTTCTTAAACTCTGTTCTGCACAGCAACAGAGAGCAAAAGTCAGGGCTCTGTAGGAAACCCACAGGAAGATAGCAGCTTAAAAATAAATTATGATCTTGATGAGCTGTTTGTTTGGCTTTCTGCTCATTATCCTTCAGGCAGATGAATTGCCTTTAACAATCTAAAGTGGTATGGAGAGGTTGTTTCAAAGATATAAGTGGTGAGACAGAATGGGGATTGCAAAGAGAAATTAGAAACTGGTCTGATATTCTATTAGAAATTGTCTGATAGGGCAAAGAGAGAGAGCTTGTTCCTAAGCATCTCCCCTCTACTGTTCCATCAGCTGAAGTAACCTGTGCTTCAGAGTAAACGCTTTGACAGATCCAAAGTGCTACCAAGGAAACTGGATAATATGCTGTATTTTATCCCAGCTCTGCATTTATTGCAAATAACCAAGTGCAACCAGGAAACTTCTTGTAAAAGAGCCCAATTGTATCAAGGAGTTCTATTGAAAAAAGTGCCAGATCAAATGGCTGGGATGAGAAATCATTTGCAATCTTTTTTCATCTCTCATTTCCATGCAGATGAATGCTCAAACTTGTGAAGTGTGCAAGATTCACATGTTGTCCCACATGGGTAAGACAGGAGACCTTTGGTCTTCTTCCTGAGACATTTCCCATTTTGAGGGACCACTCACTCAGCACCACCCTAATTAAAAGTGGAAGGGAGCTCCCTACAAAGAAGCTTGATATTGTTGTTTTAATGCACTCCTGTTGTACTCCTATCCTGAAGGAGTGGTCTTTCTATGGAGGCTGGGAAGAATAATACACAGCCACTCTTCTGCCTCTTTGATGCAGGAGAATGCTTGAGGATCAGCCTACTCCAGTCCTGAGGCTGACTGAAAACTGCAGAGTGTCGCAAAGCCACTGGAGTGGGCCAAGATCCAATGTTTGTTCATGTATGAGATAAACTGATGCAAAAAGATACCATTTTTCTTTGCCATACATATGATAGTCATGTTTCCAAACCCTGCAATTTCAAAATTGTTTAATTGTCATATAATGGTAATCATGATTGTTACACTACTTTATGTTATGTCTTGGGAAAAAAGGGAGTAGGAAATTTGTTCTGCATGAAACTACCAGATTGAGGTATGCAGCAGACACATGAGCTTGTGTCTACATTAATTTACCCACTGACTGCATCTTAAATTTAATATCTGTTCTATCATACTCTTAATTAAGCCCTAAGTAATTTAAAGCTTTGAGGTGGGCTACTATTTTATTTCTAGCAGTGGTTCATGGAAGTGTGATTCATATATGTGAATAAAAATAGATTAGGACAGGCCTTCCCCAGCGTAAACTGTTACAGCTCCAACAACTCATCTTTCAGAGAGAGGACCTTAGAAGTGGCATAGAGATTTTAGGGTGAGATGTGTTACTCATATGTGGCAAAGCTACAGGACCATGCAGAAGGGGCTTCTGGGCTGAACCTCAGGCCTTTGTGTTGGTCCCACTTCATATTTGTTCCTATCTAAAGAAAGATTAATGATTAAGTGAACACAGAGGAATTATCACAATAGAGAAAGAAAATATATCCTGCTGAAGAAACAAGGTGAGGAGGGCTACTGAAGAAAATAGCACCTCCCTTTAGCAAATTTCTCACTTCACACAA
Organism: Cephalopterus ornatus; assembly: GCA_013396775.1. Taxonomy (NCBI): domain Eukaryota; kingdom Metazoa; phylum Chordata; class Aves; order Passeriformes; family Cotingidae; genus Cephalopterus; species Cephalopterus ornatus. The sequence goes on from VZRE01008289.1 coordinate 97,534, forward strand.
AAATAGCCCGTGCTCAGATGTGTGGTCAGTGGGGAGCTCTCTGCCAGGGCAGCTTCAGCACATTAATCACCAACCTTTGATATCCAGATGCAAAGCCCAACTCTCACGGGCATCCCAGAATGTTATGGCACTGAGTCTATAAACCAATAAATGTGTTTTGCTGATCCAGACAACGTTGAACAACTCGGTTTTGAAACAAACAGATCTACTGCTGTGTGAAACTCCTTCTGCGGCACTGAATAGAAACATAATTACCAAAGATTTAAAATCAACTTCCAGCTGAAAACTTGCCACAATATGCTTGTGTTTCACAACTAAACCTTTTTCTGCAGTCCGTGCTGGCAATGCCTCTTGCTAGATGCCTATTGAGCAAAGCCTATTATCAGTGTGGCTGGGGTACATTTTGGGGTAAATGTGAGAATATGGCTCCTAACGAGACCGGTGCTGGTGAAAAATAATGTCTAAATATAAATGGTATCTAAATATTTCCAAAACTTGTCCTTTCATTTTAGAAGTAGTAATAAATAATTAAACCAGAAGCAAGATACCAAAGATACCCCAGTTACAGCTGTACTGTGCACTGCCCTTCCTGTTTTTAGGATGAAAATACTACAAGTGTTTATCCTTCTTATTAGCAGGAAATTTATAATCAAAGTCTCTAAGTTGATTTAAAACATGGGAGCACTTCGACAATATGTTTCTCTGATGGTGTCTTCTACATACATCTGTCCTGATACTGTGGGGCTCCTCACCTTCATATAATCTCAGTTCATTCCTTGGGTTTATTCTCTTTTTCCATGTAAGTTGAAGTGGAAACAGAAAACACAATTCTAACAGCAAAAAACCTAAACGTATATTTTAACTATCAGACAATGGTGATTATATAAATTGATAAGTGGCCAGTGGCAAGTTCCACCTGAACGTGAGGAAGGACTTCACTGGGCAGGTGACTGAGCACTGAAACAGGTTGCCCAGAGAAGTTGTGGAGTCTCCTTCTATGGAGATATTCAAAAGCTGTCTGGACACAATCTTGAGTAATATGCTATAGTATCACCTGCCTAACTCCATTGGTCCCTTCTAACCTTCCCCATGTTGTAATTCTGTGTAAACAAACAAATAAACAAACAAAAAAACCCTGATAAAACAATGTGTTTGAAACTTCTCTTTAATATGGAAAATGTTTGCAGCGTTTTTAACAAATCTAAATGCTCAGCAGAAACTAAATATTGGAAGAAAGAAAAATAATTTTGCTTTGTGCTTTTTTTTAAGTGGATTTACTGTTTTTCTTCTGTCTGTCCTTCGATGTTTTTTTTTTCTCTCTCTGAGTAAAGGAGAGAAAAATGGAAAAAGAAGTAAAAAAGAAGAGGAAATAGGACTAAGCAAAAATAGGATGACTTCTACCACTAAAAATTCAGAAGCAAATTTCTAAGATTTACTGCATTAAGAGAATGAAAGAAATGAAACATTTTTAGAAGAGCCTGAAGAACAAAAAAATAGTTCCATTTTGTTGTTTTTCCTCATTTTCAGGCTGGCTCTACTACAAAGAAAATGAAAAAACTGTCATTATTATCATTAATCTGGTTCCATTCAGCCATGCTTGTTTATCTACAGCACAGACAGTAATGCAAAGGAAAGGCACAATGCCTTTATATTATTATCTCCTCTAAATGTGCAAGAGTTTATGAATAAACTATTTATCAGCTTTCTTTGTGACCAGTTCTGAATTTTCTTTAAATTTACATTATTATTACTTGCAGAGAACCTTCCACTTTGACTCCAGCGTATTTTCTTCTACTCCCGTATGATCAAAGTGTCTAATGCAGGAGGACCTTCTTCTACTCTGCCAAAATCTGTCAGAGTTTTCTAGCTATGCCACGGAAGGCGGATGGAGTAGAATAGTACATGAGATTAATGTTATGCTACAAATTGGTACAAAGAAATGAAAATTAACTGATATAGCACAATACCATAGCCTTGATTAGTTTATATTAGGAAATTTCTCAATTTAAAATTTTCTTGCTTCAAGATAAAACATTAAAATTCTCTCTGTGTGGAGAATGTCTGCATTGTGTCTCATTTCATACATTTTTCTTTCCATTCATCTTGTCTACTACCATGTAAATATGTTTTCAAAGTTATTCTTCCTTTCTGAGTAGCTTTTGCTGGCATTTTTCACACTCTGTGTGTTTTGTCACTCTTTATTTTGTTCTCCCCTTCCTCAATCAGGCATTTGAACAGGAGATGACAGTCTTCAAGTTTTCTCTGGGGATCTAAAGTAGAACAAGATATAATCAAAAGTTGGTCATGTCATGATATACATTTATTGAGACAAAAACATCTTTATCCGAAAAAAGTGTATGTTTATAGGTATATTTTTATACTAATGACTCACTGGATGTGTTGCAATTTTTAATGGTGCATGAGTAATGCCTGGGAGTCTGTATTTAAATGTGGGGGAAATCTTGACATTTTTAAAGGGAATTCTCTGGTGTTGTTTCTATGGTAACTTTTCTAAAGGGATGATATTTTTTCAGTTGATTTTTAATTGTGATCAACAGTAGAGTAACTAAAATGTTGAACGTAAAAGAAAAGAAATTATATTTGTGATGAGCCATTTCAGGCCAGCAGGAGACCTCACTTAAGCCCTTAACTGGGGGCCTAAAGGACTTTCTCTGTTCATGGACTTGACTTGGGGTTTTGGAAGCAAGGAAACAGGATGAGAGGCACAAGCATCAGGGAACATAGATAGTGGGGTTACAGCAAAGTAGTCCCCAGTAGTGCCAGGTCAAATGTTTGGCTTAGTGAAGCAGAAGACATGCGGATCAATCCCAAAGCTTTACCTAGCTAAAGAAACAAAACTATTAAAAATAGCGAATTAAAGAAGAAGAAAAAAAGAAGACCTTAAAGAATGCCTTCACTCATCCTTTTCTCAACAGCATCTTCTCAACTTTCTCAAAGAGCTGAACAGCAGAAAGTTTCTATTAATCATAGCTATAACTCCAAAAACTTCCTGTACATATATGTTTTAAAACAATGCAATACCTTCAGGTATAGTTTCCTTTTACCTGTGAAGTCAGGCCCTCGTGTGCTTTTTTCCTACAAGCAGGGCTGGGTAGTAGGAAGGGATATGAGCTTTGATCGTGGCACACATTTCCTGGCCTCTGAGGTTCTTCTGGGAGAGTTACACTTTCATGCACAAAACAATTGATCCAGGTACTAAACCTGTAGCTCTTCCCTGGGTACGTTAAAAATCCATCCTGAGATCTCCACAGTGCCTTCAGGAGCTCTGAGTCCAGGACCAGAGGGAGGCTGGAAAGACTTCCAGAGGAAGTTTTTCCATAAGTACTGTTTCTCATTAATTTCCTTGAATTCATAAGGAAACATAAACACATAAACCTTAGGAGCAGCTATGTTGAAGACTATCTAATTCATTGCGGAAAACTAAATTCTATATGTAGTTTTGGATGGCAAAGCCCTACATTTTTTTGGGCTCTGTGTTTGAAAGGGCTACATCAGTAGTATTACTGACAATCTAAAATTTGATATTGAATTAAGAGAAACCTTGGAGATTTATTGGAAAACTTTTTGTACAAAGTTGCCATACACAGAGTGAGTGATTAAAAGGAGGGAAGAGGCAAGGTCTTTCTTTCAAAAGACTGAACAAATCACCAAAAAAAGTGATAAACAGAAAATCTTCGAACAGAAAAGCTTTGACTTTCCTTCTGCAATTAGCTTTGCATGAGAGGCTTGTCAGTGCATGTTTTATCAAGCTCTGGCATGACCCTTCCACTCTTTGCCCTTCCAAAACTCTGGCAAAGTTATGAGAATACAATGATTAGCATGCAGATGTAGCTCTCAGTGTCACTTGTAAGACCACTGTTAAAGGTGAAAACTTCTGTTCAGATAAATCAGCACCACTGCTCTTCTTCTTCCATTTAAAAAAAAATGAGACTTCAGTGATAATTGCTTCAAGCACCAAGTGTCTGAGTGCAGGTAAGAGCTTAGAGACCATACTTACATTTACTGTAAATTGACATACCTGCGTCAGTAAATCAGTGACTCTAAAGTCCTACTGGTTTAAATGGAATTTTAAATCTATGGAACTCTGTTTTGAACTTAATTGGAAAAATCTACTGAGCGTGTGCGTGTGACTCATTACATGAAAAACACAGGGTAACTGCTTTTTCAACAACCTTTCTGATTTCATATATAATCTGAAGATATGAATTTAAAGCATGTATTTTTGAAATGCCTGTGTGATACATTCTTTTTAGCATGCTATCACACATGACTATTTATCTAGGTTTTACTGCTTGTGGTTGCGTAAACCAATGCAGTCACCCTCCTGTTTCTATAGCCAGAAAAAGCAAAATTTTTCAATGTTCTCAAATGCTTGTATGACTCAGAGAAGAAAGGGACTTTCCAAAAGTTATCTAGTCTCTATCCTCCTTCCTATAAGTGTCAGAGTCTTCTTTCTGTTTTTGGTAAGTATTAATGCTTTCAAGACTCTAGTTATATTACAGATGCCACTTACATAGTGCCCACTTGCTTTACTGGCCAAGGGCCTGCTTCCAATGAAGGGACATTTTGTCATTCCTTCAGTAGGAGGAGAACAAGAGGAAAACCCTGGCAAATTGCTTTCTAAAACAGGGAGTTGGGGTGGGAATGGGGGTGGTGTCTTTATTAGATACAGTGAAAGTACAAGAAGAATTTTATGTGTGTCTGCCATCCTTGTGGAATTATCTGTTGAGGCCCAGCTCCAGGACCAGTGTTACTGGTGATGTTGCTAATGCTGCTCAGACTTCCACTGTTTCTGTGTGTCACAACATAAAAGCAAGACCCTTATCAGGGACACTAAAGCAATGCTAGCAGCAACTAGAAATCTTAAATAAAGGAGAGTGCTACTAGTACATGAACTTTAGTTGGTCAGACAGTGCTCTACAATTCTGACTTTTCTTAAAACTTTGTGTAACAGTTTAAGTGCTGTCTCCATATGTTTTCATAGAAAGCATTGCTGTATATTCCACAGAGATGGTCTTTCTCTGCAGTCAGAAATGGAAGGTTGGTGCAAAAAGAAACTCAGTGGGACCTTAGAAGCACAAAAGAACTTTGTAAACCATCTGCTTCAGAACTTTAAACTATTTATAAAAGCATTTTATTATTTTAAATTTATAATGAAAACAATTTAAAGCTAATAAAAATGTTCTAACATCAGATTGAGGTAGGTTGGAAGTGAATTTCAATCAATATAATGAAGGACAATTTTCTAACGTAATCCATGTTTGTCCCGAGGCTACCACTATTAGAAGATAAGACAGAAAGACCAATATCTGTCTCAAAGGCAGGAAAAACACATCTTGATTTCAGATCTCCTGCAGATTTGCAGCACTGGCTACTATTCTGAAAATACTTTTTCGTATGTAAACTGTACTGGTTTGTTTTCATCTCAGGAAAGAAGAAACAAACAACCAATTACAATATTAAAATAGCACTTTAACAAGCTAGTCTGCTGATGTTACAGTAGAGAAAACTAATACCTAACAGTTCTCTGCATTCTTGGCACGTGCAGTACTGATGCGTAAAAGAAGTCCAGCACTTCGATGATAGCCACATTTTGTTATAACAAGATCACAATGTAAAATCATGCATTTCTCATAATGTTTTACCATTAGGCAGGTTTGGAGTTAGCATTTTTATAGAGGGTCCTTAATCAGGCTTTTATAATAGCACTATTAGTCTCACGTTAAAACCTAAATTAATATTTTTATCTATATTCTGTGAATATAAACCTAAGCACAGTGGAATTAAAGTTTCAATACTGCAATTATTTTATTGTGAAATACCAATTCTGACCCTGAAAACATTTACTACTGTGTTGCAGTTGCTATTCTGATTAGTTCTGTTGATTTATATTTAATTTCTTAGAATGCAGTGGGCAGGATTGGGCCCTACATTACAAAGAGACTCCACGTGTTCTGTATAAAGGACATCTTTCAAAACACGTGCCATGACTCCTATGGTATTTTGAAACTTCATCTTCAATATTTAGTTTTCCTTCCACTGATGCTGCTGCTCAAATATTTGAATGATAGGATTGTTACTGAATTAGGTAGAATGACACTTTATTTTTTAACATGACTGCCACTGTCTTGTCCTGTGCTTTATCTCAAGAAAGAGGTGCACCTGCAAATCTAGAACATGTCAGCTTTAATTAAATTGAATATTAAAAATGCAACTCATCCACTTGTCTTGTAATATTTTGTCTGTGGATCAGTAAGCATCACAGGCAAGTGGATCAGAGAGATCTAATAGGATTTTTTTGAACTTACTTGGGAAAATGTAATAAAGTAAAACCTTCATTTGTTTAAAAATGTCTATAAATGCATCCAGTTTTATCTCACTGATTACCTTTATAAGCAATACATTATCAGAGTGCCACTTTTACAGGGTTACAGCAGCCTCCTAGAAGGCTGAGCTGACCTTTTCAGACTGTTGGACCTCATTTCACTAATGGGAACCCCAAACACTTCTGCATCTCTTTCCTATTTAAAAATAAACAGTCAAAACAGGCCAATGTGAACAGAGAACTAATCAATAGAAAAATTTGCATCAGAGTTTGTTTGATTTGATGAAGCATAGAACTATTTTATTTATTGAAACTATTAATGTAATTAAAATAAATGGAAAATGCACTCTTTACTTAATTAATATTTTAAGCTGTCTCTGAAGAATAGTATGCAGCTTGAATTTAGTTATAATTTTTAAACTGCAAGACAGATTAATTAGATTCAAGTCTTAGCCAGAATGAAATAATTTTCTTAATAAAGCTAAGAGCTCTAGAATTTACTTGGAAGTAGGATGTGTATAGTGTTGATCTTTACAGATGTACATGAGAAGATAAGACATAAAACTCAATGAAGTCTAGTGGTTAAAATCTTCCAAAGTCTACTTCAAATTATGGTCCTAGGTGTTGGTTTTATTTATAAGAAAGGTGTGAAGTTTTCAAGACATGGGGATTCTGCCTCTTTCTACATGTTAAGGCAATTTAAAAAAATGTGGTATAGGAAGTTAAGATTTTAAAAAGACAGTTTTTTCATAGGAGGGAAGGAAATTTAACTTTGATTTTAAAATCCACAGGGACAGAAAATCTGTGGAAAATCCCCTACAACATATTTGCATCTGTATTTAAGGAGCAAGCTTCCAAAGGATGTTAGATATAACTTTTAAACAAAACAACAGATAAAATTAAGTGGTGTTTTACTCTATGTTACACGCTTTAAAAGAATTAAAATTTATTTCATACTATACATTGTTCATGCATTTGCAGAAAGAAGTAGGTAAACTTAGAAGTGCAGACAGATCTGCAGTCAGAAATCAAGGCAAAAAGGTCAGTGTGGTTTCAGCATCCAGTTATGAAGAACAGATTTTTAGGGAGTCCTGACAAACATTGCTGGTTTTCAGGCAAGAGTTTTGCTCTGTGCAAACTGGAAATATGTTTCAGCACCATTCTCATTGAAATTGCAAGATTTAGAATATTTTGAGTTTAGGCATAGTTCAAATACAGCTCTTGAATTTGGATGAATGTTAATGCAGATCTTCAAAATACCGGTATTTTTAGATGCGCCAAACCCAAAGAAACTGTTTCAAAGTCATTTATACTTTCAATGTCAACTCTTTTCCAAGAAAAAGACATGAAACTTCCTAGAAATTCTATAATGAAATGCTGCTGATACCAGGGGTTTTTTTGTTTTACCGTTTGTAAATTAATTAAATCATATCAAAATGTATCAAGTATCAGTAAGTCAAATCACAAATAAGGACTGTGAATAACAGTGCTATGAGTACTTTGAAACAGTTTTTAAATTTTAAATTAGTAAACTATTGAAAATTATTTCTTCTATCTGGCAACACCTCCAACATCTTTAATGAATAGCACATTAAACAATCTGTGTTTAAATAATTTCTCGCTGTGACACAACCCTCATAGATATTTGCCATTGATACAAAAGCCACATTTAGCAAATGATAAAAGTAATGAAAATTACTTGAAAATGAAAAGTATTTTAAATTTCACTACAAATTTCTCAAAATCTCACTGCTAAAAAAATAGATGCTTTAACTAGTATTTGGCTATCTTTTGACACTTGGCCAGTTCAACCCATTGAGCATCTGACAGTTTGGAAAAGATGCAATATTTGCCCAGGAAATGGCAATGAATATATTTGTAAATAAGAAATACAAACTAAAAAGCTAATGGAAGTATTTATCAGTTTCAGACAGTTCATTAGAAGGATCAATATGCAAACACGCGTGTCCTTTTAATGAAATCTCTTGGCGGGTTCATTTATCTTTCAACTTAAGTAACACAGGTTAGTGAGCGAATTATGTATGCTATGGCTCTTACGGGGGCAGGAGGATTTCAGACGAAGAGGGGTGCTCTCAGGCTGACAGACTGACAAAGTAGTTCGCTGATACCGTGCACTACAAACGTGGCTGATGAAATGTTTGGAGAAGCCAAGTTTGTGCTAATCTGTGGGAACGTGAAGGATTTTCCATGAGCAGAAGCCAGTCAGGAGGTAGGAGAGTGAGGAGTACCTCTTCTGCCTGGAAACCTTCTTGTCATAAACGGTGGTGATGTAAAGAGCATCTTCCTCGCCCTGGGATGGGAAGGCTGGGTGCGGGTGTGAGGTTAGTGGGTTAGAGGTAAGGTCAGTGCCCTTTCTTGAGCATGGCAGAACGACCCTGTGCAGGGAATGGTGATGATATTTCGGTGCTGTCCTACGGGTTTAAGTGAAGTGCCGCTCTGGGGCGATGCGGGGGGTTGTTCTGGGGACTCAGGCGGCCCTTGACCTTCCTTGGCTCCCCGGAGAGGCGCATGTGCCTTACCCAGGTGGCGGCTGCCGAGGACCACTGGAACGATGAATACTGTCCGCGGAAAAGGGGAACAAGGAATCGTTACA
>VZRE01008289.1:114330-274340 GCA_013396775.1 Cephalopterus ornatus
GCGGCGGTGGCTGCGCGGGCGCGGAGGCGGGCGGCACATGGGCCGGTGGCCGCGGAGAGACCCGCGCCCGCCTCTCGCCGGGGCGCACGGACCCGGCCGTCCTCCTCCTCCTCCTCCGCGCGGCGCATCCAGGCAAGAAAACCCGAGAGCCTGACTGAACCTGCATTTCCATTAACTCAGCCTCAGCCCCGACTAATCCGCAGCACTGAAGGCAAGGAGGCTAATTAATGACAAGCTTTTACAGTCAAGACCAGCGATAATTGCTTTGGTGGCCTTTATGATTACAAGATAAAAATGGACCGGGCCTGACATAAGAGCCACTGTGTACACTGCAAGACAGGAGGAAATTAAGAGCTGGCTAGCTGAATACGGAGCAGAAAATTACTAATAGAGGAGAGATAATGAATAGGCCGGCTAGGCATTCATGGGGAAAAATCCATTTTGTTACCACGCGAAATTAGGTGGTGGAAAGGAGTTTGCTAATTGTTCTCATCTTGTAGCAACCAGGACTGAGGCAGGGGCGTGCTTTTCAATTCATTTCCCTGGTAATTGTGAAAGGGGGAATGCAGGCCAAATGAGTCTTGCTGCAATTTGCGCGCCTGGTCTTTTCATTTTCATGTTGCGTTTTTAATTGTTGCTAATATAGCTTATAATGAAGCTAATGAGGGGAAATTATTGTACAACTTTTTAGCACATGGAGACAAGTGAAATGCACTAGAAGGATTCTCTCCCATTGCTGCAAAAATAATAGTAATCTGGAGGAGTTTGGAACTATCGGGCTTTTTTTTTTTTTCAGCCGTTTCCCTCTACAACAGACAAAAGGAAGGATCGCCACCTACTTTTTTCTTTTTTCCTTTTTTTTCCCCCTGCCGTTCTGTGTTTTATTTTTCGCTAAGAAAAAAAAACAATCCCGGATTTTCCCTTGCTGCGCCCCTCGCAGACCCTGGCCCTCGGTGCGGTGCGGGGGGAGGCGCGGAACCGCGGGGCGCGCCGCGGTGCTTGCGCGCATCCCGCACCTCCGCCTCTCGGTAGTTAAGTGGGAGCCGCCGGAGGGGAGGGGACGGAGCGGGGCATGGCAGCGGTGCTGTTCCTGCCCTTCCGTTTGCCTCCCTCCCCGGACGAAAGTTAGCGCTGCCGGGTGTCCCCTCCAGTGACGGGGGTCCCGCTTCCGCGCTGCTCCGCGACCGCGCAACTCAGGCGCTGCTTCTTCTCTCCTCCCCTGCAGAAAAGCAACGTCCCGCCGCTGGCGCAGCGCGGGGAAGAGGCAGAGTCCGCCAAATTCCTCCTCCTCACCCTCCTCTCCCTCGCCTGCATCGCCGGGGTCCTGGCGGCGTCGGGGGTCGCCTACTGCCTCCGCCACCGCGCCCACCACCGCCTGAAGGAGAAGCTCTCGGCCCTGGGGGCTGACGCCGGCTCCGACGCGCCCGCTGCTTACCAGGTAAGAACCGAGCTCTCCTCCTCCGGCCCTGCGCCCCCGGTGCCCGGCAGAGCCCCTGGGGGGTCCTTCTCGCGTTGGGAGTTGCGGAGGTGGATTTGTTTCTGACTCTGCCCCCCGCCCCCCGCTCCATTCATACTCCCGCGGATCCGCTGTAGTAGCTTTTTACTGCTGGGTATTAATCTTGGCTATTCTGCTAGTTGCTGTAAATTCATGCCTAATTAGAAACATTAAAAGGGGGGGGGGAAGAAGAAAAAAAAAAAAAAAGGAAGAAAAAAGAAGCCCTTGCCATTGAAATTCTCAGAAAAATAACATTAACATCCATAATCTGTCACCCCTGCCACTATTAATAACGAAAAATCTTTAACATTTATGAGGAATGGATTGCACGGTTATCTGAAGATGTCTCTCTTTTTGAGTAATCGACTTCTTCAGGGTCTGATATGAGAAGAGCCTTTGACCCGATCTGTTGCCACCTTCTGCCATTATTCAGATAAAATGAAATCTAATGCTGATAGATGGGGAGGTAAACCAGGACTGGTTCTGGGAGAACAATGATAGCAGATGTGTACCTAGTTATACTGGAGGACTGCACTCAGCTTTCCTGAAATCAATCAGAGATTTCAAGCTTTCTCTTTCAGTTTCAAAAGTATTGGGTGGAGAGACACTCTGCATCTTTCTGAAGTTTGTTTTAGATCATGGCCCTTATTTTTTGTTGTGCTATTGGTGTAGTAATGCATGTATTATGGTCATATACCACACAGTCCTGGTCTGCTATCCGAAAATATTTGGAGTGTGACCAGGAAAAAGAATCTGAGAATGTGTAAACATTGTTTCTGTAGTATCCGTGTCTGCTGTGCACCCATAGGGCCTCGCTAATGGCACTTTTCTGTCAAGTTTTATTTTACTTCCTTGTTCTGCTTAGGATCAGGCATTCTGGCCTTTCTGTATCCTAGGGCTGAGGTAGATTCAAATTGGCAGCTCAGAGTCATATGGGAATAAACTTGTATTTCCTCAAAAAGTTTGGGTCTATCTGCACCTCTTATACATTAGAGATGTAATGTATTAAGTATATCTCCACAGGCTGGGTCTAGGGAGAATTTAGTACAGAATAACAAATATAAATGTTCCTGTAACAATTAGTATCTTCAGCAATGGATTTGGTTTCCAGTTTAAATGAAACATTTACTTTAAAAAGAACACATTTAATTACTTTACATCTTTGAATTTAATGCCTTCCAAAGCAAGACAGAGCAAGAGCATTTCCAGTAGAAAAAAATGCAGTGTTCTCTGGGATAAAAGTGTGAACAAAACAGCATTTTATCAGTTTTGTTGGCCAATGAGACTGTGGCCATAAATATTTTTGTTTGGTTTTAATAGGGAACTTGCTCTTGGCTTATTTAAAGTACAGAAGCAATAGGTAGTCTTTTTCTTCTGTCAAATGTGAATACAAGAATTCTTAATTTTTTTTAAAAAGCCCTCCAGGTTCCAAAACCACACTTGAAACTGAATTTGTGATAATTAACAGGACAATCTTCCTAGTGACAGCTCTAATTAATAGTATCTGTAATTAAAATCGTGCCCTTCCAGCAGGAAAATTGTTTGAATTTCTTGGAGTGACCTTTTTTGCCATTTCTCCTGGGAGTGTAGTGGTTGATATTGATTTTATAATGAGCTCTGGTTTGTTTAATAAGAATCTGTAATCCAGACACTAAATGAAATATGTGCTTCATTTTTTTTTCACAGATTTATATATATTTTTAAATCTTTATATTTAGATCTGAGAGTGACATTTTCTATTTGAAAACAACAACAATGCTTTGAGGATGCTGCTCAGTTTTTCAATAGCAAGACTGTATTAATATTCTTTGTTCCTGACCTCTGGGCCCAGTCCTAACCACCTGACTTCTTAAACATTTCCATTGGTTTTTCAGGGGAACTGTAGTTATGAGTGGGAGGAAAAATGTTTTTCCTCAAATACAAAGGTTTCTAAGGGCTTTGCTCTCCTCCCATGAAAGTAAATGGGAATTTTGCCCTATGTTTCAATGGCAGCAGTAGGAAGCCCTGGTATAGCCAGTTTTGATGCTGCTAAGTAACATTTTATCAAAATGAATCACTGAGCCTGGATCTGTGTATAATAAACTATTCACGTGGATTTGAAGAGAAATAGGATTGAGCCCTATTCGCCTTGTCAGAACCACCTTATGTTGATCTGTGCTAAATGTAATGGATATTTGGTGTGATGCATGTTTTGGATAACATCAATTAGGTCTCAGAAAAGCATCCACTGTCTTTTTCCTCATCTTCTCTGATACTCGTAGGGGAGTAATGTAACCCATATCAATATGAGGGAGGAAAAAAGCAGATAGCTTTCAAAATTGTATCTGCTTGGTTCTGTTCTGTTTCCCAAGTAGCTACTTGGTTAATTTGGTGTATTTTAAAAATAGGAAATATTTCAGGGGCTGCTGCCACTAGGCTTGAAAGCACGGTACTCCGATGTGTTGCTGCCTATAGCTGATGTGACAATTCAGATTTATTTTTTTTAATTTGAAGGGGGAGAAATTGGTTGGTATAAAAGGACCTGGTGGCCCAATGTGATTCAGAGAGAACACTGAAATATCACTTCGATTCACATGCTTCTCAAAATGTCAGTGGTTTATATCTTCACATAAACAAGACTGACCTAAATTTTCAGCATTTAGCAGAAGCATTTTTCATCCTAACCCAATTCAGCCAGGAGAGTTCATTCAGGGTTTTACTCCTTCCTTACTCACCCTGTGAACTTCGAAGAGTTTTTTCCCATAGATGGTGGTCTGGGGTTGTTGGTTTTTTTTTTTTTTCCCTTTCTGGTTTGTGCAGTGAAATGCCAACTTGAGAAGGGTAAAACAGACAAACCGTATTTTCAGGGAAACAGCAGGTTGGCTGCTAAGTCTCCCCCCATACTGGAGGCATAGCACCTGTCATGCAACATCACCCTCCCTCAGGCACTCACCTGCTAGCACGAGCAGTCCTTACACTTAGCAACTAACACGAGTATTTCTTGTATAAATGTATATGGGAACAACCTGTCTTAGGCAGGGCAGCCAGTACCGTGGAAAAGTTGAGGCAGCCAAATAAAATCACTGCAGTGCCTTTGATAAGCTGTCAAATGGCCCAATACCTCTTGATACCTGGTTCTTCAGGTGCTGGGTCAGGCAAGCAGCTGGCCCTCAAAGTGTTAAAGTAGGGTCTGGGAAACCCTATTGAAAGACTAACAGGAGGAAGGACAGATACACAATTGCAACTTCATTTATCTCTGAATCACTAAACAACTAAATTACAGGCTGGTTTAATTAGGCAGAAGCTGAGGAGCTTTTCAAAATTAATGGAAATAGTGTATCTCGTAAAATGTTGCATGTGCATAAAACACATTTTGTACATAAAGGCGGACAGTTTTTGTGTGCTTTATAAACATGTCTCCTGTCCTTTCAAACCACACGTGTAATGATTAGATAAGTCCGCTTTACCATTCAGGGATGACTAAAAAGAGGTTCTTAGTGCCTCCACGGAGCCCCTGCGCATGCGCCCACCTGCACCCCTGTTTTTAATTGTTGCTGGTGTTGCTTTGATCTTCTTTGAAAAGGAAGTTTAGCATTCTGCAAGCCCACTCTCTGGTCCAGGAGATTAGGGCAGAAGCGTTTTAGGAATTTTCAGCAGACACTCTTTTGATTTATTTCACAACACTGAGCAGATTTTCTTCATGCACTTTGAAGACTTTAGAACATAACACAGAGAAAAACGGGCATTGAGGCATCGGGAGTGGGCGGCGAATAGGGCCGCTAAGTGCACATCTTACCTGTCACTGCTCCCATTAGCGAGCAATTTATTAATGTAATGAGTGTGTGCTAGTGACTGCTACTATTTAGGGATGCTCTGTTTGATTCAGGGTGATGTATTTGTGAGTCCAGCTGAACCCTGGCTTTTGACCCCTGTGTGGGGAGCGCTGGGCTGTGCGAGATGTTAAATCATCAGCATATTTTATACTTTGCACTGCAGAACTTTCCTGTGAGCATGGTCTTCTGCATCACTGATAATGCTCGTCAGAACATTGCCCATAATGGAATTTAAAGGCAAAAGTTGAAATGCTCTGAAGCTGGCTTCAGCAAGCTTGCTTTTTAATATTTTATGTTAATATTTAATGTTCTTTTTCATTTTCCTCCGTCTCAGCCGAAAGAACTTCCTTTAAAAAGAGAGGGGGGAAAAGACCAAACAGTTCACGATAAAGTTCCTTCTTAAACTGCCTGAAGTATTCAAGGTTACATGAACCGTGCACTGTCAGTGCAGATGGATTACATCATCAGCTGCTTTAAAAACTTGTCCAAATAACATGATCTGGCAGGCATATAATTGTAAATTATATGTTAAATTCTACATTATTATGTGTATTGTATTATATATAAATTATATATTCCTTTGTCAAATACAGTCTTATTAATTACATGATCCTGCTGGATTCAAAGCCCCTAAGAACTTCTCTGTGCTTTTACAGATTTGATCCTGCTGGTATTTTTTATTAGAGATATTAAGAGCACAGTATTTATGACAATTGCAATAAATATTTTGCTGCAAATATTTTAAAAGGCTCGAATTGAAAGAATCCGCTGGAAACAAATCCTCTACTTAGCCATCATGTATGGTTTGTGTGTTTAAATACAGATAATTCATTACCTCTAATATGGCTTAATATTTTACACTCTGGACTGAATTTCATAAGCAAACTTGTTATTATAACATTAGACCTTAATGTTATAGTAATACTGTATATCAGCTCCTTAAAAAATGGAATTTTGTGGACTAAGTGAAATAGGGAAGAAAAAAAAAGAAAAATTTTGCTGTACTTATTTATCAAGGTCTCTGTAATATTCCAGTTAACATCAGCATTGGGGCCAATGAAAACTGGTAAACTGGGGATAATCAGTGTCATAAAGTATTACCTCCTATCTTTATAAAACTTAATTTTCAAGGACCCTCCTACACTTAAGCACAAAAGATATCACTGAGGATGAAGTGTATTCAGCACATGAGTATTTAGTAAACATTTCAGAAGGAATACCTTTAGTAAGGATTTTGAATAGAAAAAAATTTTAACTTTAGGTGGAATGCTGTGAAGGACTTGCTTCTGTTTTCTTCTGGGAAAACAAATGGCATAACACATTTTTAATCTTTTCCTGTGTCCTTATTTAAAGAGAAAAATAAAAGGTAATCTCATGACTATGTAAAGCAACACAACAAACTCTAACTGTTTGTAATGAAGCGTGTTCGGGGAGGTACGTGGATTAGAAGTCCACTCAAGTCTGTGTGTGAACAATTTTATCTTTCTCTTAAATAAATTGCATTTTGTCTTAAAATAAATTCTCAGGAACCTGCAAATACGTTGTATGTAATGTTGTTACATAAACCACTGTACTTTAAGGTGTGATAGTTTTCACAGTGTACAAAATGTGTGACTACTCAGTAGTAGTAGCAATACTGGGAAAGGAAAAGAAGTGGGCAGTGATTCAAGGTGATTAGAAGAGGAGTTCACCTTATATTTAAACGCTTCATCGAAGTCAGACAGTGGATGGCCAAAGCAGAATGAGGCAAAACAGGATGTGTACAAATCTGGATTTAGCTTTTAGTCTGTTTTTTAACTTGATTAGTTCTCAGAACAATCCACAATTCCTGTGGTGCAGTGGACTCTGTAATTCCCTAACCTTGCTTCTTGTGGTAGCCATAAAATTGAGTTAAAGGGTAGTGATGTTCAAAACAGCATTCCAAAATACTGTACAAATTTATAATTCAGCAGAAATTTATCAAACTTGCCTGTTTAATAAATCTGGATGTTAATAAATAAATAGGACTATATTTTCTAACATACCCCTAGCATTTAAAATCAGCGTCAAAATTAATGAGAAGTGCCCATGTTAAGTGCTGAAGCTCGATGGCACAGCTTTCAGAGGGCCCTTAGGGAAGTCTGTATTTGAGCTTGTGGTGTCTGTCTGTGAGTAGCAGGGCTCTGCTATCACCTCCACCCCTGCTCTGCCCCCCGCTCCAGCACACACCCCCCGACAGCGAGGCAGCCCCGGGGGAACCCTGTGGGCTGTGTGAGAGGGGTGTATTTGCCTTGTTAGGGACAGCTCTCCTCTATTTGTGTGAATAGCTTTTGTAAATTACTCAGTGTTGGAGAACTGGACTAGCCCTTAGCGGCGAACGTTTTAGCATCACAGCCCAGATCCTGGGCTGCTGCAGCAGTGGCAGTGCAGAAACACTTAGGAGTAAGACACTAAAATGGGCAGGTGGAGAGAGATTTTTTCACAGGTGTAGAAGGAAAATGAGTATACATGCAACTCCTGGAGTGCTTGGATGAGAAGGTGCCATATGGGTTTGCACTGTCCTAAAGAAACTATCTTTTTCAAGTCTGTTTATCTGCATGGCAGTAGTGCAAAGTGGCAGGGAGAAGGTGATGTTGAGCCTCTATTAGCCACCTTTGCTTTATTTTTTCCTGTCTAAAGAATATGGAGTTTGAGCTTAGTGTTTATGAAACAAGGACAAATGTGCTCCAGGCATCTTGCAGTTTGATTTCTGTGTATTTAGGTTGTAAGAAAATGCTAAGTAAAAATAGTAGGAGGGGAAAATAAGTTAGTGACTCATTTTTAATTACTGGGAAATCCAGAGTCCTTACCCAAACAGGCATTTCTTAGAAAATGTGCTGGAGGTGCTGTGGAGTTGCAGGCTACATCTTGCCTGTTAAATTAAGCCAGTAAGTAGTTTGGATGGCCGTGGCATCATCTCTGGTCAAGCCACCCAGCCTCTTCCCAAAGTTTCTTAGCAGCGTTAGCACAGGCAAAGAAAAAGACATAAATTCATTCAACATGCAGTTTTATTAATAATTTGGCTGTAGTCACCTGATTTTAGAGGGTGAGAATTGCTGTTGCTTTATCTGCCCTAACTGCCTGTCCCGCATCCCACTCCCGAGCATCCTGCTCCTGCTTCAGAGCCCCTTCCACCCATCCCTGCGGTGCCACAGGCTGTTTGCCAGCTGAGCGTGGGCTGGTTCTGGATAAGTACAATGGATTGTCTCCCCCTGGTAAATTGATTATGTCCCAGTGCCTGTACGTTCTAAAGAAGCCAAAGATAACCACAGCCTTGCCTAATGGGCTGGAGAGTATTTGATTTGCAGTCCCAGGCTGTACATCATCTCAAGTGTCCCGATTTCTTTCTGGAATAACTATACTGTCTTCAGTAGCATTTTTTTTTCTGATG
Organism: Cephalopterus ornatus; assembly: GCA_013396775.1. Lineage (NCBI taxonomy): Eukaryota > Metazoa > Chordata > Aves > Passeriformes > Cotingidae > Cephalopterus > Cephalopterus ornatus. The sequence continues at coordinate 123,047 of VZRE01008289.1, forward strand.
TAATGTAGAGGATAATCAGGCCTGTCTTTCCTACACACTTCTGCCCTTTTTTCTGTTTTAGGATTTTCCTTTTTCTTTTGCAGCAGCTCTGTTACCATGTTTCAGATTTGACACATTCTTCTATTGTATATTCTCTGAATGCTCAGCAGCTAACACTTGCGATCTGGCTTGCTGAGCCTTTCATATTCTTCCAGAGTGCTGCACTAGAAGAAAAAAAAATACATTTTTTAAAGTTTTTAACTGGGAAGTGGGTTTGGTTTTTTTTATTTGTAGGATGACTCTTATACCAGGGTCTCTGGAAGACAGTAGAAGTTAATTTTGTGTACATGAAGAACTGTGGTAGATGATGTTTCTCAGTTCTTGTAGGAGCATGTTGCCTGTGAGCAGGAGCAGGTTGCAGTTAATTCTCTGAAGTCTGTAAGGTACATAAAAGCATTCTTCCTACTGCTTTCTTTTGTGTACATCTGTTCCTGCTGCACATCAGTCTCACATGACGGGCAGCCAAAGGAAAGAGGGATGGGGAATGCTGGGTTGCCTACTTTCTCCTTCTCCATGCGTGCAGGGAAGATGTGCTGTGTTTGGCAACGTGCTGGTGGAGCAGGTCTGTGTCCTGCCCAAACAAGCAGGATCTTACCTTCAAGGGTCTTTGTCCTTCCTGCACTGTGTGTTTGTGCTTCACCTCGGCGTGACCACAGCCACCTGAGGTTTTACTCTGGAAAGCCCATACAGCTTGGCTGTTTTGTGGGACAGATGAACAAAAGTAGGTTTCAAATCCTCAGCTTTCCTCTGCCTCTAGCCCTGTAGAGACTCTTGTAGGGATGCCGCCAAGGGGAATATTTGGAAAGGACTGTGGTGTTTTTGCTTGTTTTATTGTGGTATAAACTATAAGACAAGTTTGGGTAGAGCAGACTGGAGTTCTCCTGGGTTCATGCTGCTCAACTACTCCCATCTTCCTAAGGGCACAAGTGAGAGGTGCTGTCTCAAACGGCCTCAGAAGTGTGTGTGACACATGAGGAAAGGGGGAGCCCCATGGATGGCCTGTGTGCTGAGCTACAATGAGTTGGATGTGGACAATGTGTTTTGTGTTGGCAGGGCAAGAGGCCCCATTTCATTTCTCTCAACACAGAAAAAGCTCCAACTCCAGGGGTGAGGACCTCCTATCAAAGATATTTTCCTTCTCGTGTATTTGCATGCACAACAGAGATCTAAATGCTTTCTAGCAATTTAAAGAACTGTAAAAGAAAATTGAGTGATTTAATGCACAGCAGCAAGGTATGGTAAAGGACTGAGACACCTCACCCAACTTCTTTGTGCTGTGGTTTTTGCTGTAACAGGTTCTAAAGCTCTCACAGCATCAGTATCTGTCGCTGCAGTGTAAGTCAGCTGGGGCATTCCTGCAGCTCGTCACATTTCAGTTCAGATTCTTAGCTTTCAGCATGCAGTTTTCATCACTTGTATTCTTACCAAACAACCAAATCAAGACTGAAGAAGGGAGTCTGTAAAAGGATAATCCTAGAAGTTAAATCCTTCAAAGAAGCAAAATTAATTTGGAGGAGGGTGGGAGAGAGTAGCTTGTGAACAGCAGAAATTTAGCATAGGTAGCTTATCCATAGGAGAAAATGCATGAGGTTTTCTCTAAGCTTTGCTGACCATTTTCTGGACTTTTTGCCAAAGACAAATGAGTGATGTTTTATTGATGATTCCTTGGCATGACTGCATTCTCAACAAGTTCAGATTTTGATCAGGGAAATAGTTTTTTTAATTTTTAATGTTTCATATTCAGTTTTGGTGCAGGTTTTGTTTTCTGTTTTCCTGTCTAGCTAGCATAGTTGCAGGCTTCATGATGATTCCAGCTTTTTCCTTCTACACAGGACTGCTGCTGTTTTGCAGAACTGCATTCTGGCAGCATCTCAGGAGATCTCAGAAATGGTTGTTCTTGCACTCCAAAGTGAGAACAGCTCAACATTATGATGATAAAACTCAGTTTTGGTGTTGGGATTACATGCTTACCTTGGTTGATTAAAATCACTCCCTTTCCCCTCATCAAGTGTTACCGTACTTGGAGATACGTGCACTTCATGCAGGGCAGAAGGCTTGTCCTTGGTCGTGCTATCTGACAACAGCAGACATACATGACTTGAAGTGGGCTGCAGTAGAGCCCCAACTACCAAAGGTACCAGTTTTCTAGTACTGCTGTTCTGAACACCTCCCTGATCTTCAGAATTATATTAGGTAGAATATTCACACTTTGGAGACACACTGATCTTTCCCACTAACTATTAATATAAGAACGAGGGAAAGATGAAAAGGTAAAATTCAGTATATTTGTGCCTTTCTGACAGCATGGGGAAAAGAAACTTGGATTTCATCTTTCTTCAGCTTCTCAACTGGAGTTTATTCTGGCTTCTGGGGAAAGAAGAATGCCTTGTGTGGAGTGAAACAGTGTGATTTGCTGGAAGAGGTTTCACTGCAGTGGATCACAGCAAAAGGTGCCAGTGCCTGGCTATCCACATCAGATAGGAGGAGAAATGTGATGGAGCTGAATGTAGTTTTGGGAGCAAAACCGATGTACACACGTAAATTTATGTTATATACTGAAATTACATCATACAACATCTCTCTCTGAACTCTGTGATAACAATATGTATAGTAACGTGGGAAATGTGAGCATGTAAATTCCACATACTGTCACCCACAAGAATGAATAAAGAGCTGCAATTCCTAATTAGCCTCACTGGAAAGCTCTTGGGTGTGAAGTTAAAACATACAGAAGGGTTGCCTAGCAAGCTGTTCCAAATTTCAGCTTCTTTCTGAAGGCCTGGGTCAACCCAATGGCTCTGCAGGCATTGTTAACTAAGACTTCTGTTTGCTTCTTTGAGGGCTTTAGAAGTTAATTAAGTATAAATCAATGCTTGAGGCTTCTGTGAGTGCTGGTCATTCCATTGCCGAAGGAACATTGCAGAAATGGAGGGAGCAAGGAAAAGGTGACAAGAATGATTAAGGGCATGGAAAACTCATATGAAGAGAGATTGAAAAGACAGATTATTTCTTCTAAAACAGTAACAAGGGGCAGTATAGAAAAGAAAAAAAATTACATAAAATGAGAAACTGAAAAAAGAGTGAAACTCTTATTCTGTTTTCTGCCAAGCACCGGGGCAAAGACTTTCAGTTATATTAAATACATAAAATAAAAGAGAAGCTGCCAGCAGAATACAACTGCAACATGCAACACTTTCTGCAGAATGTTGTTGATGCACAAGTTGTTGGCAGGAATCTTAAAAATCAAAGGAGCACATGAGAAAAAGTATTCTACATGATAACATGGTTAATAATGGTTTAGAAGATGTCTGTAAATTCATGCCCCAGGTCTTAAATAATCCAAATATAAGATGTGACCATTTTAGGAATGTGCCTACCTGTGTATTCTCCTGTACTGTTCCCATGGTACTTCTTGCAGACAAACTGGTGCCTGGTGCAGAGGTCCAAGCTGGAGTAATGACCCCTCTGCTTGGATAAGTTGGCAAAGTCCGGAACCTCAGTAATGGCCAGGAAAGTTCTTTTCTTTGAACTGAAGCACACACTTTAACTCCTTGCTGCTGCTGCAGGGTATTTATTGGAAGCAGTGCCATGGGGCAGGGCAGGGATGGAGGGGAGGGCTGCAGCTCTGCTCTGGGCAGGCAGTACCAGGGCACATCCCTGATCCAGCTGAGAGCACGGTGGTGTGGAGAGGCAGGGGAGAGCCAAGAGAAATTGTGTGGTTTTGTCGTTGTTGCTGTTTTCTCCAAAGTAGGAGGTCTCTCTTTATCTCTGACCATCAGGACTGAGTATTAAATCCCTGTTAGTTTTTTCCAGTATCACCTGTGACACTAATAAAGTGAAAGTGTAGAAATACTGACCATCACTTTTTAATCCATGAAGACTTTTGTGGTGTGTGATAGAAAGAGTGTCTGCACTAAGAGACATGAGGAAACTCATGCACACTATTTTTCCCCATATAGTGGAGTTTCTGTGCATGACCAAAGGTTTAGCTCCTAAATAAGCTACTTTGAACTTACTAGCAACTTTGTGCTTTATCGATCCTGTTTTAACACTGTTTCCTCGTTCACTAAATTTGCATTTGTTCTTCCTAGAAGATTGATTCCTGAAGAACGATTTCCCTTTTATTTTCAATGGGGAATGGGAGAAAAGCAGTGACTTTAGTTTTCACATCAGGAGAGGGTAATGACTGGCATTTTGGACTGTCATGATAGATGATGTTATGAAAAAGTTTGTCGCCGATGGCTATTGTTGATAAATACTTCTTCATCCCTGCATCACCTCTGGTGTATAGCCACCTCCTATGACAAAAAAAAAAAAAAAAGGTTTTTAGAATTTTTTAGAACTTCTTTTTATATTTCTCTGACTGCTTGTAGTAACTCTATTACCATGAATGCAGTTACACAGACTTAAGGACAACAATACTAATCTTTGCATTGTGGGGTAAAATAACATTTTTATACATAAACTGGAGGCTATTTTGTTTCTTTCCAGGCTGGAAGTGCATGCTGAGTCCTGTTGGCTGCTGGGAATTCTTATTCCTAGCAGAAATGATCTCCCATTTTCAGTCCTGCAGGGCAATAAAATAGTGGACTACACAGCCTTAATGTATAGCTTTCCTGAGAAACTGCAGCTGTCTGGGGGCTGCAGTTTTTGCCTGCTTTGGGCCCCAGGCAACTATAAACGCTGGGAGTGAAAAAGGAAACATTTGTGGCAGTTATCTTTAAGAGCACTGGCATCTGCTGGAACCTGGCCGGGCTTTGGGTGGGTTCGACCAAGTGAAAATGCGTGCACATGGTTCTGCCTGGCCTTTCAGGATAATTCAGTTGTTACCATGGTTTATCTGTAACTCATGGTGTGCTGCAGGGCACTCGCTGTGCTAGTGGTGAATTTTCTGTGCAAATACATATTAAGAAGCAGCAGAGCCCTCATGAGCATGTATTTGAGTTAGTTAAGATGAACAAAATAGGGAAAAGGTGAAGTTTGTTTTACATTTTATTTTTGCTTTGCCTGGTTACTCCTTAAGAAATCTTTTATCCCAGTTTTACACTTATCACATACTTGTAAAGCCTTGCATGCAGGCACAGCTGAAATGTGGGAAAAGCAGTTTAGAAACCAGCATTTTTTGAAACCACATTTATATATGTGTATGTACATATATAGAGATATAATATATATATATATTTCTATTATTTATTTTATTTTTTTATTTTGGGGGGGGGCAGGTGGGTCAATATCATGTTCCACTGCTTCCAGAATTACAGTTGTCTGAACTGCAAGGCCTGTAATGCTCAAACACTGTCAGGGACGCCTTGAGAAAAAAACTGCCTGCTTTCACACCTGTAGATCTCAGGTGACTTCAGGTCCACAGTTTGCAGATATTTCCTATTAGAAACAGTCCCCAGTTTCGTTGGAGGCATCCGGGTAGTTTCCTTAAATCCTCCGAGAAGATGCCATGATGTCGTCATGCAGGGAAAATACTCTTTCAGATCAGTTTAAATAACATGACCTCTGCTTGTATATCCTCTGTCTGTGAAGTCCAGTGTACTGCAGTTGTGTTAAGCCCTGCATCTGTTTCACAAAACTCCTCTTGTAGAAACCAAGGCTCTAAACTGTCGTACTCAGTTACACAGTTCCAGTTAGAGTGGTCTTTTGTGTTTTTGGATGGGAAAACATTCACCATCTGAGTAGCCTAAACGTGGTTACCTGTGCTCTCCTGTCATGGATTGCAGTGCAAGGACACTACCTTTATTTCAGGCAAATATCATTAGACCTACGCTGTCATGTCTTCCTTGGTGACATGAGCCATCTGAAAGATGTCTCCCTCCTTCAGAAGCTTCTGGACTATTTAGATGTCTCCCTCATTGATGAGAGGTTACTGAAAGAATGGAAGCAAAAATATTTTATTAAACTGTATTGCATAGACAGTGTCTTCAGTTCTGCACAAGAAAGAAATTTCCATGTCTACTAGAAGTCTGGAGATCTGTACAAGACCTTGATGGCTTTTTTGTTTGTTTGATTTGTTAGGATAAGACTGTGCAAATACTTGCATTTAAAGAGAGGGAATAACACAGATAAATACAAATAAAAGAGAAGTCATTTTCCATATAAAGTTAGCCATGTTTTCTTCGCCTTTCCCCTTCTGCATGGCCTCTGCTTTTTTTGTGTACATGGAGAAAGGGGAATCATAATTACATGAGTCACCACCAGGAAACACACACAATGCTAAAATAATTGAAATTTTTGATTTCCCAGACCATAATCAAAATTGGGATTTTGATAGGAGAATGAATCTCAATCTCATGTTTGGCTGCAATGCTCTCAAAAAGAAGGAACAGCCCTGCTTTTTAGATCATTTAAAAAACAAACAAAGCAACTCCTCCACACAACAAGAGTCAGAGTTCTGTCCAGACATACAGAGTGTGGTGAGGTACAAGAGGGCAGGTAATGAACTGAGCTGGACAGAGGAACGCTGTATTGGCAATCAAATAAATATATTCTACTTCCTCCTTTTTTCTTTGTCTTTTTTTCCTCCCAAGATCTCTGACATACAAGTCTGGATAAATATGAATTGTACAGAGTATAGATGTGTAATGATACGTTTGATGCCATGGCTCTCAAAATATTACTCTCAAACATTTTTCCAGTATCTCCCTTTATCCCTTTTCTGAAGGCACACTGATCTCAGTAGTTGCCTTTTCTGACAAGGACAAAAAATATACGTGCAGATATTCCACATATGTAAACAGCTCTTTTATTCCTGGACAAAAAGTATACTAAAATTAAACTAAAGCTTGAAAGTATGTTTCAATAACTCAAAAATAAATGGTAATAAAGCTGCAATTATCCCCAAAGCTACAAATACAGTAAATAAGTTAACGTTAAATTTATAACACCTGCAAGCATATTAAGTATGCAAAAGCAAAACAAAGGCAGCCAAATGACTTTAGCTTCACCCTGTAGTAACACTAAGCAAATTTAGTTAGAGAATAATGATGTTTATAGTCCTAGATTCATTTGTTAAAAAAAAAAGCTTACCTTATTTTTTTCATTTTTTAAATCTCACTCTGTTATGACTGCATCCATCGGAGAACGGTGAAATCCAGGCAGTACGTGCAGACCTCAGCTCATCCTGTGAATAATGCCTCCTGAAAAGGAAAGTGAGACTACTGTTTAATTAAATGTATTAAAACAGAGAAAAAAAAGGCATTTTAAAGGTCTTATTCTCCCATACATAGCATATAGGTTACACATATTTTTAGTTTTCATTATAGACTTTGTGAAAAGGTATAGCCTTGAATCATTTAGAATGGTCAGCATTTTTAATTCAGTATTTCTACAAAATAAATTTGTTACACATAGAAAATGAACGCAGTGTTCTTGTGATCATGCCTGCTTAAGCAGATTTGTTCCTGATTGATAGAACATTAGGCAGGTCAGGTTGGAAGAGCTTGATGTACACTCAGCTATCACTTTTAATAAACAATAATTTCTTTGTCTAGTGTCTGTGCATTTTCTTAATAATTGTCCATGGAAGGGTTTATTCTCTCTTATATATTGTTAATTCTGAAAATAATCATGCTGCACTTATTTCTGGACTGACTCAGGTGATTTACATTTTAAGTTGTTAAACAAAAGATTTTTTAAAGCATGGAAATGTTAGTCCTATTTCCTGGCTTAAGTTTTAGACTTGTGTAAATTTGGAAATCAGTTACAAAATAGATTTTTTTCATTAATATGTAGTAATGAAATTATATTTCTTTTTCTAAATAAACTAGAAAGTTGGAATTTCCCTCCGATTCTGGGCTCCTGTTAGGCAGATCTGAGGTGACAGTGACTGGGGAAGAGGAGCAGTGGTTTAGATATGAAGCTATTTTTGTTTGCTTTGGACTGAACAACTTCATTTATCTTGAGCCTGGTACCAGCTAGATGAGAATGATTCATGTGCCGTGGTCAGTGGCTGAACCTGGACTACCTGAAGATATTGCATAGGGCATTTGCATTAAGTAGGTGTATTTTAATAAAGAGCAACATGCTCTCTGGAGGCAGCTTTGAGGTGGAGTGGCTCATCTTTAATGACTGGAAAGCCAAGGTGAACGCTGTCCATCTCTTAACTGGGATGCTCCAGTCAGGTCTCCTGCCTGTGCTGTGTCATCCTGAGATTTTAAAATTCCATTTTTGCAAATAAAGCGAAAGATTCAATATTACTGTTCAAGCCTTAGTTACCTCTGCTTTTAGTTCTATGACTGCCTATGCTCTTCGTCCTTACCAAGGCATATACATAGATTTCTCTCTAAAACCAAACATTTTAATAAACTGTGTGGCCTTAAAGGATTTTTCAGACAGCTGCTGTGTTAGCTGAACTTGACGAAACATAAAAATTTCTCTAAATTGTGGTTTACTGTCTCACCCTTCTGTGACACCGATGGCTGCTGTGCATCACAAAGCCGAGTGGCAGCAAGCGTAGCTTCTCTCACTGGCTGGGGACATCCAGGAGAGGGGGCCTAACCCTTCTGGTGGTAAGCAGGTCTCATCTCTGAACCAGACCTGGACAAGTGTTGTGGGCCTAATGTCTGGACAGACTTAATGCCTCCTTGGTTGAGAAGAGAGTTTCTTACCTCGCTAGGTTCAGAGACCCATCTAACAAAACAGTGGTAAGACTGGCTCTCAGTCCATGTGTATTCTTGTCCGGGAGGCACAGCAAGTCTCTTAATGTCCTTCTTTAAGTATGGATCAACTACATTTCTGCTACAGTGTGGTTCATTCACAAGTGGAACATATGGATTTGAAAATCTATTTGTTCTACCTTAGGAAACAATTGTGTTTTGAGCTTCTCCGTGTCTCTATGTGGACAGCCAAGTATCAGGAGTATTTTAGAACCTCACTGGAAGAGGTCCAGAGTTTTTCTAAGTACACTGTTTATGGTTTGTTTCAGATTATCAATTATGTCTCAAATAAAAAGCTCACTACAGATGATCATTGTGCTGTACTTTGAACTCATTTAACTCGACATTATTTACAGAATATTTATCTTGGTTATGGCAGTTCTTGTCACACAGCGATATTACTTTTCCATTATATACTGCATGTGACCACCACATAAGTTTGATAATAAATGTTGGGAAATAAAAAACAGAGTAAGTGCCTCAGTATGATAGCAATTCCCATGTGACGGGAAATAATGTCATAAACTTCAAATTACCTTTTAAATAAATGTTTACGTCCAACCCATCCATTAGATCATAGCCTGAAGGGTCAGGAGGATCATTTCTTCATCTTTCACTGTGTGCATTATGGTTTCTTTTTTAGGTGTAAATGATGTTTTTAAATGAAGAATGGCACTCGAACTATACACAAACAATGGCTAGACATTACTGAGTCGCAGTACAGCAGAAATAGCCTCAGCCACTTTGCTAAATATAGAAGTGCAGCAGTAAATTGAATTCATTCTTAGAAAATATTTTTAATGGTGTAAGTGCTGAGATGATACAGAAATACAGCTCGTGTTATTCTCACAGTTTGAAGCTTTGACATTTTAGTCAAGTTTGAATTCTAGTTGTGGTTTGGTAAATGGCTGATTTGCAAAATGCTTATGGGAGTAAAGATTTTGGAGAGCAGGGCAGAGAAGTGTACAGATAACAGATATTCTGTTAATGAGGGTCTGAGCCATCTAGGGCTTTGTGCATTTGTGAAGAGATACCACTCAGTAAGTGCCCAGAGATGATGTGTCCCTGAGAGCACCCAGTGTGATACATCTCACATGCTGAGACCTCACTATTCCCAGCGCCTGTTGTAGGAAGGGAACACTGAGGACCATCCTCAAGCATGAAGCAAATCCAAATCCCACATTTAGACATTTCTCTTCTTTGAGCTAGACATCCCTACTCCATATGTCCTGGTGGAGCCCATATGGCTCCCCGAAACACCCAGAGCATCAAAGATTTTATATGTGGTGATCTTAACCATGTTACCCCTACAGCAGCAGGCTAGAAACCCAACTGGGAGCTGGAATGGTTGGAATAATGGAGAGGTGACTTTGGAGAAGCAGATGCTACCGTTGTCCTGAGACTGCTGGTGTGTCTGTAGGGATGGAGCAGGTTCCTCAGACAGGCCTGGACTGGGTGGGATGGGGGAAGGAAGAGCTGTCAAAGGCTGTTAGACCAATCTGGAAATAAATTTGAACAAAAAACTTCTGTTTACAGGCAGGGGAAAACCCATTGTCATGGAGATTTAAAACACCAATCAAGAAATTCAGTGGTGTTTTTGCTTCAGCTATGATTTGACCTTCCTGTTTACATTAAACATTTTTTATTGCAGAGTGCAGTGACGTGGTTGCTTTGTTTGAGGTATTTGACAGTTACAGCAGTTCAGGGAATAATTTGGTTCTATATCTGTCAGGAAAGAAATATGTTAATATTTGAGAAGAGGTTATTTTTTTTAAAAAAACTTTTTATATTTGTTATGTTTCTCAACTTTACTGTCTTCCGTAAGGAGCATGAACACAATAATCTTCATTTTCAAACAACATTTCTTAGTAACATGTCCAAAAAATTCTTTTTAGTTGGGGGTTAGTCTACTCTAGAACCAGTTTGCTATAATATTGCTTCTTTTGTCATTATAATTTGTGTAAAAATGGTATATTAATTTCTTAGAGTTCACTTGATCTTGATTCTTTTTTGTTAGCAGAGATCTGTAATCCTTTCCACAGTAACCACTTGTAAAAGCAGAGGATTATGACTTGAGGCAGGATATGAACAGCAGGAACAGATCAACTTAAAACCAAAGATCCTGTTTCAGTACAAATGCTATTGTTAGCACAGAGTTGGGGTGAGTCAAGTGGCAGGATGTCTATTAGAATATAATAAATTTGTATCAGCGCCACATGGCATGCTAGCCAGAAGACACATCCTTTTAGCAGTTATGTGATGGACCTCATATTTTTATACCTTTACTTATTATACTTTTGCTTAGTCCAGTAAACCATTCCCTCTGAGAATGGCTGATATCTAAACATCTGAACAGCTTTTTGGTTTTCTGTAGATTTATTTTTCTGTCTGAAAAATTTCCGCTCTGTTATACTTTTCCCAAAATCTGCTAAAAGCAGGGATTTGAAACTACACTACTGCAAGGTCGTTCGGAGGTTAGTAATAGCCAGTGTGGACTATTCCTGTCCTTTCTTATGATCCTTCAGAGAAAAGGAGAAAGACAGGGTTTTTATTTTGTTCCCATATTTAAAGGCAAGAAATACAATAACATTTTTCCTTCATTAAAAAGTCTTATCTTTAACACTGATAGTTTAAGTGGCCTAACACCAATACATGTGACTCAATTCAATGCATTTCAAAGTTTAATTTTTTTCCTAATATTTTTCACGTTAAGGTTAGTAGGAAGTAACGAAGGCATCAAGCAACAAAATACGTACTAGTCAAGTGTGGAAAAACCCTACTTTCAGTAAAAATGAGAAAAATTCTTACATGGCATAGGCAAAATTAGTAAATATACAAAATGCAGTGATGGAGTCAGGTAGCAATTTCACTTGGAACAATCTGCACAGTTATTCCAACAACTGACACCACATACAAGTAGTAATCTGTGCTTCCCGAGCTTCTGTTGACTGTATTTTTGTAATAGACAGTGAAATATATCCTGCTTATTCATGATACAAATTTTGTCTCTGTGTATATTAGTTTGTACATGCACATATATATATTCTATATTATATATTATGTATTATATATTATATATATATAAAACATACTGCACACCATCAAATAGTAAAATTCCACATAAGCATCTCTAATGGCAAGTCAAACAGAAGCTCTGGTGGAAAAAAATGTTTGGAGGGGTCTTTAATCATTGTCGTGTGGTGTACAAGAAGAGACTCAATGAGATGGTTTCAGTCGGTTTGTTTTAATGCTTGCTGCTGCATGGATTAGGATACCTCTTCAGTGTCCTGCAGTTAGCAAGGTTAAAAATAAAACCCCAAACATAGTCTTAAGTTGTATTTCTATCTCCTGTCTGAAAAGAAGATTTTATTGCACTTGATAAATAATGGTTTTCAGATCACCCTACTGATGGCACTTGGGTTGAAACTATATTATCAATGAATGAGAAAACAAAAGCCCTGGCATTTCAACAGTATGAATTCTTCAGACTGTATTATTTTGTTAGCCTGAGGCAAGAGACTGTGCTCTTAGTACTTGTCTGTGCAGAATGAGTAATCTGAGACAAATGTGTAACCACATCGTGTGTGCAATATGTCCACATACTGCAGGCTCCCTGGTCTCGCTGTGTGCCACAGGCAGCCAAGTATCTCTCATGGACAATAGTCATATGTTAAAAAATGATAATTTTATTTTAATGTCTGTGATTTCATGACACTGGCTGATTCTAAAGGCATTATAACATGATGGTGTAACTGTGGGTCTGTTTATTCTGTTAGAATCAGAATTTCGTACTATAAGGATTTGGTTTCACCGGCAGGACTTTCTGTTGCCTAACCAGAATTCTGTATTTTTGCATGAATTCCATGCATGAGAGCAATTGAAAATACGTATTCCCAGTGCTTTCTATTTCGGTGTTTTAACATGACTTGCATTAGTGTGTGTGATAGCTTGAATTTTCTTTCTTCGCCAAGGCTGCTTAAACAATACAATGACAGATTTCTGCTTTTATTCTTCGTTAATGTCATTCTTCATCCTCTCTGCCCCACATCAGGGAGGAAGTGTTGCGAGTTTGCTATTTTAATGAAGAGAAATGAGGCATCTATCAACTAGGATTTACACTGGAGAGCACATCAATTCAGTTGCCTTGAGCTTGCTGAGTTTGCATATCCAGGACCAGGCAGTGCTCTCAATTACTCCCGTGCAACCCCATTACCTTCAGGAGGTTGCGCAGTTCAAAAGTGGCTTTGCAGAACGCAGGGTGATATTGGGGGGGGAAAGAAAGCTATCTGTTAGAGAAGTCAAGCTCCAAAATACGGTTTTTGGTTATCTATAGGGAGATGTGCATGCAGTCATAATTGCACTTTGTGAAAGGTTGGAGTAGTCATCGTGGAGTAATTTCATTGAGCATCTCTTTGTAGCTGTGCCTAACAGAACAGACAGCCTCCCAAAAATTACTGCAGTGAGGGGGAAAACACTTCCAGCCCTGGAAACATATTGTAAATCATATGTCTTTAGTAGACTCTATCCTGTAATTACTCTTAACCGTAGGTTGTTTCCTCCTCTCTCTCTCTCTCTCTCCAGGAGCTATGCCGCCAGCGCATGGCAGTGAAAACATCTGATCGCCCGGAGCCCCTCCAGTCTTCCCGAATAAACAGCGTTTCTTCTCAGTTCAGCGATGGGCCCATTCCCAGCCCCTCAGCCCGGAGCAGCACATCGTCCTGGTGTGAGGAGCCAGTCCAGTCCAACATGGACATCTCCACCGGTCACATGATCCTGGTAGGGCACTTTTGTCTTTGTGGCACGAGCAGTTTTGTCAGAATTTTAGGTACCTGCTCAGCTTTTGGAAAGAGATGGCTTTTAAAGAAAGGAAAGATGTCTTTTCACAGGTAGAAAATTTTCCTGAGCTTCACTGGTAGCCTTAGCTTTGTATAATTAAAACTAAAGGCATTTTTATTTCCATTTGGGTTTTTTTATATCTTCTTTTTCCTCTTTAGGGAATATTCTTTTATATTGCACATGCAAATTGTTTGCATGCTTACTTTAAAAAAGAGAAGCTCTGTGGTGTCCTTTGGTCCTATTAATGTATGTTTACCTCAGCTTGGACAACTGAAGAAAACTGACAAATTTCTTACCAGCTTACTGCTTTTTCTCATGTATCTTCGGTGTTCGGAGGTATCTGAGCTGGGAAGGCAACAGAAGAGTAGTGATATGGAGCAATTTGTTTCTGTTACCCTTAGAAAAGGGATCTGAATTTTAGCCTTCCTTGGATTTTTTTTTTTGTCCTTGGTTGAATTTCTTCCAGGCTGGATTTCTCCCATGTTTGAAATGATCTAAATTCATTCTATCAATGGAGTCTATGTTGGAAAATTTGGGTTCCTAACACAACTTGAGACCAGTATCAGTGTAGAAAATGGACATATGAAGTTTTTTTTGCGTGTAAGAGTCAGAGTCCAGTGGTTCAGACTGGTGGAGCTTGTTTCTGTTCCGCTGGGGGAGCTGTAAAGTAATCCTCCATTTTTTGTGCCTTATTTTCACCTTTCTTTAAATATTTACTGTCTTTCTAGAGTGCATTGAAATTAGCTGAGTAGAAGTTAGGTGATGGTGAAGAACCTGATCAGGTGTTATTTTGCTTTCTGCTGTCATGGTTTACCTAAAGTAACCTCCTGCTCCAGTAGGTAGTTTTGCCATGCTCTTGGGAACTTCTCCCCATCTTGTCATACTTTTGGGTCATGATTTTTCAACTTCTTTCTTTTTCTGGACTAATATTTTACATTACTATCCTCTCAGATATTTTTCAAGTTCTTTTAAGCCAGCCTCCCATAATGGAGAAAAGAATAAAGGCAGGCAAAACCCAACGAGCTAATTTGACCTCAGCCAAGTTACTTACTGACCTCCTCCAGCCTGGGTCAGATCAGCTATAAAACTGAGCAAAAGCAGGGCAGGATTGTAAACCAGATGCTTCCTCAGAGTATGTCATCCTGAGTAAATATTTCTCTGCCTATCTCGCTCCAAAATAGGACTTAATTAATTATTATGTTAATACCTGGTAGACAAGTGCAGCTTGGAAGCTCCTATGACAGAAGATCATTTGTTACGGTTTTTACTGTTCCACTTTTGCCTAACCAGAATTAAAATTCACTTGCTTTCCTTTCATAGTTAACTAAAATTCTTGGGGGGAGGCAAAAAAAAAAAAGTCTCCAGTTGCCTAGCTTAAAAATAAGTACAAATTCTGAGGCAAGGTTTGAAAGGTTCTGAGGCAATATATTTGTATGGAAATAAAAGCAAAATTTCCTGTGTAGATGGAAATATGCATTTAACATTTGCAAACAGTTTCAACTACTTTAAATTGAGCAGAATTGTTTTCAGTGATATTATTGAGAAACTTAAAAATAATCATCACAAAATCATGCTTAAATGAGAGAAGGTTGCATATGGGAACCACTTGCTCTGTCTCTTAGGATTTGTGCAAAATTGCAAGAAAGAATTGTCTTCATATGGCAATAAATAAACTTTTAAAAAGAGTCAGATTGATAAAGATCACTATTATGGTGTTCAGTGTCCATAATTCAGTCAATCCTGTTTAACCCTGGATGAACCCATACATGTGTTAGCTATCTAACAGCATATGTTATATCTTAGATGGTGAGGGTTCAGAGAAGAGTAAAGAAATGCTGTAGTGTCTTGAGAGTACAAACCACACAGAGCGAGTAAAAACATTTAATTTTTTTAGTCTAACCTGAACAAACAAAAATCAGTGATTCAGAGGAGTCTTCCTACGTGCTTTGACATATGGGATGAGGAAAAATTGTTCTTAGTGGATGCAGATGATACAATTAGGAAGAAAATATGGGTTAGCATCAAAAGGATGCATTTAGCTTTGCTATTAGGACAAGCCTAATAGGAGACAGTGGGACTTTTACTTAAGAAAGTAGTTAAACCATAAATATAAGATTTGCTGAAGGCAAAGCTGGGTTAGGTTTATGTGGAAGATCAGCATCTCTCAGCTGCAGCACAGAAGCAGATGATTGGACTTGATCAGAAATGCTCGTGTTCTGTGTCACTGTGGGTCACACTGAAACCAGGGAGCTGACCTAATTTATGTCTTGTTCAAAAATAAATGCACATATCTGTAATATCTTATTTACCTGAATTTCTCTCCCTCTGGAGATGCTGTGGGTTGTTGAATCTCAGAGCAGCTTGACAGAGGTGAGCTCTTCCTCCCCTTGCCTGGCAGATGCAAGCTGAGGAGAGTGAGGGGCCACTTTGCAACTTTTATACCGTGCAATACAAGACATTTTTCAGTTCTTCTCATTTCCTGCTGCCACAATCCTCTAATCGTTTAAATTTTGTAGATATTTTCTGTGAAAAATATCTCAGCGCCTAAAAAAGCAATGAGAAATATTAGCAAGGGGCCTAGTAAGAATGGGAAAATACCCTCTGCTTTTCAGGGTAAATGCACTTACAGGTCTGTAAATGTGTTTTTCAGCTCCACAGTGTGCAGTGAAGGAGCAGTTAGCTGAGATAAAGCTCCTCAGTCTTTATTGTTCATAGGTGCCAGGACCTCCCTAGAGAAAATAAAACAATGGATTACTGTATAGAGTGGCAGCAGGAAATATTTTATTTTGATTTATAAACAAAATAAAACTTTAATGAAAATAGCCTAGAAGAAGTGTGTCTGTAACTGCTGGATGACTCCATGTAATCTTGCTCAGAGGTAGCATTGGTCAGAAATATTTCTGTAAAGCTGTTTAATTTGCTGGAAAATGCTATCAGTCCTACCTGAAGTGGTATTCAAGTCACATCAGCTTTGGGATTGTTGGAACTTGCAGTTGGCCACAGGTACTGTTTTCTTGGAGGACTTACCACATGTGGTTAGCCCATTGTTTATGCTGCTCGAGGTCTGGAGAAACCAGGAATCTTTCCAACCCTGTGGCTGTGGGGCAGTCTCCTCACTTAGACTGAAACCAGCCTTCAAAGAGAAAAATCCTGCATTTCTGCTGCTTTCCTGTGCAGCAAAGGCGATGTCTTTGCACTGCTGACAGCACCGTGAGGTGGTTTGAGCTGTTGGCAGGAGGAAGCAGGGAGGGCTCAGGAGGCCCAGAAGGACAGCGATAACAACATTCAGAGCTTTTTTTTTTCCTTTTCACTGTCTTTTTCATCACATTTATAACAGGAGGGTGGTGCATATGGCACATTTTGACTCTGTCTTTCTAAAAAATCCAAGCAGTTTGAAAAGTGTAATTAGAGGAGCAGGTTTTATGCCGTCATGTTTGTGGCACTGACTGGCTGGTTTCAGCAGGAGCAACAACACAGAATGCATGCCCTCATTTCAGTCACCATTGGTTTTGAAAGAAAACATTTTTCAGAAGGTCACAACAAGGGAAAGAATAGGAACTTAGAATTAGATTTCCACCCACTTTATTCTCCTGTGTACATCTACATTTCAGGTGACAAGAGGAGTTCTAGTAAGGGGCAAGACTTTCACTTGCAGCCCAGCAGGAAAACCAGAAGGGGCTTAAAAGTGTCCAGGAGAGATTTGGTCTCCCTAACTTGGGCTCCTAACTTATTCCTGTATTTTAGGCACTTAATGAAGCGTTGGTATTGACTTGAGTGCATAAATTCTTCTCCTAGTTGGTGAAGTCAGTGGGTGGCTATGAAGGTCTCCAGAGAATTAGGCAGAGAGTGGATTTCTCTTGAAACACCTCCGTTGTGCCTGCACCATCCAGTTATGTCTGCAGCTTAGGTGAAGGAGTCTCTTTGTGCTGCAGCACAAGTTTAGCACCTAAGTTAGGTGTATTTGATCCTCCATCTGCTTCATGTATTACCATGCTTGTTTGATTAAAATAATTATAATCTTTTATGAGGTTTTAAATGAAGAACAGTACTGCAAGGAGGGAGCGTATGCTTTTGATGATAACCTTATGAGGTTGTTATCTCAATATTGTATAGGAGAGGGAATTTGCAGAAGCAATTTTCTGTGTTGTGCTGGTTTTCTCCTCATAGAGAGAGATGTGCAAAATTTGGAGCATTATACATAAATTAGAATTTTGGAAAGTGTGAATTTATGGAAGGTCTTTTTCAGTACTTTTTTAAGATGAAGTCTGGGCAGTCTTGTCCCAAAGGGTATCAAACTGCTGTATGTGTAGGAAATAATAATAATAATCTGTGATGGTTTGTGGTGCTGTACTTTTCAGAAGAAGAAAGTTTCGTACCTGAGCTGAATGAGACAGTGGGAACAAATGAACTACAGCCTGAAATCTAGGGCCTTGCACCTAGAGGATGTAAGTCCACTTGATCCCCTTGTGTTTGGCAATATGCCTGCAAAACCAGAAGGCCTTTCCCCATGGAGAAGTGAAGGATGGCCTCAGATGAGAACTTGGAGTCAAAGTTCTGGGACAGATTGTGTCCCAAAAGGTGACACAGCCTGAGCTGGGGACACAGGGTGGAGACCTGCTGCTGCAAAACCAGTCAAAGCCCAGATGTTGAATTTTGCATCCATTTTAGTTTTGATGTTGAATCAATGGCAGGATTGCTGCAGGACTGGAAAGGGTAACAAGGAGGGATTAGTTTCCAAGGTTGGATTTTTTTGATAACATTGGTGTTCCACAGTCTCAGAATAGTAACATTTTGATGGTTTCTAAGCAATTTCTCCTCACTCTCAGTTTTTAAAATGAACTCTGTTTTAAATGAACTCCATAGGGTAGCAGCTATAGATTTTCTTTTAATTGAATATGGAAGAGTGTAGAACTGAGTGACTGAAGACACATTCCAGCAAGAAAAATTATTTGTTAAATCCTGCACCACATCTTGCTGAAATTCCTTGACTTTATTCTTAAAACTACAATAAAATTGGGAGCAAAAGACACCCAAACACACTTCTCTAAATAAAGGGAGAAGCTCCGGTACGTAAGGACCAATAGCACTGTGCTAGATGAAGGTATAGTTTCCACCTTGACCTTAATCCATAAACACACTAAACATTTCCTGAGCAGGATGCAGGGCATGAGTGCGGTGCAGTGCCCGGGGACATGTGCTGCAGAGGTAATTAATGCTGGCAGGGACAAAAGTCAGGAGTGCAGGTACGGAAAACAAGGTCTTTGTCACAGTCATTTGCTTGATTATTTAGTAGGTTTTGATATTTTTTTCCTTCTTCCACCATTTCCTTCTACCAGCATTAGTTTCTGTTTATGCATTTCAAGACTATAAATATCATGTTTAAAAAAAGCTTACAACTTAGAAAATGAAGAAAAAATTCCTCCCTCACATGGGACAGGAGACAAGTCAGTGGCAATGTTTAGCTAAAGGCATAAACTCCTTACACATGTGCTAAGTGGATCTAAATCCCAACTTATCTTTCAGCTGTGCCAGTATAAATAGTTGTAGAAGTCTTACCAAATTAAGTCCCAAGAAGGCTTTGGCCCTAAAGGCCATTTCATCATGAACAGTTGGACAAGAGGAGTCACAAGGGAAAAAGCTGTTGTATATTGCATTACTCAGTGACAAGATAGCCAGTATCCAAAAAAGACATAAATACTGTGGATGGGAAAATCTTTACCCATCTCTTCCCCTAGTTGTCATGCTTTTAGGGACAAGTGGAGCTAGTTGCCTCCTGAAAGATCTGCTGATGAAATAGGTTTATCCCTTCATTTTAAGTGGTTTTTTTCCCCTCCCTAAATGTTTAAGTTATTATGAAACATTTACTTGTGTTTGTTTAAAGCCAGGACTTGAGATATAGGAACAAAGAAAATCTGCAAAGAAAAGTGAAAAAAACCTCCTGGCATATGAAAACAGTTCTGCTAATAGAGCCATAAATCTAATAAATGGATGTATGTACTACATAGATTTCATCAATAGAACTCAGAAAAAATATTCATGAACAGGTTACCCTTTGATTCTTCTATTTTTATTTGTTTCATAATAAGGTGGCTCCTTTTTTCTGTATTCGTTTTGTTGAGTGGGCCTTAGGAAATAATGACAATTGCAGAGTCAGTATTAAATTGAGAAAAACATTCCTCTTGAACATGGTATGAAATTAATTTCAAAATCTTTTTTTTCCCTAAATTCTTCCCTGTCGGTTATTTTCCCCAAATGTTTTCATGATTAGAAATAACATGACAAATTTCTGTGACTACACCTTGGTCTATCATTTGACTGTAAAGTGTTTATTCCAGCTTTGTTTAAGCTGCTTTTGTTGAACACTCTTAGCCAACTTATGTCATTCCCTAAGGCTTTTAGTAGAAAGATGAAGAAAAAATTTCTAATAATATTCTGGAGTACTAATTTTAAAAGGGTTACATTGGGAGAAATACATGACACAAAACTAGGTTATTCAACTGTGTGCACCAAGTAAAAAGAAAAGATCATTGCCATGGCTGAAACAAAACTTAGTGGCTATCTGGACTTTTTTTGTGTTTCCCCCGGCTTTGATCCCTTTCTAGAGAACATCCAAGTAATGTCAAGGCAAGTATCAGCTGTAGCAAGAGATGCTCAGAGGTAATTTAATGAAAAAGATCTGGGTTTTGAGACTTCTGATTGAATACAAGGGATGTTACTGGAACCTCAGCTTCTCCTGAGAGTCTCACTGAACATGGAGTCTCATGGAGTTGCAGAAAGCAGAGATAAACACTCATCCAGGAGATCTTGTCTTTTGTCTGCAAATGAATCCTCAGTAACAAAGTGCTCTTCACTGTATGTGTCCTATTGTGCATGTTCACATCATGCACTGAATCCTTGATACCTCATTGTAGCAGATGTTTCAGTTAATCATATTTTGGGTCTAACAGGTAGAAAGGCCTGTTTAGAAGGAGAAGGATACTAGAAAGAGGATGGTTCAGGTGGACTTCTCAGGCAGGAGACCTAAGATGATAGTATATGTCACAGAGTATTTCTGAGCTGGTGGCAGAGTGCAGATGTGAGGAGTTTGGACTCACTGTGGGGTGAAGAATTGGCTCACACAGGTTGCAAGACATGGTGCACTGCTAAGATCAAATGGCACTTGGTAAATGGGACTACACCTTCAGAGCTTCTCAAAACATGTAAGAGTTCAGGGTGAAACTGGGACTTGCTTCATGGTACTTCCAAAGAAGAGACATCATACTGGCACTGTGTTTTTGCAGTGTTGTACCAGTTGCAGTTTAAGATACCCAGGAGAACTTTAGCAGTATTTTGAAGAGCTCTTTTTCTTCATATGGCTATGCCAGCAGAAGTTATTGGAAGTAGTCTGGTTAAGATGCTATTTTGTAATGAAGACAGTTTAATCCCTCCACTGATTCAACAAAATCTGATTATGCTCATCTTCAGGGCAAGATAAAAAAACTTATACTTTGTTTTTTGCAACTCCTTCTGGGATTAGGCCACAATTTGGCAGTGTGTTCTAAGTAAAGTAACAGAATTTGGGTGGTATTTGGAAAATTTGATGTGTAGGACACAGACAAAATGCTCCTGTGATCATCAGATTTTGCATACGCACCCACAACGCAGCTGTGGAAACATTTATAAATAAGGAGACAAACATTAAAATAATCTGTGAAGTTCACTTGTGGATGACACAGTATTTGCTATTCCATAAAGGAGAACTGTGTTACTTTTTGGTCAAAAACAGAAAAAGTCTTCTACCTTCAAATATTGCAACCCTACCCCAGTTACATCTTTATAAAAGGCATAATTTTACCATGAATTTGCCTCCTTTCTGTAACTCTCCTTTTGTTTCAGACTAAAGTAATATCTTATTTTTTTCTAGTTGGCAGCTCTCCCTTGATGCTGTCCTGTCTCCCTTATCCTCTTCTGCTAAAGTCATGAGCTAATGTGGCTTTAGGTTGCCAAGCTGGCCAAGAAAACCCTATTCATAGCGAGGGAGAATTATGAGTTGCCTCCTGTTGCTGGCTGCTTGTTGGGCCTTTGCATTGAACTAAGAGTAGAACAGAGGGGTGACAAACTGCTCACAAGCATCACCTCCTCTAATAGCACCTGCTATTGCTCTGGGAATTATTTCTGCCCTTTTCTTTCTGGAATGACTATGAGGGCTGGCGTCCAGGTCCTAAAATGTTTCTGTCCTCAATCTGGTTAGTAGTAAATAGTAAATCCATTAATATCTGTTGAAGATGGCTGGATTCTGGATTTGACCCATGTTTAAAAATTATATCTCTGACTATGTATCACAACTGTGTTATTTTTAAGATGGCTTATGTGAAGGTTTGCCTTGCTTCTGACTGGGCTGTTTAAACCAACTAAAATATTTCCATGAACACCCAAAAACCCTACTGCACATAGCAACTGAGTTTTAGTAGCTCTCGGAGTGCAGTGAATTGAAACACGTTGCTGTATATCTTTTATTAAGTATGTGCAATACACTTCTTTAAAGGAAATAAAAAATGATAATGTCTCCTTTTTGGATGCATCATATTTATCCTTGAGCATTGAAGAGAGACTGGTAATTATAAAGTTGTTTAGGCATTTTCGTTTTAAAGTTAAAAAGGTACTGAACTTGAGAAAGCAAGTACAGTCAGTTACTTAATACTGACTGCTTCTTTCATTCTTTTCATATTTAAGTGGACTTTAGCTGGTAGTAAATAAAAATACTAAAGAATTGTCAACACCCACCATGATTTGTGTTCTTGCTGTCATGCAAATTCAGAGAAAGAAGGAAACATATTAAAGAAATTCGATAAGACCAGGTGGTCTGAGTGAATAATTTCCCTTTCATTAACATATTCCCCTTATTAACTCTGTAATTAATTGTACATAGCTAAGGAAAGCTATGGAAATTGCATTTTGAGATGTATCAAAGCTGACTTTATGCTTCAGACTTCCATGCAATTTACTATTAATGAAGCAAGAGATGGAGGCCCCAAATCTGTAATTATTACTTACTATTTGAATGACAAGCAAAGAATTTTATCAGCACAGTTTCAAATGAAAGGGGATTAGCAGCTAATGTTGAAATTGTTAATCTTTCTTATTAAAATAATTTTGACGAGAGTGTTTAGCCTGAAAGAGGTTTCTGGAACATCATTTACCATTAAAACAGCTATTTTCTGAGACTCAGTATGAATTTGTCTAAGTTTGACAGCAGGGTGCAAATATTTTTTAAATGAATGAATATTTTATGGGAACTAAGGCTGTTCATGTATGAGTTGATGCTGAGCTGCTTGCTGTGTGCATATTCCTGGAATGTGAGGCAGGATGGTAGTTCAATATCCATCTCACTAAAGTGAAGATGTCTACTCAGATAACAAGGGAAAAAAAGCTACAGTAGAAAAATCTGAGAACTGAAATTGCACCCAGGGCTGTATCTGCAGACGAGTGATTAGCAAGTGGGAGCCCAGTCAGAATCAGGCCCCACATCTTGGTGATATTTTTATGACACAGAAAAAGGTTATAATTGCATTCAGTAACAATGTTACTTCATGTTTATTTAGGCCTTATTATTCCTTTAAATGCTGGTATGTTTTCAGGTTTTGTATATTGTTATTAGCATCATGTGCCTTGAGAAGATTATTCAGTGGTAGGTGATATTTGGGAGCAGAAATATAGCATACACAACTTTTCAGTGCTAATGAAAAACTATTTGGCATTTTAAATATTAAAACTTTTCCTTGCAATATTTGCAATTTTCGTCTCCTGCAGGAGCGTGCAGATGAAGCTGACAAGGCTGTTTTCACTGCTTAGGATGAGGAAATTATGAATATATAGTGACATAACTGGTGAAAAACACAGCAGTGATAATTTATAAAATTTAATTTGTGGTGGTCTCAGCCACATTGGTGCTAGAGGAGATGTATGTTAAAGAACCCTTTTAATTTGCCTGTGTCCCATTACAGAAAAAAAGCTAATGGAAAAGATGTCACATGTCTTTGCCGGTGACAAATTTTGCCAGTAGAATAGACAGAGATCATTCCAGTGCTTTCAGACATTATTTGCATGAGCAGATAGACTGTGTACCGAAGTACCATTAACACAACAAACGCTTATGTACCTGCTCTACCATGAGATTACTCCAAGCTTTACCTCTGTGTGAACCATATCGAACTTCATTGGGTGCACTCTGAAAATTACAGGTTAGATAACTAACCCTCTGTCTGTAGTCCTACAATGTTCTTTTCAAACACTCTGCAGAGTGCTACTGTAGCATAAAGTGTTGTAGAGTGTATGTTTGCTTCATTCATCAGACAAAATCAAAGGGTTTTTAGCTTAAACAGGCGGTAACGATACCCAGAGAAGCACTTTTATTATAAACTCATGTTTTGCATGTGTTACAAATATGTGTTAGGTCAAAGACATCAAGGATTCTTCTTAATCTGTAAGAATCGTGATAAACCATGTTAGACCAGGACAGCAAGAGTCACCATGCTGATGTGGTAGTCTGGGATAGACTTAAGAAGTGGAATTTGTCAAGGACGAAGCTAATCCAGAATCCAAACCCAAAGCTTTTCTAAATGCAGGAGTATTTCTGATGCAGCTATTTATCTACTGCTTTAGCTGGAAGGTACCTGGAAGGGTTGGTTTTATTAACCACAGCCACCAGACAGAAGCAGCAACATAAAATCCCCAGGGCAGTGCTGCCTCACAGCAGGAGGGATGTCCTGCTGCTGCTTAGGTGGGCATGTTAAAAAAAAGTGCTTTCTTCTTTCGTCATTGCCTCCTTTCTCCTTTTAATGTGTTTGTTTGCATTAAAGCAGTTTGATGGAAAACATCATTATAGTGTCTAATTGCTGTTAAAGTAGTGAATATACTGATGGTGCCTAATATATTATCTTTTCTGGAAGTCCAGAAATTACTTCTGTGTCATTAAAAGTTTTGTTGTAGTTGGAAAAAACTCTGCAGTACCTGAGGGTATGCACCAGCCTTCAACTTACCCTTTGTGTATCTTCACAACTGAATTTTCAGAAACTTTGTCCTTCAGGTGGCATTCTGGGGCCTGATATAAGAAATTTTGATTAAAGTCACCAGGACCCTTTCAACTCACTTCAGTAACCAAAATAATAATAAGCCAACTCTCAGATAGCACTTTTGATCAGTAGGTTCAAAGCTCTTTTTAAAGGTCAATATCATTATCCCGTCTCTTTAGTCCGGGGAACTCAGGCACAGACAGGGAAGCATCTTGACCAAGACTAAGCTAAGGTCAAGGAAGCAGAGCCAGGAGTAGACCCGCATTCCCTCGTGTCCCAGTGCTGTGCTCTCACAACTAATCATATTGGCTTTAGTAGAGAAAGGGTTGTATCGAACAGTAATGTTTTTGCCCTTTTTTGTCACTCGTTAGTCTTTTTTTAAGACATGAAAGTAGTACATGAAAGTATAAAGGACTTCTGCATCTGGGTTTGTCAGATTTCATTCTGTGAGTTTAGTTTTGGCCTCATCTAAGAGCAAAATATTGCATATTTGGAGAGCTTGCTGAAAGGTATTTACTACACATTGGAAAAACTTGGGAAAACCAAACTGAGGATGTGCAGTCTATAGTAAATAACATCTATGACAGAAAAGGGGTTCCATCCACACATTTGTTGGGTCTCTTCTGAATTGATAAGAGTTTTCTTTCAGAATATATGCCCAGTCTGCTAGATCCTTATCAATCACACACGTGCACATGCACACATACACTGAATTTTACGTTCTTTGTTTTTCTTTTTCTTTCTGTTTAACAAGCTGTAGTTTTACTGTCTACTCAGAGTTACTACTGTCATTCTCTCAATGTATTCTCCTTATTCAGCATTTGAAGGAACAGAAACAGTATGCAAGGAAATGTTGAGAATTATCAGCTATGACCAAAATTTGCTTCTTCTCATAGCATTTTCCTAATTTGCTGTGTTCTGGGCTTTGTTTTTCTGACTTTCTTCCTTTGCAATATAGTGTCTTCTTTCATCATTTCGCTTCTTTGCTGACCTCTGTAGTCTGTTCTTGGCTTCTTTTTCTGTCCTCTTTCACATTGTTTTTTTCCTTGTTCCTATTTTGCCCTCTGTCACTTCAAATATTTTCATCTGTGGATTAGACCAGTGCTCCTCAAACTTCTTTAAAGTGTTATCCTTTACTGGCTTCCATGGAAACCCAAGAGTCCCAGGAGTAGGCAGGATATCTTCAGCTTATGCATTTCTAAAGCTTTTCTACTATCACTTCACAATCCCTTTTGAATGCTTTCATGAGAAAAATATTTGAGAATTTGAGAATCACTGAGCTAGGCCAACATCAGTTGAAAATCCCATGGTGCATAGATAAAAGGTTACCTAAAAAATGGGACACTTCCTCTAGATTTGGGAGCTGAGTAGATGCCAGCTGCATCTTTCTCGTGGCCGGTATTGCTTATTCTGCTGCTGCCTGTTGGCTCATCGTGGCTGTGAGTGTGACACGGAAGGGACAGGGCTGAGGTCAGGCATGTCTTCTCCCACAGTCATCTTCACGAAGTCCTGAAAGTGCTTCTGTGACAGAAGAGTTTCTTCATGGCTTACTGTCATAGAATCATAAAATAATTTAGGTTGGAAAAAACCTCCAATATCAAGTCCAGCCTGCTTTCTGAGCTATCTCTTAAGTCAAGCTCTTTGTTTTTGCTATTGCACTGGGTTTGCTCTGCATCCATGGAACTGGCGGTTGCACTAATTGGGTTTCTTCTCTGTTTTTGGTTTGCAGAGGGCAAATGTGGAACTTCCTAGGTGCGGGACTCGGTTCTGAAATGGTCCTGAGTACAAGGATTTGATCATTGAAGTTGTTTGTGGAGTTTGAAGTTTCGTGTCTCTGTTACGGGAGTTTTCTAAGGAAAAGGCTGATTATCCAGTCTGTTCTGTCCCTACTAGGACAAGAGCGTGACCATGTGGTCACTTGTGCTTATATGCATATTCTGCCGCTGGGCTGTGGGTGTAGCATGAATTGCAAGACTTCTGGGATTTCATTTTGCATGTTCTCAATTTTCCACAATAATATGTGTGTGTTTCTGTATAAACTCTATCAATTTGATATGCACCCCACATGCCCCCACCACCCCCCAAAAAAACCCCAAACCCACACTGAAAAGCAGAGGAGTTTTCCTTTATGAGTTTATTTTTTGTTTCTGGAGAAGCACCTTTTCACTTTTACTCACAAGTTTAAGAGTAGTAGTAAGAGTATTACTGCTTATCCCTTTGCTCTAGCAGGGATGTTATGTTTGTAAAAATAATATTTTCCTTTCTTCCCTCAAGATGGCCAGTGTCTAACAGAGGCATAATTTGCTAGACTATCTATAAATCACATCGTGTGCTGTATCACTTGGGTGTACGTGATCATGGTTGCCTGGGTTTTACTGGCCTCATTATCTCTGAAGAACAGGAACACGCTCGAAGAGAAGATTATTTTTAAACATGATGTTTTCAGATTTCTTTATTTATCTCTTGGTAATTTTTATATATATAGTAAATGAAGACTATACAAAGTGCTCTGAAAAAAACCACAGACTTTAATTCATTAAAATCTAAATTTGAAAATACAGAATCCCAGCAGGGAACCCAAATTTAGATGCTTAATTGAGTTAGCAGGTCTAGGAGAGGACGAAGCCAGGGAATTTAGTTTTGTGTTTTCAGCCAGGTAATTAGTGTGCAGTAGTACATTTTTTAAGTTTTCATTTCAGACGTACAACAGGCATGTAAATGAATCACAAATATCTCTTGGATTGCGGTAGGTTGTACAAAACATTAGTAAAAAAACGAAGAGGGGAGAAAGGGTCATCTGAAAAAATAGATTTAATGTATAAGAAGTAAATAGTAGTTTCCTGTGAGAACGGAGTTGGGTGTCAATATTTATCATAAAGAGTCAGAGGACTTGATTTGTACATTTTTGTGCAGTTTTCCTGCTGGGTTTTATTCAACTGCGTATCTTGTGCTTTTACATTTTAGCAAAGCTACCAGAAGCGCTTCCCAAAATGTCTCAGTTGATGAATTCAGCTGACACTCTCCTTGGCTCCAGTTCCTATACTGCAGAGCTGTCTTTAATGGGGAGGTTTGGATTGGGCTTTTTTTGTTTTGGATTTATTTTTGCTTTTAAGAAATGTCACAACATATCCCATGCTGTGAAATAACAGTATTTGGCTAAGAGGTTTAGCCCTCCATTTTTTGAAATAATATTCTTCCTTTATTTGAAGGTTATTTGTTATTTCAGATTTTTATTCTGAAATCTATTATAAGAAGTACAGAAAGTTTAGAAATTGATTCTGGATAATTCGTCTTTTAAATCTTTATTATTTAGTTTGGTGTGTCTTTGTATAAGTAACATTCAACATGTGCATAAATTAAATTCCTCTACTCAGCAGCCACTTAAACCCTGTACTTCTAAACTAAAACCTGTTCTAATTCCATCACAGTCAGAACATTTGGTATACTCTAATTTAAAAAATGTTACCAGATATGGATTCATTATAATTGTCTGACCTTCAGCCATGTCTATAAACATGATCATGGGATAGGGAAAAACAGTCAAGAATATTCTTGCAAAATGGGTGTTTTAGGAGCATATTCTGTGACCCTGGGAAATTCATTTTGATGTTTCTGCCCTTTCATTTCCCATCTGTGAAGCAGCAATGATACTTGCCTCCCCTGCAGAAGTAGTGTGAGTACTTCCAGACAGTTGGACAGAAGGAGCCATAGAAATATAATAAGGGAGCAAATTATATTCCTTTTATGGTAATCATCTTCTCTTTTTTGTTGAGGTTTATTTAAAGCAAAGTAATTGCAGAGGTGAAACTTCATAGGCGTAATTTAGATTTCAAGAAAGGGGGTAAGGAGGAGGAGTTGAGGGGGGTTGTATTTTAAGACCTAGAAGACACCATTAAGTAGCTGATAATCCTTGAGAAGGGATTCTTTGTACAGTGAATTTATCTTCTGCTATATTTAGAAATCCAGGTAGAGTAAATATTTCATAATTAAGCATTGTATTTTTTAATGTTAAATTTCTTAGCTACGTTTCCTTTCAAAAGCATATCTGCCTCTGTCATTCCAACTGAAGCAAAAAGTTGCAAAAATTGAAGCAGTGAATGCAAAAGCATCACATGTACTTTCCAAGATTTCCTCCAGAGATGAAAACTTGAATCAGTCCACACCAGGTTGTATCCAGCCATTTCAGTGGGATTTCATTGAGCACCTTTGGCAGCTGGGAGCTGTAAGAAAAGGGATTAGCAAAGGGTTTGTGTGACACACACTGATCCCAGCACCTGCTGATTGGATTGAAGTAATCCTTTTACAAGTTACAAAACTCTATTATCAGAGCATTAAGAGAGGGAGAGACGGTGATACATGCTGCATCAAGGGTATATTAATTTAGGTAAACAGAACATAGGTTACCATCTAATGTACTTGTGAACTACAGTCATTCTTGCAAAAGTTGCACAGTGGTCTAGTCTGGTAGATTAAGCCTTACACTGCTCATGCAAAGATGATACTTCTGTAGCAAACCAAGGACAATAATTTAAAATTGTTTTAGATGGGATGCTTAAAGCACAGCTGCTCTCTGTGTGTATGCTTAGTTGTTTATAATGAGCTTTCCATCTAAAAATATGAAACTGAAACTATGGAATGTCATTTTTTATTGTCGGCTGATATTATGGAATTTAATTTATTTCAGAGTAATACAACCTATTTGAAGCAATCTAGGGATATTGTTCTCAACCACACTGAATAGTTTTCTTTGTCAGTGAATTCCCTCCCTCTGTCTTTGGGGTTTTTTTAGTTTTCCTTCATCACCTACGATAGTATGTACATCAGTACTGTTTTATGCCAAATTACAAGTAGAGCTCCTTAGTATTTTCCAGTACATAACTGACAGAGCTTCAAAACTAATCTTTTCACTGGTGTAATCAGGTACTGAGAAATACAAGAAAAATTGTATCGACAATAAACACATCATGGAGGTAATATGGTTGCAAACACAAAGGAGAAAAATAATTTCTTGGTGTATCTTACAAAGAGAAAATCCAAATTCCCAAGTTTTTATTTCCTAGAGTTTTTCATTTGTGGTTACTGTAAACAGGAGATCTGGGATGGCACAGGACAAGTTACAAAAGAGAAAGGAGCGTGAAATGTCTGACCAATCAGATGATGAAATCCTGATTCCGTTAAAGTAGTGGATGCAGAACACTCCCCAGGATTGAAAGTGAAACTTTATAGCCAGATGTTAATTTACTGAGACTTCCTCCAGATACAAGCTTTGTGAGATACTGGCAATAATTTTATATGTCTATATAAGCTCAATATAACTAGTCCAATAAAGTCATGTTTATCTGCGGTTAATATTGAAAACTGGCTTTGCCATGTTAGGACTAAAGCTAGTGTTTCTAACAGTTATGGAGAGGTGCTTCAGAGATGAAGCTGGTCTTAATAACAACTACAGGCTCTGCATTATTGTGGATTGATTGGATCAGAGCATCAGAAACAACTGGTGCTTCAATAGAGGAGACTGTTGGAGAAAACTGAGTTTCTTAACGTGTTAGTTGGTCAAAAGACTGGAATTGGGTTAGATAGTGCATCCTGTATTTATTTGAGGTCTGCTTTGTCAGGAAGAAAGGTAGGAAAGCATGAGCATAGTTTGGCTCTTCTCCCGTGTTTCAGCACCACTGAAAGCATGCCTCATGGAAACACGTGATGAGCTCCCAGCCTTTGGTCTCTGCAAGAACAACACGGCAGCTCAGAGAGAAAGACTGACCTTCTGCAAACACGAGTCCAAAGCAACTTCAGTATTACCATGGAACAGTGGTGGGAGATGAGGAATGCTTAAAACGTGGAAAAAATGTGGTATTCTGCATGATCTGAATATGGCTTGGAGTCCTAACAGTGACATTGATCTCAGGGAGCTTTATTTGATCAGATCTGGACAAGTGTGGGTGCACCAAAATAGAAGAATAAAGTAATAATTTTGTAAAAGAAGAGTGGGAAGAAGGAAAGAGGAAAAAAGAAATGAACCTTCCTATTGCTGTTCTCCGAGTCCAAACTCCAAACCTTGAAAATAATGGAGCACATATTAAAAAAGGAATTGCTGATTATCTAGCAAGAGACTTTTTCATGGGTATAAAAGGAAGATAAGTGTAAGGGTGTCATTTAAAAGGATGGGGAAGGCTGGAGTCTTTCCTTTGTGCATTTGCTAATCTCCTTCATCCTTTCTGTTGGATAGCTGAACAATGAGTAAGAATATGCATAATTCTACAAAGAATAAATTTTGCCTGGACAAACTTGATTGCTTTTTATTTAACTAAAGCTTCAAAACCAGTAGATGAAGTGAAAACAACAGATGTAATACGTATGGATTTTAATATAGTCTTGAAACTGTCTCATGAATATTTAATTGAAAAATTAATGTCAATTTTTTAGAGGACAGGTATGTGGATTGAAATGGGGCTAAAGGGTGATACACAAAACCTAATGATCAAAAGCTATGTATGGGTGTGTCTGGCTGAGTACAGAAATTGCTGTTAGCTCCAGTTATATTTAACTTTTTAAATAATGATGTGGAAGTGAATGGAAGTGACAAGATGGCTTTTACAAGTGGTATCACAGTCTAAAGTTCTGCACAGACATGGTGATAGAGGAGTAATTCAAAAGTTTGAAAAGATTAGACCTGAAAACACATGCTACAAATAAATTATCTTTGAAGAAAAGTCACAAGATGGGATATCTATAATTTGCATAGATCCATTAATCCATGATCTGTGAAGACACTAAAATATATACAAGCAAAATTTATGCAGAGCAGCAATATTCTGAGCAAGCAGACCAAGGTTGAAATAAATCGATGGGTGAAAATGTGTAGCAAATTAAATTTGCAATAGAAAAGCAGTTTTTTTGACATCCCTGTGAAAAAAACATCCCAAATGAGGAGTATTCCTTACTGAAAATATTTGCATGTTTCCAGGAATACAATGTATAGTTCAGAACATTTAGAGTCCCAAGAAATAGTGAACTGTGTTTTAGGCTTCTGCTTTAGATACAGGGCAGCCAAATGTTAGAAAGTTTCTCAGTACGAGAAACAACATTATTTGAAGGCCTGGAAACAGGTAATCAGATAGGCTTCTTCTGTCTCTAAATTCTGTAGCACTGTGAGTAATATGAAAGGGAACAGAGAAATTTACTGTGAAGCCAATAGTGATAAGGTATTAAGCCAGAAAAAGGAAGAAGAAAACCATTACGGTGTTGAAAGTAAATTAGATTTATGCAGAAAAGTATTTCCCATATATAGTCAATGCAATGGGTACTGAAGACCAAGAAGTTAAAGAGAACAAGAATGCTGGGGCGTCCCAGGACAGAACGATGCAACCTACAAGTTAGCAAGGAACAAAGGCAAAAAAAAAAAGCCATTACTTGAGTCAATCGAAGGGAATACGAAACAAGTTTTGAAGTATGGTCTAGTAGTGCGCAGTTTGCTCTATAATAGCTAAAGCAAATTCTATCCTCTCCAAATTCCCCCTGAGGGACCCAGTGAAGCACCTCAGCACTGCCTGGCACTCTGCATCTCTGGAAAAAGCAGCAGCAGTTTGAAAGCAGTGGCTCCTGCACTGTCAGGTGAATGATGTGGATTTGAGTGGTCACCGTTTGCAAGCATTAAGATAATTTTGCATCTGCTTCTTCAGCTGACATTTGAAATTCGATTAGGCCTGTCAAGGTGTGTCAATTTAGGAGTTTCACATCTTTCTGTTGAAAGAAACATCCTTAGTCATGAAAAGGGTGTCAAATTGAGTACCGTATTGGTATTATGTAGTAAAAAATAATTGAACATCAGCTAATAAAATAGATGCTTATTTTTAAAATTAGTATCTTAACAGGTGCAAACCACAGTATCTCTCAAGAAGATATTTGGTCTCTTCTCCCAAGTAACAAGTGATAGGACAAGAGGAAGTGGCCTCAGGTTGTGCCAGCGGATCCCTTCTCTGTGGTGACCAGTGACAGGACTTGAGGGAATGGTCTGAAGTTGTGTCAAGGGAGGTTTAGGTCAGATGTTAGAAAAAGGTTCTTCACTCAGAGGGTGGTTGGGCATTGGAACAGGCTTCCCAGAGAAATGGTCAAAGCACCAAGCCTGCAAGAAGAGTTTGGATGATACTCTCAGTGTATCATCTTGGGGACTGTCCTGTGCAGGGTCAGGAGTTGGACTTGATGATGCTTGTGAGTCCCTTCCAACTCAGCATATCCTGTGCTTCTGTGATACTAGGGAAAATTTCTTCACTGGAAGGGTTGTCAAGCACTGTAACAGGCTGCCCAGGACAGTGGTGGAGTCACCATCCCTGCAGGTATTTAAAAGACGTGTACCTGTGGTCTGTAGGGACATGGTTTAGTGGTGGCCTTGGCAGTGTTGCGTTAAGAGTTGGACTTGATGATCTCAGAGACTTTTTTAACCCAAATGATTCTGTGATTCTATGATTTAGAGATTGACCAGACAATGAGAATTTAATGGTTATATTTTTAACCTCATTTAGTCACAGAGCATGCACTAGATGCCCCTTGAAAAAAGAAAAGAATAATGAAAAAAGTAAAGAAAAACAAAATGGTTTGACCTCATATTACAGCATCAATCAAGCACATTGAAAGTTCTACCAAAGCCAAGCCAGGCTGCTGTGTTCTGTCTTTGTGTCCGTGTTCAGGCACATGGAATCTGTCTTAATATTTGCCACTGGCACCATCTCCCTTGGCCAAAGATTCATTGTCACTGGGACAGCTTTTCATCCTCTGGCTGAAAGCTCATCTTTTGCCTTACAACTGGCATGTCTCACACAGTAATAATAGATATCACAACACATCCGCTCTCTCCGCATAACATTGGCACATCCTCCTTCTCCCTGTGGCATGTTTGGTAGCAAGAATATCTCATCTATCTGGACAAGATTAAGTATGAACCGGGCTACCAATTGTCCTGGCAAGTGAGGGCCTGTGGAAGGAAAATTAATACCATGGAATTTAAGGTGCTTTGGACCTGTCCAAGCAGACAATGTTTGTTGAAATAATACACTTGGGATTGCAGGACTTGCCTTGATGTGGACATATTGGTGAGACTAGACTTATACTTTTTCAGCAGGCTTGAGGAGTGCTACGATAACAGTTGTGACAACCTCTATTTATTTTACCTGCTGCTCTGGAACAAGGACAATCATGTGCCTGTTTGACATTTTGGTAATGAATTTCTTTTGTACCAGGCAAATACTGCAGAATGTGTCATCAAAACATCCTAATTAAGGAGTGGATTTGAGTAGACATACAATCTCTAAAATATCAGAAGTTCCACTCAATTTAATGTACATCCAGCACTCCCAAGAGAGTGTTTCAAAATCACTAAGCTTCTGTTTAGCAAAATGGGGATGAGTGTAGGGGCTCTGAAGGACTGTAAATTAAAGATTACTTAACTCTGAAGGAATTGTCTGGCTCCTGAATGTTTTAAAGCAAGCTTCTTTCTTTCTTCTGTGTGTAAAGCAGATGTTCGTATTGTACAGAGCCTTCCATGGGTCTGTTTAAATAGTCAAACACCTTTTCGAGGTCTGTCAGGAAGTGCCCTGTGCATCTGATACGTGTGGTGTAGATATTGAAACTACACAAAAAATTGGTTGTCTGATTAAAGTAAAGACTGCAGTGTGTTTTCATTTGAAGATTCATTTCTCTTTACACTCAGAATTACCTGAAAAATGAAGATAAAAGTAAAAACTTCTAAAAATAGCTGAGTTATTTAAAAGTTCGTGTGCACTAAAAGCAGTCAGATTACCTTAACTGTGTCATATTTGATGATTTAAAAAGGAAAATAAAATTTCTTTTTAAAATACGATCCTTGAAATCATCAGAGACAAGCTGGAGTTAACAGGAAGCTCCTTGCTACATATAGCCCTGCCTTAGGAATAAAATGTTCATGGTCCTTTTGCTACAGCTTAGTGGATCTCACAGTATTTTGGAGAGATTCAGTGTTGGCAGATCTGTATATCTGCATAAAATGTCCCTGAAGTCTATGGGACATTGGTGATGGGCATGTCAAAATGAATCACATTATAAAACTGTGGTCTAAAAAGGGAAGATGCTACGGGCTGGTCCTTGACTGCCTGATCTCTGCTGCATGCTAAACAGCTGCTCTGAAGTCAGGAGTATTGGCTCTTTGGTATTGTAAGATTTTGCTATTTTTTCCCTTTGCCTCATAGAAATTCTTATATACCAGCAAGTCTCTGCTCGGAAGGGATTATCTTTTTTTTTTTCCTGATGTTCAGTATACATATCCCGGCACAGATTCACTGGGAGAAAAGAACGGGATCTTTAGCCTCCCTCTTTTCCCCAGTAGCAACAGCCTTTTGGCAAGGAGAAGCAAACTATCAGAGGATGGTTTCCTCCTGTTAACTTGCAAGTTAAGTCTGGTAACACATTAGCTGACCCACACCCCTAACACGGCAGGGCCACGCAGCTCTCCCAGCTCCCCATTCGCCAGGTCACAGCTCTGTCCACCGTAATGCTTTTTCCTTCATTATAAAAAGGAAGCAATCACACAGTAGGTGTTTTGATTGTATCTAGGCCACCACTGTTCTTTACCTCCTTTAGAAACCCTTCTTCTAATGCAATATCTTTCTGTGTCCTTAAAGACATATCTTCTGGAAGAATCGCTTCTTGAATTGCTTTTCAGTACCAGGTTTGATTTACAGATCTTATGTAAAGACACAGGCCCCCGACAAACTCTGCACAAAACAAAGCTGAGTGTTAGGAGCTCTTTTGCGATGAAAACACTGTTCAAGCTGCAAGAGAGAGCAGTATCCTGCCTTGCTGACCAGGTGGGAAGCACAGTGCACAGCTCATGTTTGGCAGAGGAGAAGCTGCAAGCTTTCTGCACCTTCTGCTAAAGCTGTTGAGAGGCCATGAGAGCCTTTCTTCTTCAAAGCATGTTTGGAAAGAACAGTTTGACATAACAGAGATTGTCTATGAAAAAGGTTTTCTAAGCAATTAAACTGCTTTTTATACTTTACAGTAAATCCTTTACAGGAGGTTTTTCTAGACAAGGTTTGCTACAGACTGGGCTGTATTATTGAGGGCTCCAGCAGGAATCACTGTGACCGATGTTTGGGTCAGAAGCACACACAACTCTACTCTTAACCCCTCAACCCCTGTCCAGACCCTGAGCCTATCTCCTGAACAGTCTGTTGACATCAACCTACCTTGTAAAGGTAGTATGGAGTTTAATTTAAAATTATGAACTGTGTGTAACATGAGATGGTTTTGTTGCTTGCTGTAGGAGAAGATGCCAGACTCTGCAAGGTTGTATAAGTAGGCTTACAATAACAGATGATCACTTTCTTAATTCTCATGTTTCAGGGAGGGGAAGATTTCTATTTTTCCCCACCCTTTTTCCTTTCTGCTCTCTTCCCCTCACCTATTTGGATGATTTTTGGGTCCATGAGGTGAAGGAATAGGGTTTTGGTTCACTTTCCACGAATCTTTGGAACTGAATTCCTGATCCACTGCTGGACTGAATCTGTAGCCCTGGGAGATCTGCAGAAGCTTGACCTGCACCAGTATACTTCGATGGGCCGTCACTCCTGCCACAGACAGTTTTCTTTAGTGATGCTTTGCTAACACTGTTAATTTAACTGAATGCAATGTCAAATCTTTAACCACACATATTAGTATTAATTAACAACACCTTAGTTCTAGGCGCTCTCTGTGCCAGTCCATACACAGAATGAGTTTCTGATGACCCAGTGCTTGAACCATGACACTTCTGATTGGCTATTTATTAATTCTCTTTGACAGCTCTATTATTGTTGTTACTTGTATATATGCTTGGACTTTAGTTTTAAAAGCCTTTGGTTCGACCGGAATTGTTGTTTGTAGTAATTTTTGTCAATGGAGTTTTGTTTCTTTTCCACTGTCTGATGAAAGAGGTGGTTGTGCTTATGTTTTCTAAGTATTGAAGAAGAAATACTTTTATCCTGAAGCTCAGTAACTGGATGTTACACACATTTCCTCTCTGGTAGCACTGGTACGTTTTAGTGTTCTCATTCTATATAGCACAAATAAGCTTGAAGTTAACTCCCTGAAGTGAATAAATTAGCCATAAAACTGAGGGGTTTTTTTTTTCCTCCAAAGCTTAGAATTCCCATGCTTTCCATCTTGAGAAACATCCTTTTAGCTTAGCTTTGAGCCTAGCTAAGTAAATGCTTAATGCAGTATTCTTTTAATTCCAGTCCTACATGGAAGACCACCTGAAAAACAAGAATCGTCTGGAGAAAGAGTGGGAAGCTCTGTGTGCTTATCAGGCCGAACCCAGTGACACCACCATTGCACAGCAGGAGGAAAATATCCAGAAGAACCGCTCCCAGGCTGTAGTACCATGTATGTACACTTTCATTCAGATGGTAGCATTTTAAGCTCTTGATACTTTTCCCAATACCCTTTGCGCAGTGGTTTGAAAGCTGCAGATTAAAGGCAACCAGAATGCAGAGAGGCTTCTATGTGCATTAGAAAGATGTGGCTACAGCTATGGGCTGGGTGCATGTCCCGTTGTCATATCACACCATGTTTATCTCCTTAAAAGTTGCGTATGTGTTACAAAAATGCACAACTGTGCCACATAACACTGCTGCTGCAGCTGTGCTGTCTCATGAAATCCCATAGCCGGGGTGCTTTTCAATGCTGAAATACACTTTCTCTACAGGAGTGGCATCTGTAGCCATTCAACAGAAAGAAGTTCGGCATATGTTTAGACAAGTTGGTATCATGTCCATCCAACAGTAATACCAGCAGTCTATACTCAGAGCCAGATCATCTGTTTATCAGGTACTCAGCTGTACTGAAAGAGCCCCTCTAGGCTTCAGTGGATAAGCTTGCAAACTGGCTTCTCTCTGCAAGGCTTAGGATAAAAAGAGAAAACGGGGGAAAAAAGGAACCCATGTTTATATTCCTAGAACCTGTTCTTTCCTCTAAGCAGCCACCTTCTGAGCTTGAAATAAAAGTAACATATTTTTCCTATGCAAATATATGTATCTCATAGATTACATTGGTAATCTATGGGGTGTGCCCTTATTAAGCAACCAATGAAACAAAAATGAAACTGAGAATATATGCACAGTCCACAGCAACCAAAATGCTCTCAGTGTGCCCACAATCCAGCTGGATAGCTTGGCAAACATATATATCTATTTTAATTTTTAAAGTGCCCTGAAACATTAATTTTCACTAAGAGAACCTTGAATAAGTACTATTCCTCCTTTAGAAATGGGGAAATGACAGGTAACACATTAATTAAATGTCATAGCCAGGTTTAGAGTGAAGATTCTTTGGAAGTACGTGATAATTTAACTGAGCCCATAACTCCTTGCATATTTGCTTCAGCAGGGTTTGGTTCTTTTGTTTATATAGTGGCTCTTTCTGCAATACTTTGCTCGTCAGGAGAGGAGTACAGTAGTTTGGCAACATTAATTGTTCTGAGTAAATGTGGTGCTGGTCGGAAGCCTTTTGGGGCAACAGCAGCAGTTTGCTGACTTCCATGTGTTTTGGGATCAGGTCTGTTGAGAAGTTCTAAAGAACTAACCATGAAAGTTAAATTAATTAAAGGAATGCAAGACTTCTGTGCTCTTTTCCATCCTGAAAAAGCAGAACTTAACCGACATGACAGGAAGTGAAAATTGTTCCATGAAAATTGGTATTGATCCAAGTTAATCTTCCTGCTTAAAGTGTTCTATTCAATATGGACTTACAGTCAAACCATCTTAAGCTATTTCAAGTCCCTGCTCATAAATTAAGCCAGA
Organism: Cephalopterus ornatus; assembly: GCA_013396775.1. Lineage (NCBI taxonomy): Eukaryota > Metazoa > Chordata > Aves > Passeriformes > Cotingidae > Cephalopterus > Cephalopterus ornatus. The sequence continues at coordinate 161,444 of VZRE01008289.1, forward strand.
TTGGTTTTGGTTGCTGCCTTGGAGACAGCATGGGAGCTACAGGTGTTGCCAGAAATTGGTGCTGATTATTTGACTGATGTGGAAACTGTGTCTGCATGATACAATGAACTAAGATAGAAACCTTCAGACTAGACTTTTCTACCTCTAAATCCAGAAGTAACATGATTGTGACAGTGCTAAAGAGCAGAGATTTTTATTTGGGTGTCAAAGAATCATTTAGGTTGGAAAAGACCTCTCAGATCATCGAGTTCAGCCATTACCACAGCACTGCCAGGTCCACTACTAAACCATGTCCCTGAATGTGGCATCTACACATCTTTTAAATACCTCCAGGGATGGTGACTCAAGCCTATTCCAATGCTTGACAACCATTTTGGTGAAGAAATTTTCCCTAATACCCAATCTAAACCTCCCCTGGCACCATTTGAGTCCTTCTCTTCTTTTCCTGTCACTGGTTCCTTGGGAAGAGAAACCGACCTCCACCTTGCTACAACCTCGTCTCAGGTAATTGTGGAGAGTGATGAGGTCTCCCCTGAGTCTCTTTTTCTCCAGGATAAAGACCCCCAGCTCCCTCAGCTGCTCCTCATAGGTCTTGTGGTTCAGACCCTTCACCAGCCTTGCTGGTCTTTGGACGTGCTCCAGCACCTCAGCATCATGCCACACCAGAGAGCTGAACTATTTTCAAAGCTAAGATAGTCCGTCTCTTTTCATAATGTCGTACCATGTGGATGTATCAGCCTGCTCTGATCAGCCTTCAGCTCTCTGCCTTTGCTTCTTCCATGTCATATTGTTATGCCTGTTCTTCCCACTGCTGTGTCTAGACTGAATCAGTACTACCTGGGAAGGTATTTGAACATGGGCAGGGTGACCACAATCCATCTGAAGTTTTAATTAAAAGTATTTTAGCACATTTGAAAGGCAAAATACTATTTTTACTTTGTTTCTACAATGTGAAAACTTCTATTGCAACTATTAGTGCACTGGGAATTTTCCTTTTTGACTGAATTGCACAAAATTACCTGCCTTCACTTTCTGAAGTGGCTGCACACTGGTAAACAGCTGTCATGTTATATCCCTAGAACTATTTTGTTGATGAGTGAAAAGTGTGGCATAGAGTTTAAACAATATTAAATTTTGATAAGCTGGTTATTTTAGACTCCAAGATTAAACTGAGATGAGAAGGCCCAGTTTGCCCAGTTTTTTTTTCCTTGTTAGGCATTAAAACTATAGAAAAAAGTCATAGTTTCTTAGTCATAGCTTCTTCATAATATATGAAGAAGCAAACCTGATATGATTTTAATATGCTATAGAGTTGTTACGCTACATTCAATGTATTCTCACAGATTAATGACTTGTTAGTGTGTCCTTACCCCTTTCATATTTATAGTCACCTTGTCAAGGCAGAAAAAGATTGCCAATTCATGTAGAAGATTTCATCTTAGGGAGGCCTCAAAGAAGCTCTAATGTTGGATTTGCTTTGCATTTTCCTTTCTTAACCATTCTTAAAATAATACAGTGTTATTTTTTACTGATTGTATAACTGATTTAATGTCTAGATTAACATTATCACAATTTTATCATAGCTTGCTCTTATACCTATCTTCTCTATTTACAAACAGCTTTTAAAATACTTGATTACAGAACACCTTGACACTGCACTTAATTAATTACTAGTTAAAAAATTCTAACAATTCGAGTAACCTGTACCTTCTGGATTAACAAAACTGTATCTTCTATCCAATCAACAAGCAGACTGCTGTAATTTAGGGCAGCCAGTGTTTATATTTAGTACTATAATTTAGTGATACCTTTTTTCCTGTATGAATCCATGAGCAGCCAAAAAACAGCTTTCCAGAATTTCTTTTCCCTTTTTGCATCTCTGCAAAACAAACCCATCTCAATAGGGTCAATTCTGTGTGTTCTGATGTATGTATCCCATAAATACATAAAGGTATTTAAAGCATTTGGCAAACAATTGTTTGTACTGAACATCTATCAAAAGCTGCCCGCCTGTAGCTGTGTCCATGGGTCATGGTATATATTAAAGCAACCTGCTTACCTCTGTGTTTGGCTTTCCTTCAAAGGAAAGCAAAGCATTTGTGGGCAGAACATGCACCCAGCTCTGAGGTTTGTTTGCCTTTAGAGCACAGTCAGGGGTTGTGCACCGAAGATGGAACACCTGAACAGAGGACACCTGCTCTGGGTTTGTTCATTATCTGTATCAGAAATGGATGTACAAATAGTGCTCTGAAATAAATGAACTTGATTTCAGTTCAGAGCCAAGAGAAGTTCTATTTTTTGCAGATCATCTATAGGCAAAATAATGATAATCAAGATTCTTGAAAGTCTTCAAACTGCTCCACTTCTGCTCCTCAGTAGTTCTTCCCTTTCTTATTTCAGTGCAGTTCTATACAGTGCTTTGTATGGAAAAAAATCAATCTAAATCCATAAGGAAGATAATGATGATCCAGGCAGAATGTGCCAGGTTGATTGTTTTATGATTTGCCCTGATCTGCGTTGCCTGGATTCAGACAATCCAGAGTTGTCCATATTCCTTGTTTTTAGCCTTTTGTTTGTTGATTCTGTTTCTTCACAAGTATCTGATTAAAAGGAAACAGAAGACAGAGGGAAGTTGTCTTTCTTTTCCAAGCTTTCAATCCTCATCTAATAACAGAAATATTAGATCTTCATTAAGTTTAGACACAGGAATCCAGTGCTATTTGAGATGCCTAAAGTATTCAAGGTACCCAGGCAGAACTAGTAGATATAACACAAGCTCTATGAGAAGCCTGTGCCTCTCCTAGCTGCTAGCCTGAGTGTCCTCAAAACACCTCAGATATCACTAGAAACCCACACACAAGCCTTGAAATCAAGTTCTCTGGGCATGAGTCAGTGAAATCATAGATTAGGATGCCTAAATTTAAGTGTCTTCGTGTAGCTGCCTCCACATGAGCCAGGTGTCAAAGCACCTGATACCGGCAGTGAAGAGCCAGTCAGTGCAGTGACATCACGAGAGCTGTGCAATGGCCAAAAGCTGGTGTTTAGTTTACACGGAAATTAATAGCTCTAGGATGCCACTGTATATCCTGTGTGAGCTTCAGAAGCTGGTTCAACAGGGTACAAGTCTTTAGGTCTTGTGTCATATCTGTTATCCTTGTGCAATGTCTCATCTGCTTTACAGTCCCTCAAAGAGTACATCTTCACGTTTAGCCAGTTAGATAGAGCTCCATTAAGTGTAACCACTTCACATGAAGATATCTGTATGTAGATGCCAAAACTTAGATTTTTTAGTCTATAAATTGAGGGTTTGTATACTGCAAACTCATGTGTGTCTGCTTATGTCCTTTATCCTCTATCCTTTATATTTTATAATTTATGTTTTATATGTGTATAAAATACAACATCGTGCTATATTTTTCCTCAGCTGCAGATTAGTCTAGCCTTCTTATTTAGGAAGCCTTTCTCTGCTACGTATATCCATCTACATATTTTGCTTTTCTTTCAGCTGTGGCTTGGCTGGAGCAATAGCAAATGCAAAGTAGTTCAGCACTCAGCAGCAGCTATTGTAGATGCTTAAAATGATGACGAGTTGTAGCTTGGCCAGATTGCACTACCTAGTAACAGCATTTGTCTTTTCTCTCACTGCCTTATTACCACCCCTCTCCTCTCCTGTTTCTTCATTCATCTTTCTTTCTCGCTTTTTAGATTGATCTTATATATCTTCCTTTTTTTGACATGCCCATCCTTACTTTTATTTCCTGCGTCTCCTGCTTCTCTTTTCTTGCTTCCAATATAATCAATATGCAGTTTAAAAAAAAAATGTTTTTACTTTGGTGATTTTCCCTGTAGTTGCTCATTGTTAACATAATGTTCTGGTGTCCGTGGTATTCTGTTGCGGTTTTTTTTTTCTTTTTTTCTTTTCTTCTTTCCCTGCCTGTTTCTGAAGATCTATTATGCAAGTTCCTAGAAGCTTTGAGGTGATAACAGGCATAGACAAGCACAATCTGTTCATTGTCAATATGAATGCTTGATGCTGCAACTGAAGCACACAAGGGTGCAAACTCTTGATATATGCAGAAAACACATGTACAACCTTTTTTGCACACTTTTTTTTTCTAAGTGCAAATACAGTCTCACCACCTTTTCACTACCAAAGCCTTAACAAGTCTCACCCTTGGATAAACCCTCCCAAGACAGCAGAATAATGACATGGCATTATTCAGAGGGTCTCGATAAAACATTTTTTTAAAAAAAGAAAAATCCTGGAGTTACTTATGTGACACCAGACTCTTATTGGAGAGTCACCCTGACATCTGTTTGCTAAAAACTGATGGATCATTGCCTGCTCTTTCTCCCTCACCCATTCAAAAACATTTCACACATTTTCTTTGGTGATTAGTTCCAACACTTTTGCTGTCCAGTGACCAGGGCTTATCCTGAGTGCTTGCTTAGTTTAAGGTATGTGAGAGACCACATTTGCTGCATGTAACCTGCACATCTCCTGCAAAGCCAAAAGGTTTCAGAGCTGTAATTCTTCAGGCACTCTGTGACAATGCTCATTTTACAGCTTCCTGTAAGAACTATTGAGTAACCCAAGATCTCAGGTGTCAAAAGTTCACTTTTACATTTTGGATTTTGTGTGCAATGGTGCCAGAATGAGGTGGAAGTGAATCATGTGCATGAACATGTTCCCTTTCTCATCTTCTTCATCCTTCTGTTGTGTTGAAACCTTACCAGGGAAAATAATTTTATGTGAATAGTAAAGACTGACTCTTTGTGCATTTGACATGACTTATTCATCACTGATCTTATTCCAGAGAATGTTGTTGACATTGTTGGGTGAGATTGAATGACTGTAAACAACACTTGTACAAGCATCCCTCTGTCTTGCTCATGTATTGAACTGCCATGGCATTACTGTTGAATAAACCTAGCCTCCTCTGAGATACTTAAAATATTTGATAACCCATTTATTATTCCTCGTTATTAAAATACTAACTGGTACTTAATAGCTTAAAAAGCATCTTGGAATCCTGGTGTTTAGAGTGGTGTCACAGGCCACTAGACAAGGTAAAAAAGGGGACAGACTGTATTCCTGTACTCTTATTTTGTCTATTTGAAAAATCAGTGGAAAGATCCTCTCAAAACATCAGTATCCATGCTCAGCTGTAGAGGGTCACAGAAAGGCCAGCTCCACAACCTCTTCCCACAATATACTGGGCAGAATAAGTTTGCTGAGAATTATAAATCATGCTGGTTATGTATCAGGTACAAGTTGTATGAGATTCTTATGTAAAGTCTTAGACATCTCTCGCATAAATTATCTGAGTGTAGTCTGGTCTTTCTTTCTTTAGTCAATGGAAAGAAATGGCATTTCTTGAGTACAGTTTGGCCTGTTTGAGACAGCTAAATCAGGATGAAATGATTCATCACCTAGAAATATTTCTTTTCTCTTAGCAGAAAGTGAGTCTAGATGATTGGAAGAGATGCAGACATCTGCATTGTCGCTGTCTAAGTACAGACAAATAAAACCCATCCATTATATACATCCTGAAATAAAAAATTTTTTAAAAAGAAAAGGACTAGAGTTTGGGGTGTACCAGCTTTAAATATAATTGAGCTAGCACCAATAAAATTACAAGTTAAAAAGTGATAAAATAATCCTGATGATGGGCGAACACCATAAGCCTCCTATGTCCAGAACTGGTGTTTTCCTTACTAGTGGTGTCTGAACCAGCTATAATAGTACCAGTGTAAGATATCTATGTGTGCTCCAGTTGTACTTTAAGTGCAATTGTGGTTGGGATTTCATCTTCAAGTCATATCGTCTCCCCATGTCATTAGTGGAGCACCACACCAGCACTGGTCTTTGATCAGGGCAGATTAAATTACTGTGCATCTCTCAGCTGTACTTCAGTGTTCCTGCTGTTCATTCTGTAGAGAAGCCAGGTAGACAAAATCCCAGCAACTTCCCTCTTTTATGACCCTGCAAACACAGGAGTGTTTCCTATAATACTGTGAGTTTTTTAGTGAGTTGCCTAGTTTAAATCTTAAACTCCCTGAACAGTGCACATTCCCATTTTAATTATGAGGGGTTGTAGCACATCACAGTGCATCTCATGAAGACAGGCTTTTCTGATACTGAGCCTCTGGAATATCTAGTGCTTCATTCCTGCATCAGACTCCGATGCTGTGGCTGTATCAATGCTATGGCGAGGCTGGGAATCAGAAGGAAATATCCTTTCTGATATTTACCATTTACCTGTCTTGAAATGCATGTTAATCTGACTTTGTAACTTAAAATGGGTAGAATAGTGGTATAGAAACTTTCTTCTCTTATTTTCTCCTTTGCAGATGACCATTCCAGGATATGTCTGAAAGGTGAAAGCAGCCACGACAATTCAGACTACATCAATGCTAGTCCAATAGTAAGTACTGTAACATATGAGAAATAATCCAAATAGTTGATCCCTGTTGCCAAAATATGCTCACTTGAGTCACCTCACTGCTCAGATTGTGCAACCTCAGGTTGTGAGCACCTCACAACTCTGATGTTTCAGGCTGTCCTTACAAATTGAAGAGAAATAAATAAATGAGTAAATTTGAAGTTTAGGTACTAGGAAAACAAAGTCATTAGGTAGACCTCGTTCTACCTTGTAATACTTTCAGGTTTTCTGTACTTGATATTATTAACTTACGGATTATAAAATTCAATGCTATACCCTTAGTGGAGCTTTTCCTTGTCTGAGGAGGTAAAAATAGCTTGTTCTCTTTTGCTTTGCCGTACTAACTACAGCCATGGGAGGAATAGTTTTTGTAGACATGGAGAGCTGAGCTCCGCAGACTTCTGAGCTTCTTCTGCATCAGGAAGTGACATTTCCTCTTACCTTTCTGCCTCTGGTGACCTACTGATGAGCAACCTGGTGTTTCTGTAGCCCTTCTGGTTCTCTGAGCTTGCTGTTTTCAAAGCAAGAACAAGATCCCTTACCCCTTGTATATTCATTCCAGCTGCAAAGTAGATCAATCCAATTTTTGCATCCAGATACTCCAGTGTGGCCCCGCTGCCCCTTCCCACCTTATGTAAGTTGAATCCTCTCGGGTCTGTGAAAGGTAACAGGGAGAAAAGATCTCTCTTTGTAGACACAAAATAGGTATGATAGTGCCAGTAGCATTGCCCTGTCATACCATCTCAACGGAATTGTCATGATGTCCATGTGAAGGGGGGAAAAGGCACAGTGTCCTTGACCTCTGTGGTACTGCCAGTATTGGAGTCACTTTTTCTCATGCTTTTTATTCACAATAATTAGGCACTAAAAAGTTATTAGAGGAAAGCTTTGAAAAAGAACTTAGGATGGAGAATCAGATCTCACTGCAGTGGGCTGTATATGCCATTACTGGCTCATTTTCCTGGGGAGTATCACTCCCTCAGTTAAATGACTTTGTGTGGGCAAGGCAGCTGACAATTTGCAACAGCATGAAATTACAGGCTGCTTACTTCCAGTGTTGTTGACAATACTTTTTTTCTTAAAAAAAACCCCACAAGTACATAGAAACTGTTCCCCGATCTCTGTTTTCTTTACTTTCAGCAGAGTTCAAAAGCTTCATTTCCTTCAACATATCAAAATGCTATATTCACAGAGTTAGAAAATACACAGAAGTCAACAAACATCTTCAGGATTTTTTTGTCTTTGGCTTAGGGTAGATGGGAAACCAAGGCACCTGCACATTCAGGGATTGCCTATTTCCACTTTAGAGGACAAGAACAGAGAGGCACAGATTAGAGTTTTTACTTTTAGGTATGTCTCTGACTAGACCAAGCTCTATCTGGCACCAGGGTCAGCAGATCACAGTAAGTTGGTGCTCCAAGGAATATGTATCCTGCCTGTCCAGTCATACACAGAGGTCCAGCTCCAGGGCTTCAGTGCTCTGTTTTCATGTCTTCAGGACACATTTGCTGAATTATGTTTGGTCAAGCCTTAATTTGGTAGTAGAAACAGAGAGGTTTTGTGGGAAGCACAGGAGTGGGAAATGATAACTGGAAATAAGATACTGTGTTCTTGTAAGAGCTTGGTTGTAATTCACACGATTACAACTTGGTGTCAAAGTGGAATTACAGCATCTGTAGACAGTGCTAAGCCAGGTTCAGTGGTGGCAGCAGTACAAATGCTGGGACTTACCGAAAATCCAGGATGGGCTACTGCAACCTGCCCAAAAGTTTGTGTAGACACAGCTTAACTAGTTTTAGTACACAAATTTGGTTGGAGAAGGGATAAATTCTTGCATGTGTGTATATGCCTGTTGCAGTTGTAATTCTGGATTATAGTGTAATTATTTAATTACACTGAAAAGTATTAGATTAAGGAGTATTGGAGGTGAAGAAACAGGACCAAGATATCCCATTGATAAACCTGTTTTGGTTTGCCAGGATGCCTGAAACTAATGCAAGCAGAGGGTCTCTGCTTCCACAGCTTGAACTCTTGTGTTTTTACACAAAAGTTGCCTTTCTATCCAGCTCTTAATAAGGGTATTTTCTTCTGCAGGGTTAGAAGGTATTTCTTTTTTTCTAGCTTTCCCAGTCTCAAGAGTTTTGTTCAACAAAACAAGTCACACTGATGAAGCAAAAATTCTTATGGTTGTCTTAGTATCTCTTGCAGAAATATTTCTATACTCAGAGAAAAGTGGGCTCACAAGTGTTTCATTAGACTGGGACAAGTACCCAGTAACTTGCGTAACCAAGAAAAACTACCAAGAGAATTTCTCGGGTTCCTTTTCTTAATGGTAGGATAGAGAACTTACTTTGTGGGGAGAAGTGCCCCAGCTGACATTTGTGTAGACCTGCTATTCCAAGGAAAGAGGTGCTGCAGATAGTTATGTGAGTTCATTTCACTAAGTCAGTAGTCATTTTGCTATTTTGAAAGCAGTAGATCAAAATGTGTGTTTCCTGAAGGTGATGCAGTGGGAGGTTGACAGGAGGAAGTCACTGCTTTGCAAGCCCGTGGTTTGGAAAGATCCCCTGCAAACTGTTGAATTTAAAAAAAAAAATAAAATTAAATATCTTCAGGTTAGTGTAAACATATTTGTTAATCTGGTATAGTTTTTGTATAATGAGGTAGAATATAGGAGTGGCAGAGAGATTCAGTCTCTGTTCCTCTCCGCCTGAATTGCCTAGTGGAATATTGTGTTGGGCACTTGATTCTGCAATATTTGCTGTGGTTGTGCAGCTATTGCAGCCAGATCTTTTCTGTTAACATTTAGTCTTTGTTCTTGTAAGTGTGCAGTGGATGTGGAGTACCAGGACAGTACTGATCTGCCTTCACTCGCTCTTGCAAAAATCCTACCATTTCTTTCCTTTAGACGGCTGTCTTTCCACTTAAATAACCTCGGTAATTATCATATCAATACAGGGGTGCTCCTGGTGCATTTGGCATTGCAGCACTTGGGTAAGGAGTGAGCACTGTGATGAGCTGCAAGACGGGCATTAATAGCTCAGGATCAGTACGGGCTGAACTGACTGGAAGAGGCTTTTCCTCCCCACGTGTGTGAGCTGTCTGGTGGAGGAAGAGTGTAAAATAAAGTAATTATATCTGAGCTTCAGAAAGGGAAGCTGACAGTCGGGTACATGTCGCCGGGTATCTCCAGCTTCTGAGTCAGTGGTCCAGTCTCCAGCTGGGGCTCACTCAACCTTAACTGAAGTCTAAATGAGTGTAGCAGCACACTGTAAAAAAAAAGTCCCCATGCTAGACAATGAGCTGGCCACCTGCCCACGTTTCTTCCTTTTAAAAAGTGCTACCCCTCCTCAGTACCTCCTTTCCCTCCAACAGGATGTGAAAACTGGGGTTAGGTTAGTGGCCTCACAGCAGCTGGGAATGGGTGAGGAGAATCAGGAAATATTTAGTCCAAGTTCTTCCCATAGGTCTTTAATTTCACTGTAGTGTAAGGCCAGGCAAAATGAGTCCTTGGGCTAAATTCGCAGGGTAGAAGTGAGGTAGAAATCTGTTTCCCTCCTTTCTGAAATAACATAAAGTACTATGATAATAACTCTGCTATCGGCAGCTGAATGAAAGGCTTGCAATTACAGCACAAGGAGACCCTGACTGTGCAGAATAAAACTGTGATAATTACTCCTGTCATATTTGTACTTAGTCCTCATTAAATTTCAGGAAAATCATCCAGTAGTAAATAATGTGCAATCTTTGCTTTTAAATCAGAGGTCATGAAAGTAAATGGGAAATTCTGTTTTTCCTCATAGGGTGTCTGAGAGAGAAAAAATCCCATCAACTACATTTTAAAACTCAGTTTGCTTATTATTGAAGACACCAGACTGAGGAATGTCATTAGCATGACAGTTTGTTCAAATACAGCATACAAATTACATCACCAAGAATAGACTCTGAAATTCATAATGGCATTCACATCCAGATTTACTTCTTTCATTCCATTAGGGGTTTTAAAGGAAGGATTTAAAAAATTGTTTTAAATTTTAACTCAAACATGAAGGGGAGGACAAGTCTACCTTTTTAATTTTAATGCTGAGATAAATATGATTACAAAGTTCATCTGCATTTGTTGGATATGCTTTCTTTTACATAAACAAATACACTCTTTCTACTTTTAGAGACTGTCTGTACTCTGTGTAATAAATACATGCATGAAAGTAGATTTTGTTGGTGCTATAAACACATTAAGTCTGGAAGCCACACAGCAGCTTGAATCCATACGAATTTTTAAGGTGTTAGTTGGATTTCAACTTCCTTTCTGTCAGATCGGGTGTACACTGGATCTCATTCTGATCTCATGTGATTTAGGAATATTTCAGCTGGATTCAGAGGATTTAAATGAAGGTAAATGGTGTGACTGAGACCACATCTCACCCAGCATCTTTCTCTGTAGAAAGTGAGGATCTGACAAGCCGAAAGGGAAATTAAAGGGCAGGAATGAATGTGTTATCATTTACATGAGATTTCAAAATGGTCATTGATGCCTACTGACGCTTTTACCTCAGTTTACAGTTTTACAAGGCTACTTAACAAGAATCTACGTGTACCACTCTCAAGTCCAAATACAATACATTTGAGGATTTACTCCCAGAATGTATTGATTTTGCTGTATTCCATCAGCATTATCAGCAAAATCATGCAGCAGCACAATCTCTATCTAAAAACTCAACAAATTTCAGCATTCTTCAGGGAATCCCTGCAAAGTCCTGGGATAAGACAGCGAGATAATAGAACTCTTGAAGGAAAAACTAAAGGTGTAGCTTTTGTTCTCTAGTAAAGCACAGGTGGGATTGTGGTCTGATGTTAACAAAGGTAAAACCAATTGATAGTGTTCTTTATATTTTTTCCCACTTTAAGGTACCGTAATTCAATTTATATTACAAAGCACTGTAGAAAAATACAAGTTGTGTCACTAAAGTTCTATTTAGTTTTTCTTTTCCAAGAAATCTCAGTGCTCCTCCTGTTTGTTTCCGTTTCCTTTCAATATTGGTAGTGATGGAAATCACCACAGTCAGTGGTCAGATAGAGTAATCCTTGATCCCTAATATAAAATCATGGAAAAATAGATTGAAGCATTATCACCAGACTTGCCTTTGTTGTACTGCAGTAGAAAATGAGAATTCCATCATAGTAGAACAGTTGTAATAATTGCAGCTTTTTCTTTCTAACAATGGCTGTTCGATCCAGTTCTGATGTAAGTCTTGTGAACTTGATGCTTTGATGGGGAAAGAGAGGGAAGAACCCAGTTGTTTTTGAACAATTACTATTAGGGTGATTTCTGAACGTTGTTCTGATGTAAAATGTTAGCAAACAGTCAATTTTTGGTTTAATATTTGATTGTATGGAGTCTGCAGTTCTCCATTCTTCTCTGGAGAATAAATTTTCTATTTTATTTTCATGAAGTGAGAAATCTGAGGGATCCTTGAAAGAAGATAATGACTAGTGACATAAAAAAAAAGCCTTTTACTTGATCCTTGATTAGTTAGTTTAAAACCCATTACTGACTTTATTTCTTTATTCAAACTTCTGTTAACTTTGATAGATTAAGTTGCCCTTGGTGTTCTTGGTGACCTTGAGAGAATCAAAAAGAACATAGCAAAAACATTCAAGAGCCGTCCCTTGCCATCACCTACTCACGTTAAATTGAATGTGACCAGAGTAGTGATTTTTCACACTTTTCTTGAAATACGTGGCCTTTAAAACAGTGCGTGTAATAGACAATTGATGAAACCAGGAATTTCATTTCATTAGTTTAATCTTTGCTCTTATTTTTCTTCAGTTAAAGATCATTTAATAGTGTGATAGGGCTTTCTGCCATCTTCTATTTGCTCCAAGCAAGAAGAGTTTCTGCTCATAATTGTTTTTTTGTGCACCGCAATGTGCTTGGAATATAATAATTGTAATTGTCTTTTGAATTATTGTTAAACTGCTGATATACTTCACTACTCTGTGCTTATTGTAATGTTTGCCACGTTCCAACAGCACCTTTGTGACAGAGGTTGATTAATGCTGAAATGCCAAGATTGGCCTATTCCTGATTTATCAGCTGAATGTTGAGGAGTGATTCCTCCATGACAGTGCTATTTGCATCATCCTTGATTTCTTCTGCCTTTGTTTTCTGGCATGTCTACACACAAAAAGGATTTATTTTAAGAAGAAATTCAAAGTAAATTATAGCTTTTCTAAAGTTTGGTGTATTCACTATTGGTTACATTTCTGAGCCAGGCTCTTGCCTGTCGGAGAAGCGACATCATTTTCAAGTGGATGCAACGTTTTCCGCAGGGAGTAGCAAGTCTTCCTCAGTGCAGGTCAATTTTTCTAAGTTAAGATTTTTAGTTCCAGCATTGAAAACCATTTCAGCACAATGGTGATTGTGTAGATCTTAGGGATTCAGAACAAAAAAACTACAGAAATTATTTCCACTATAATGGAGAATAAAAAAGAACACTTTTAAGCATGGGTTTGCTTAATCACGTTTGCTGTTGTTTTCAGCTGTGTTTAGTTCAGTGTCTCAATTCTTAAAAAACAAAACAAAAAAAAAAAGTTGCCCTTTTTGAAGTGGTTCCTAAGGTTTTTTTAGTTAATAGTGCTTTCTGAAAAAAGCTAGTTTTATTCTGGTCTCAAAATACCTGCAGTAGTCAATGTTCTGCTATCAGAATTGCTTTTGTCAAAAGGCAAAGAAAGCAAGGTTGAAATCTGTTGTGAGCAATTGCTTGTTTTCAAGATTTATTTGCTGATAAGAGAAGCATCTCAATGAAACTCAGAATAAAATGATGGTATTGTAAACATCCTGGTCAAGGTTTTTTATAGCTGTGGGTGGTGAATCAGAAGTTAGCTTTTAGTCAAAATTGATTCGGTGACTTCATTTTACCTGTGTTGTGTTGTCATGGGGAATTTTAATATTAAGTCCAGCTTAATTATATGTCAGAAAATTAGAAACATAAAAGTGTTCTCTTCCTTTTTGCAACAGTCATTATTTTGTTGTTCTTTTAGAATAACTTACATCTGTTCTTTTATGGTTCTTCCCTCTTTTATGTTGCACATAATTATGAGGTGCCTTCTTTTGCGCTGGCATGTACCATCACTGAAAATTTTGATAGGCTATGAATAAATTCAGGAGATGCCTGTTAATGCAAATGTGACTCAATTTCATTCTTATTCAGATCTTTACTTATAGAACAGAATCATGTATTGAGACAAATTCTGCCTTCAGCTACATGGATATAAGTTAACTCTCGCCGACTTCAGTGTCACTGAGTCACACCCACACATCTGAGAGCTGGACTGGGTCCCTTTTATTTGTGTTCAAAGTTTTGTCTTGCCCAGTTCAGGGTTAGAATGAGTTTGTTTGTTTTTTAATCCTATCAGCAGATCTTCTTTTTCAGGAGAATGAGTCCTAAGATTTAGAACCAAGAAAACCACCCATCAGTTCAAAAACATTCATTGTAACACACTAATCCTATTTACTCTTGATGGCTTTGTTTCTCAGATTCTTTATTTTTTCTGCTCAGTGAATTTTCTGCTCCTTGAATTAAACGTAATAATTAAGATCTTTAAGCAGAACTTCCTCCATTGAGGCCAAATCCATGCATTTAGATAAATCAGCTAACCAGAAAAAGCCAGAAACTGAATTTGTTCCCCATTTTTGCTGGTTTTTAGTTGCATGTGCCCTTGACTGGCACAGTGGAAATGGAGAACATATTTAGATGTGTGGAGCATTCTTAACATTCAGTGTAGAAAAATGTTTCAAATGGCTCCTAGGTTGCTATGAAACTACGAGTACTGATCTCGAATAAATGCCTTTGTCAGCCACCATAAGTGATCTTACTCTGCATATTGAGGACATAGGACATGGTTCATCATGTGTGATGATATTCATCTGGTAGCATCAGTCTTTTGGGAAAAAAACCAGAAATAAAATTCTCTGCTTGGCGATAAAGGATGGAGGGACATGACTTTAGAAAGTCCCTTGTTCTGCCCTCACATAATTTCTGTCTCTAACACAGCAAAGGATTTTCTTTCAAATAAATCCGGTCGATGTTCTTTTTCCTTATTCCAGATGGACCATGACCCCAGAAACCCTGCATATATTGCCACCCAGGGCCCTCTCCCTGCTACTGTCGCTGACTTCTGGCAGGTAAGTTAAACACCTCTTTGAAAACTGAATTTATGTTGCAAGTTTTCCTATGCTTCTTGGAATGCAAGTTGTATAAAAATATGTAGTGCTTGAGTCACTATAGGTGGAAAAACCTTCATTCTGATGTCTTTTCAAAATCTAGTACATAGATATTCAAGCCATTTATGTATTAAGACAAGCCCTGGTAAAGAACAGTTGATCTGAAAATTATATTGAAAACCTCAGGCCAAAGTATGCATGTTTTCGTGCCAGGTCTCTGTAATTAAATTACTGCCAAGGACTGGGTGATTTTGAGAGGGCCTGACCTTCTGAGGAATGTGGCCAGAATTCATTGTCACTCTCCAGATTAGAAAGGACCTAACATTGTGTGCCATGAATTTTCCCATTGAAACGTACTTCTCACGTGTCCCAGTTCCCCAATATGCTTAAATTCTTCTGTGTTTTCCTTACCACACATAGTCAAGTCAAGACCCAGCTGCATAAATTTAAATAGGGGAAGAATTTTTTGCAGGACTGGGGCTAAATGTAGTAGTTATTGATACACAAATAGGAATTTACTTTGCTTGCAGATGTTTTACTTGCTAGTGCAGCTGTCAGATTTGGACATACACACATTGCTGGGCTAGATGTGTGTGATTGTGTGATGGATACACTGTATTAGATATTCCTTTGGAAGCATAGAAGTGCACCTGACATGTTACAGGAGCTGTTTGGGGTGGAGGCCAACTGGGTCTTATTATCAACACAAATAAATGTTTTTGGTTTTCGTTTGCCATTGTGAGTTTAGAAGCACTTTTTATGAAGATAAAGAGTATCTATGTGACAATTTCAGAAGTGTCATTGTATTTTAGTAGTTGCATCTGTTGAAATCATTTCTTCATCTGCATTACATGACCTATGATTAGAAAGTATCAACTGATCCCTATTGAAGATGCTTTTCACATCACAATTTCCTGCTTTTTGTGATGAGGAATGAGGACATTTTTAAAAAAATTGTTGCATTTTGGATGCCTGGATATTTAAGTGCTCAGTCTGAGATATTTTGGGACTGGTTTTTAGAAGGGCAGAGCAAATGCTTTATGCTTGAAGTCAGTTGAACTTTTGGTCTGGCTTAAATTTTCAAGTGACTTGTGTGTTTCATCTTCACTGTTTAATAATTAGACACAATTGAGAAGACTGATCCTTTTTCCCTTGGTAGGTGGATTCCTTATAACAGGCGTGGAACTTGAAAATGTATTTGTTAAGTTAAACATGCAAAATCAAACACTATATTAGCTATTCTGTAATGACATTTTATGATTCCTAAGGCCCAGGCTTTTAATTGAATATTTTTGCATGTTTATATATGTTTACATTTTGTATATTTTCACCTGTACCTGCCCCTTTACATGTTGAAAAAAGAGCCCTCTTTGTATAAGCATTGCAGAAATCAGAATGAATCATACAAACACAGTATGAAGGATATATTTTGTTCTTCTCACACGCCAGTTTGAACAGTTAGGCAACCTGTTTGCATGGTCACAGAGACTAGAACTGAAATGTTATTTCTTTGTTCTGTGATCCAATCTTCTTCATTCCAACTTCATACTCAAAAGATCTCTTTCTTTCCTTTCTTTCCTCTTGCTGTTTTGAGTGGATGAGTCTTCACTTTCCTTCTGCTCTTTTTACTATTTCTCCTCCCAGTTATCTGTCAGTGAAAGTTCATTCCATCACCCCACCAGATTTGCTGTGAACATCTCCACACAAACCATTTGGCAGCCGTGGTTCACCTTCGGTTCGAGTGTTGCTATATGTCCATTTTTTATGTGATGTTCTTTTATTGTTTATTCTATTAGGTTCATAGGAAGGTTGGTTTCTGAGATTTATTTTGATGATGTCTGTCACTTCAGCATAACAGTCTGCCCATGTCAGATTGGTCCATCACCCACTTTTCTTAAACTTCCTACTGAACACATGGCAGTGTGCCAGTTCCTGTCCCGAGCCTTTTACATGCCCCAGGGTACCAACTGGGCATAATAAACAGGCCAGGAGAGATTAACTCCTTACAGAACAGTGCATCCACAACCACTGCAATGTGGTAGATCCGATGTACAAGTCATGGCTTGAAGATGTTGCAGTTTAGGCCCAGTTGCAGAAGTAAAGTTAACTTCTGTTTTTCATGTCATAGTACCTATTTTAAGGTAAGGCCTGGGAAACCCGAACGTTCTGTGGAAAACAGAGTCTTAACTGCTGTCAGGGCACAATCCTTTGATTTTCATTTAATACAGTTTTCTGTAGTTTATGGTGCTTCCATGGTGCTGCCACCAGGGACTGTTTAAAGATTCAATTATTCATTCCTGATGCATCTTCTCAGTGGTTCTCCTCCCTCTCCCTCCTCCACTTAATGCCAGCTGTTGCTGAGCTGTGTTGCTCTTTTCCCTCTTTTGTGCTGCATGAGCCAGTTTTCTGACTGATAGTGAGAAGAATGACTGACTCCAGAGGGATGTGGGACTATTCTGCTGTTCCTTGTCTAAATGCACATTATCATGCTTTAGCAAGTCCAACAGAAACACTTGGAGTTTGGCATCACCTTCTATGGCAATATTTACTAGATGTATTGCTCCTAATTTTTGCAGAGATTTAGCTGCTAAGATTCCTGAGAGACCAGTTGCACGGTGGGCATCAGCTACTTCACTGTATCTTGTCTGAAAGGCTGCCCCAGCAAGAACTTGTTATAATTGTTTCCACTCTGTAGGTATTTCAAGCTGATTTCTAGAAAATACTGGTCTAAAGATCATTTGTTTTACTCGAAAATGTAAGGCAACTTTCCAGGCATTTACAACACAGCTGATACCCATAATGAAATGCAAACTGTTTCTGATTTTTCCTGTCTAGATTTCATGCTCAAATTTCTGACACAGCTTCTAAAGCTGGTTTCCCTTAAGCTTGCATTAGATTCTTCCACCAGTCAGTTACTATGTCTACAGTAGCAAGCACTGTGTCCTGTTATGAATGGATTTGTAGAATGTCACAGTACTTTGCAGGTTTTACTTCAGATCCAGTAGTCCAATGGATTGAATGCCTTCTGGCAGCAGAGAAGGCTACAGATGCATCTGGAGGAAGCTCCTTTCCAAAGGACCTCAGTTCCTGAGCTCTGACACTGCTCTGCTGTTTCTGCTGCCCTTAGTGTGTCAAGTACATGATCATGTGGTCCCATCCATTATCTCTACTTAAGATCAAACAGATAATTTAGTTTTGGGTGATGATTTTTTCCTATTTTTATTGGCAGGCTCCTCTAAAACATCTTCTGTTGATTCGGTGCCCAGTATTTTAGTGCAAGTGCTATTAGACACTTAGCAATCAAATTCCCATTTACTGTCAAGTTGCTCAGATCTGAACAAAGATCATAGTTAGATCAGTGTCTTCTCTTTCCCAAACTAGGCCAAGCTTTCTCATACAGCACTGATGACACTTGGTCCAGGCTCATCTCATTTAGCATTCTTGCTACAGGTGAGCAGATCCAAACCTAGTACCACTGTGGGACTGAAGAGGGACAAGTTTCATTGATCTCACTCGTGACCACTTCTTGGAAGATTATGTGTTTTTGGTAGGGTGGAGAAGAGGAGGTGCCATTCTTCAGTACCATCTAACTTGAGCCAAAGACACAGTGTTTGAGCTGGAGATAGTCCATACTCCTGGATATTGGTAATTTTCAGATGGTGTTCAAATTTGTATATGTTGTGAAAAATATTAATTATAAAAAGGCAATAGTCTTACACTGGCTTTTCTAATGGCATAAGACCACTTCCAGACATCAGACTTGCACAGTTATCTCTGACCCTCCAGGTTACTTCTCCAGCTCCTTAGTTTCTTGGCATAGCTCCTCCAAGTCAGCAAGTGCCAAGTTAGTTCCAACTTTCCTGGCTCACCTATTTCTTTGAAAACTTTCTAGCCTGCAGGAGTTGTGTTGTCAGTCATCTCATTGATCTGTTTTGCCACAGGGCTTCCTAATCTGTCTGGTTACTCTGTGTTTGTGGCTCAAGCAGAGATTTCATCTCTGCCTGCTTGTCATCTCTTGGACCACTCTGGAAATTTTCCAGCCACTACTTTAATTAATTTTTAAAAGCCTCCAGCTGATTTAAGTCTTCATTTAATTTTATCTGGTCTTGTTTTCATCTTTTTACCAATTACTATTTCTGAGAAATGCATCCTTCATTGATTCTATTTTGTTTCAGTGGGAATTCCACCTCACGATTCCCTTTCTTGAAAACTGGATGACTCTCCTTACATTTTACCTGAGTGGTTAAACAATTTGTCAGGTCTGTGGGTTGTTTTCTTCTCAGCTGGAAAGAAAATTCATCCTCAGGACAGGGTTTTGCTTTGATAGAGTTCCATTTTATTTACAAAGAAAGTACAGAGTTTGATTTCCTTGAACAAAGACAGAATCGAATAACAGGCAATAACTTCTTTTTTTTCCAAACCTCATTCACCCAGTGTTTTACCCCCAACCTCTCTTTCAGCTTTTCTTATATCAGGATCACAATGCTAGTTTGTCGAGCTGCGCTGGTGGTTTCTTTATTCCTTTTACAAATTTATGCTGCTTATCGGCATTAATCATCTTGCCTTGATTAATGCTCTCTCTCTGCATTAAACATATCAGTTTCTAGAGAAACTCATGGGCCCATATGCTTCATGTTTCTCTTGTTTTTGATGATAACTCCTGTAATTTCAGTTATCAGGCTTCATAAAAGAGTTTGCTTGTTTCTTATATTTATCTTGAATGAAAGGTGATGATTTTGTCCGGCAGCTTCAGTGAGATTTCACTCAGCTCTTTCACATAGCGCTATTAAAATTCAACATCTCTTTGAACATAATTCAAAAGAAAGAGGATGTAGAACATTTCTGATCTATAACAAGTTTTCGCAGCAGGAGTTCCATGTTGTGAATAATTCTGGAGGCATAAAATTTTATTATTTTCCGTATGTGCTGGGTTATAATTCCACGAAGTATTTGACATGAAGAACATGTCTTAACTTGCAAAGTATTCTAAGAGGCAAGGGATGATGATATGCAAGAAAACTGTTCCCAAGAGTTAGGACATTTAGAACCAATTGTCCTTGCACTGAAAAATTGTTCTTAATTGTAGCTGGTTTATAAATTGCATGTCTGCTAAGGTTCGTCGTCTCCAAATGGAGATTCCTGTAGGAGGCCATAAATGTTTCCTCTTGTAAATACCCCACATTATGTTTTGCCATCATAGATCTACCCACATTTGCCCTTCTTTGCATCCTCCTTTTCGGAGGGTAGTGCATTTTCACTTTTTTTCTTTTTTTTTTTTTTTTAATTTTACTATATAAAGTGAAATAGAGGGAGGGAACAAGCACTTCCTGCCATGTTTTAGTTGCCTCGGAAAATTAAATCATACATGATACATAATTTTCGTAAGCATTTGTTTTTCTGTGATGTCCTTCCTCCATGACAAACATGATTAATCATTCTCTGGGCGTTACCTAACTTCTACAGAGGGAGTGGAAAAATATGATTTTCCTCATTGTGCAAATGTTCATTAAGGTTCAAAGCACCTACAGCAGCAAACCACGAGGTTAAATACAGTCCACACTTGTAGTATAGACCAGAAAATTCCCTTGGTTTTTGCCTCGATAGATCTGTAGCTCAGGCTAGATAGTTCCCCAAATGCCTTAGTCCCTGAAGGGCTCCAGTGTGGCAAGGGTGACAGAGCAGATAATACCACGCATGAACAGCACCGGGTCAGACACAAGACCAGGAAGGCAGACTTCAGGTGCTGTCCGTTTGTGGTTAGGATGCTCCTCTAGGAAGCAAGGAAAAGCTTCATCCTACATGTTCTGAATCAAACCCGTGCTTTTCATTACCTCATCCTTCCTCCACTATTAGCCAGTGCATGAAATATTGTCTTGGAAATGCTCTTCACCCTACTTGTTAAAACTGGACATGTCTTGCCAGCAAACAAAAAGAGAGCTCCCTGGAGTGGAGGTTTGCACTGTTGTAGTTATAGTGAGTGGGGAAACCTCATCTTTGCTCCCTTGATTATTTTTTGCTTGTATTGCAAGACTATTAAATGTAAAGTGCGGAAGGAATCTCAAGAGTAAAGTCCACAGCCCCAATGTGAGCCAGGGAGTTCAACTGCCAGTTGCTTTTCATTGTCCCAGACCTGCATTTCTTAATCTAAAACTATTTTTAATTTTCTCTACCCATTTTCAGGAGTAAATTATCAGCATCTGTTAAAAAACTGACTATTGGTTTTCTCCCAGATCACACCGGAATGTTAAGAACCGATTCCTGAGTCTGTCTCAAGGACATGATAAATCTTTGCATGTCTGATCAGCAGCACTTGCTCCTCTCTTCCTGTTTTGGAATTCAACAAAAGAAATACAAAATACTGACAGTTGATTGTTTCCTCTGTAAAAAGGATTACTCATCAGTGATCTCCAAGGGCAAATCCCAGTGGCAGGAGACCATGTCCCTGTAGCTGAATGAGTCTTCCTGCAAAATCAGTGTTCCAAGCCCATGGGCTGAGTAGGAACAACTGTACCAAACCCTCCTCAGCTCTAATTGCTGGTTTCTGTGCTCCCAGTTCAGCATGTTTTGTGAGTGCTGAAATTAATTTACAGACTAAATTACTCCTCTGCATTTTGTTCTGTGCAGAACATGGTGCTTTCAAGCAGTTTTGATTCCCAAGTTTTATTTTCCTTGCCTGGGATGGGACTTCCTGCGTGTCTAATCAGTTCTCACCTTCAGAAAGAAGAGCAGATGAAAACCAGCAGAATGCAATTCTATGTGTAAAATATGCATATTTTAATTTAATAAAAGAAAAACAGCAAGGGAGACGTAGGCCCAGAACAGTAGCCCCTAGAGCTCTAGTAACTTGTCAAGCCATGAGAAATAAATATAGCATTAGCAATTCCATAGGCGTTCAGTAAAGGAGTGTGCGTTTACCATGCTTACTTCTAATTACGGCCGTGGTTGGTGAAAGTACTTAGAAGTGGTCCTTTTAAAATTTGTATCCCTTTATTGTTTAGCTTACACCTTTTCAATACTAAAGTGCAAAGCTAATTACTGACGATTTTCGTGGACTTCTGCTCCTTGATGTGGTTTTGTCAGCACTGCAATTCGAAACAGAGCTCATATTTAAATTATTTAATAATAAGGCTTGAGTTAAGAGTCTACTGAGAAGAATAAGAGCAGTTTATGTCTCTCTGAGAAAGCATAAATTATTGCAATACATGCAATCATCTTGAGTTTGCCTTTCCCGTTGACTTCCAAACAAGAGTTGCTGCAACAGCAGGGGACATAATACACGGAGCCAGACTGATGACCTCGTATTTTTATATGGTCCTCTCTGAAACGGTCTTTTCAGCTGCAGTTAGATACTTTTTAAATTAAATACAGGTTGTTGATCGTTAATTTTTCAACATACAGGTTTTGCTTAGCTGTCAGGCACTGCTATGATTTTGCAAGTAGCAATTCTGACCTTGCAGATTTGACCCATTTCATATCAAAATAAGTCATTTTCAAACAAAACAGTTTCCACAAAACATTTTTATTACCTTTTGACTGGCGTGCATTGCAAAGTTCTGGTTGATAACAAAAATCTAAATTCCACACCATTTTTTTCTTCAGTTAAAAGATCTCTGTTTTTTTAAAGCTTGAAAGAAGTCACAGTTGAGTTAATTATTTTCACAATATGTAATAGGATGAATATTATTTGACCCAGCAAGGGTTAGTACCTTGCTTTGTTGGGGTTTTTTTAGGAGCTGTGTTTTGATTATCATTAGAGATTATTTGGGTTCTCTTTGCTGTTTTTTCTGCTTTTCCAAATCTTTGCATTTTCCAACTATATGGGAAGCCTAAAAGACTGAAAAGGCACATTCTGTAGTTTGCTGGAGATCTCTCCCAGAAAGCAGCTGATATGATTAGCCTGTTATATTTAGTGAACTGGCTGGAGTTAAATGATTATCCCATCTATTTTCTGCTTTTAAATCATCACATTTTAGAAACTTGTCCACTAGTCTCCATTAAAAGATGAGTGTCTGGGCAGAGGTCATATCTTGTCATTTCCCCGTCACTAAAATTAAGAAAATGACTGAAAAATAAGTTTGGGGACGATCATTCATTATAAAAAGAAGCTTCAAAGTGATTAAGTGTCTGGGAAAAAAAGGGTTTAATATTAACCATTTTATTTACAAGCTAGTAAACAAGGACATTTTCAAGTATAAGCTATCAAAAAGATGATGTTTTATCAGATTTACAGCAGTGTTGTAACACTGGTTCTACTATTTGTGACTTTATTTTTCTCCTTGCTTGAAAAACCAATTCTGTGCTTCTTTTCAAGTAATTCGTACTAAATATAATTCATCCCAGTGTGGAAGTCCTTTGTATGGGACTGACATGCTGGATAGCCACAGCATGAGGTCTCCACACTTGGTGGATTTCATCAACAGGGAATCCTGCGGATCTCAAATGCACTGCTCATCTTTGGGTTGCAGGATTCAGCCTTTAATTTGCAATAAATGGAACAGGATGGTGTTATTCTTGTCTAAGAAGTGTTTTGAGAATGATGCATACAGCAGAACCTCATTAAAGATCATTAACATGTTACTCTCCAGGCCTATAGGCTGAGGGTAGACGTCACACAAAATTACACACTGTCCTCCCTTCTCAGCAAAGCAAAGCACACTCTGTGAGCTCTGCAGTGAGCTCCTGTAGGTAACTCAGACTTTATCTCTTCCATTCAGAAGACTGTTCAACATTTCTTCTTCTTCTGGAAGTATTACCATAAATTGCAAACATGAAACTGCCTGTGCTAAGTGATTTTAAGAAAGTTTACTTTTGTATATTTCAAATATCTATGCATGTATGATATATTATATAAATGTTTAGACTTTATAGATGTTTAGAGTCCAAGGCTCAGCTTTGCTGGGCTCTACCCTAAACGTAAAAGCCTCTGCCTTCAGGACTTGATATTCTCTTCATTCTTCTATCACATGCATTGACTTACTTTCTATTGTGCAAGCATACAAAGTTCAGAAATACAAGAATTACCATGAATTTGCCACCAAACCTCCTCCTTTATTCTCCAAGCCCAGCTGAGATGTCTCTTTGGTAGCCAGAGGCACTTCTCCAGAGGCTGTACTGGGATTGTGCAGACCTGGTCTGTGTAACTAGTTCTTTTGCTACCAAGACCCATTCTTCGGGACCACTTTCCCGTTCATGGACACGTCTCCACCCTGAGCACAGCAAAGTGTCAGTGCTGGGAGATGCAGCTTCTGAAAAACTCATCCAGGAGCTAAAGCTGGGGAGGTGAACCAATGCCAGTATAAAACTCTGTGAGCTGCTTTTGGTTCGTCCTTCTTCCACATTATTTGTGAAGAAATCCAGATACCAGCCGGATGTTCTAATATTTGAACTAGCAAGGAAACAAAGAAAATGCTGTAGTCCTCCAGTCACAGGCTGTGAGCCTTAGTGGAAATCCCACCTCAGTTGTAAGCACAGGAGATGCAGGGGCAGTTGTTGTAACAGGGATGATTGGCACTAGATGGTATTGCCTTCTTGATTTAGTAGATTTGACTCCTATTTTTCACACAGTGACCTAAAAGAAATATTATACCCCAGAGTAACTTTGAAATTGTTTGTTTAAATTAACTTTCATTTGGATTTACGCTTAATGAAATCTTCAGAGATGCAGACGGCCCCTCTCTAATGAAATGCTCTATCTCTGAACCAATGAACAGGGTTGCCAAACTGTAAGAATTCCTCTCTAAATGAGTGGGCTTTTATAATGTTACACTTGGGTGGCACAAGCAGAGTGCTCGATGATTAGTTTATGGTCTAGATCATTGTATTTTTATTACACTCATAAAAACTGTGTTTCTCCTCATTTTCGTAATGGCTTCAATGAGCTTCTATACCTTCTAGAGGCACATTAAATCGTTATGTGATGTGGAAGTACTGATTTAGTGGGGCTAGTTTTAAAGTAAGATGCATGTTTTGAATTCTTATCTTAGTCTGATTGCTGACTGAAAAAGTGAAACTACGTTAGAATGAATGAAATCTGTATCATCTTCTTTACATATAAAGAAGGTTCCCAGCTGTGGCCCGAAATGCAGTACAAAAAAGATACAAATGATAAATCTTCATGTGTCTGTAAAATGTCTATAATCTTAAAGTATTTTTAAATGGTTTTGTGGCATTCTTAGATTTTAACATGATGATGAGGGAATTACAGTATTTTTATTTAAAAAATCTTTTAAGGGGAAAAAAGAAAACAGATAAGAAAGATTATTTTTGTTCTTAAATTCCACTGGAATTTTTTCCCCCACTTCTTTCAAAATCATAAATAACCCTATTCTGTGCAAACTCTAGATTCATTGAATGATTCTAAGCTAGTTTTAAAAGTTGTTTTAATTATTTTGCAAAATGAAAAACAGGGAAGAAAAATGTTATTTGTTTCTCTATATGCGAGCTATTCTTAAAAGAGAAGACAACATCATTATCCATGAATGGGAAACCTTTTTATTTGATATGTAATTAAAAAAAAATAATCCTTGAATTGAATGTATCATCTCATCTTTGCACAGTTTAGACAAAGGCCTTTTTTGTTGACAAAATTTACATGTCAATACAGTTGCTTATAAATATTTCTGTGAAATAAACATAACCCTTCACAAAAAGAGCAGTTTGCTCTACATTTAGTAATTTTATATGCTAGCAAAAAGACAATGAAAGTTGTATGCAAATATAACATCAATGTACAGCATAATAATAACAGTTTTTAGTAATTATGCTGCTTGGTATTAATTCATAGGAGCCTTTTTGTTCAGCCATGGGCTGTGTTTGGAACAGAGATATGCCAGACCAGAGCATCTCTGCTTGTTTGCTGTTTGGGGAAGACATCCACAAATCCTTTAGTTGAGGATGTGCTGGATTCCTGTGTCCTGCTCTGTGGCTGGTCTAAATTATTAAGTGATCATGCTGGCAGTGAAGATACTCTGTTTTCCTCTGTTCCTGCTGTACCTGTGCTTTGTGAGAGCAGCAGCAGTTGGACTTTCCTTCTATCTCCAGGAAAAAAAAAAAAGGAGAGTAAAAGGAGAAAAGAGAACTAGAAAAGAGAAAGAGGAAAGGGGGGAGAACAAAAATAATAAGGAAAGGAAAATAAAATATAAACAAGAAAAAGACAGGGAAAAGGGAAAAGAGAAAGGAAAAGGGAAAGAAAAAGGAAGAAAGAAATTAAAGGAAAAATTGATGGAAAGAAAACAAAAGAAAGAAAGAGAAAGTAATGCATGTTTGCAACAAATCTTTTATAAATGTGCATTTGGGAGGATGATTTCTCCATCTGAAATATTTCTAGAAGAATAGATTTGGTTTGGGGTTTTCCTGTCTTTTCTTCATTATTTTTGTTCAGGTGCAACTTTTATGATTGTTTCAGTGGCTTTTACTACTTGGCAAACTGAAAAAAGTCACAGGGCTGGGAACAGAAACAGGTTTCAGTATGTGTGACTTTAGTAGGTCCGTGCTGCTTTAGTGTTAAATATCAAATCTTAAATAGCTGGATGTTCTGCTAGCATCATTCAGTTTTCCTTTAGTGGATCTAAAAGTTCAACAGAAAAGCAGCTGAACACGGTACCAGGAGCAGGGAGAGATTTTGTGGATGACCCGAATTGAATTTGCGGGAAATTCTTTAATATTTCATGGGCGCCTGCAAAATATGGTGCCAGTTTATTCAGGGATTTGAAAGCAGCTGCAGAGTAAAAGTGTCTAATGAAAATGAAATAAATTTCCTGTGAATGGAATAAATTTTGATTGTGTGTCTGAGTGCAGTAATTATACATGTCACGCGGTAATTAGGCAGTCACAATGTGGCCACGGTGTCTTTCTTTGTCTGCAGATGGTCTGGGAGAACGGCTGTGTCGTTATTGTCATGCTGACACCCCTCGTGGAAAACGGAGTCAAACAGTGCTACCACTATTGGCCGGACGAAGGGTCAAACCTCTACCACATCTATGAGGTACCTACACAAAATATCTGGTTGCAAACGTGACAGTAAGTGCACGGGTTGGTTTCATACGGGGCAAACCGGTGCTGAAACCAATCTAACCTGAAGGTCGAGCTGAGGGCTTTTAAGCACACTTGGTGTGCCTTCGAGTAGTTTTAGATTTGCAAAAAACTGGAGTGCAGCTTTAATAGCAAGGTAGTTTCCATAGAATAAAATATAGTAAATAGTGAGTCAAATATTACCATTTTAATAAGGGCAGTAATTTTGCTTTTCAAATGGTTTTGCAAGTGGTTGATATATGAGAGAGTGTATTTATACTTTATAAGAAAATAGTATTTTTAGAACTAGTGACTATTGCCTTAGGAAAGCCATATCTGTGTCTTTGTAGAAAAGCCTCTATTATTACTACATTGCTGTAGTAATTAATCCTATCTATTTTTACCTCTTGTCTCAGTCACAACAACAAATATATATTTTTATTTTCTGCTCTGCATTTCTAGCCCAAAATATCCTATCACCAGTTTTGTTGCAATGTAACATTGAAAACGGCTGTCAGATTTTTCCAGTTGTCCAGCTGTGTAGAGGAAGAAAGTAACACCACAGTGCCAAATACGAAGAAATGTGGAGATATTGTGAAGAAATATTCTTATTTAAGCTAAAATGCGAGCAAACACATTGCCTGAAAAGATGAGCTCTGCAAAGAAGCTGCATTTTTTAATGCTTGTTTTTCTTCATAGCAAAGAAACCAAATTTGCACTTCTCATGTGAGTTCAACTCAGACTTTTAAGAAAGTGGCCTGGGCAATGCACTTGTGGGCAATTCCAAATAGAAAGCAACTGCCAGTCTAGCACATTTGCAATACAAATTACCTTTTGTATTCACATAATATTATAAATTTAGTGAATTTTCTTTCGCATTAAAATTGTCAAGATTTTTCTTATGTTTTCAATAAAACAGCAGAGGCAGCTAACCCCTTCCTGACAACTACACTGATTGCTATGTCAGTTTTATTTGTTTCTCCCCAGTACTGGCCGATTTGCTAATAAAAATAAAATTTTCATGCATTTCCTTCATCCCAGACCTCTTACACCTGCAGTCCTGAAGACGTGACTTGTAACCAGAATTGCTGATCTCCATTTGTTCCTTCCTGTGGGTGTAGGTAAATCTTGTCTCTGAGCACATCTGGTGCGAGGATTTCCTCGTGAGGAGCTTCTACCTGAAGAACCTGCAGACAAATGAGACACGCACAGTGACACAGTTCCACTTCCTTAGCTGGAACGATCAGAGAGTTCCTGCTTCCACGAGATCCCTTCTGGATTTCCGCAGGTAAAGCACAAAGTATGACTGCTTGTTTAAGATGATACCAATCTGAGGAACTAGACTAGTGCTTTTATTTGTCCTTTAAAGATTTTTGGTTTGAAAGGGGGTTCCTCAACCTGTGATGTCACAATGCTAAAGTAGCCACAAATATCTGCAGTAGGTTGATGTTTAGTGTTGTTTCACACAGAGATATTGCCTGGTTTTACGACATACTCATTTCCCATTTAGAGATCAATACCTTTCCTCCTTTTGTACAGCTCTTCAGTGCTGCTTCTGTATTTCTGTGTTTTTCAAGAATTTATCCATTCTGAAACTTGCAGGCTTTCTGTGTGGCTCCTCTAAGATCCTTATTTCAGGACTCTCACAAATAAATTAGGAAGTATGAAAAAAAGAATCACAATGGAGTCATATGGTGATAACATCATTCCCATGGGAGCATTTGCTCATAAGGATCCAACAGAGAGGTCTGTAGACCTTTAGGTGCAGGAAGGTGAAAATTTGAGAAAGTATTTGAAAATGTTGACAAAGCACACCCTCTGGAATTTTAAAGATAGTCAATGTGGCTTTAAAATACAAATACACAAAGGCAAAACCTGTGAAAGTCCTTGCCACCTTCTCTAATGTTTGCTGTGTCTATCTAAATTTTAATTTGAAAATTAAAGCCGTGCATGATAAATACTGGAGCGAAATAATCTTCATTTGATTGCAAACCATGCCCAGTGCATCATGTGTAGGTGTTAGCGTGTATCAGCTAATCCACAGCGATGCGCTTATGACTAATGAAAAGAATCTCTGAGAGGTTTGGGGAGTTGGTTCTCAATCCACAAGCGGCCTGTGGGATCGCGTGTTGTTCTCTCTGCACTACAATATTATCTACAACCCCCCGAAGTGATTATAAGGGGCTCAGCGCTCAAAAGGTCCAAACTTGTTTCTTTCAATAAGTGCTGGAAGCTCTGACTGATGCCAGTCGAAGTTGTGCATCTGCACCCGAGGGGAGAAGCTGGCGTGTATCCAACAGGAGCTGTTTGCACAGTTGTATGTTGGCAAAATTTTACCCTTAAAAATTTGGGACTAAATGCCACCCATCATCCATTCAGTGTTCTTGTACATCTTGCAAGGCTTTTCAAAGCACAGAGTCATCTCACACGGTGCAGGTCGAGTAACAGAGTAGAGCTGCTCTGAGTCACTTGGGGCTATGACCAGGTGAGAATATAAGGATATGCTACAGTCACAGCACAAAAGCAATAGCGGAGGAAGGAAGCACAGGATGGAGTTGAAATTGTAACTGAATTTTTAAGGTTTTCTTCTCCAAGTTCAACTTGAATATGATTTTTATAGATTGATTTCTCTTTGCTTGTGGTACTGAGGAAGCTGACTGTAGTGAATTTCTGTAGTGAAAATTCTGCATCGGTTCCATTAAGCCGTGTGAGGTGCAGCGCAGAGCCAATGCAGCGTCCGACTTCGCTCGTTTTACAGTTAGTGGGAAATCTGGTGGCAATTCTAACTACAGTATAAATGAGCCTGTACAGCCAGGACATCTGAAGTTTGGAGTGCCTCGACTCTGACTTGCTTCAGTAAAGATTGAGGTCCCTGCATGAACTGCAGGATTAGATCTACAGTTAAGTCACAGTTCACATCGCCAAGAAAGCGCTTCTTAGGGTGACATTGTGTAAGGGTTAAATAGCCGCGTTGAAGAAGTGTTGTGCAATACTTTGAAAAAGAAAAATGATAACTAGATGAGAAAAGTAGTGGAGCTGCCACTCTTTGTATTTAAAGCCAGTATGGGAATGAACCTGTTAAGATTTAATTGAATTCTGAGTGTTCATTTCACATGTATTCACAGTCCAGTGTAGGGGACTGTAATCATTTGCTACGTGCAGATTTTGTACAATGAACTCATAGTATTGAATGCATAGTAAAATTCCACCTGAAAAGGAATTTTGGCATGCAGAATAGCTGGTCTATGAATCTCAGTTTTCTTGGTCATCTGATCTTTCTTTTTTCTTTTTTTTTTTCCTTTTTTTTTCTTTTTTTTTTTTTTTTTTTTTTTTTAGTTTTTTTAATGACAAAAAACCTAATGCACTATTGCTAAAATAATGTATTTGGAATTCATTTATACAATACATGTTTTGCACCTGAAGCTTTCCATTTAAGGTACAAGCTCTGCTGGATTACAACAGCTGAGTCATAAAGCCCCCAGAACAAACATCTGACAGTGCTACCACACTCTAAGTAGGGTAGTGCTAGGAGGGGGCTGCTCTCATTTCCTTTAATCTTATCTATGTTTTTATGTGCATCCAGTGTGTTTGTATATATATATGGATATGTGTGTATATTTATATATTCACATACATATATGAAATTAAGCATATACATAACCAACCCTCTATTTTTTATAATTCATCACCAAGAAAAATTGGATTCCCAAAATTACCTTGCCCAGAGTCTGTCTGTGGAAATATGGACCTTAAAATTTTTATTGAAGTAAATTTTCCTAGTCTCTTTGAAAACTGAAAGCTTACATTTCTCTTACTATGTATCAGACAGTGATTTAGATGATTTTGCATCTAGAAGATACATTAAACCTTGCTGAATAATCTATCATACTGTCATAATGTAGGTATAAATTGCCAAAAAGACATTTTTCTATATATTTCACAAATCTATACAAAAGACAGTCCCTGAGAGGTGAGGCTACTACGGAAAACACTGGTCAGTTTTAAATGCTTCTGGAGTCCTAATTTCATTTTGAACAATAGACCAATCATAATTGCTCTGGACTAGCTTGTTAGTCATGCACTGATATGTGTCATTAAATATTTCTTGAGCCCAGAGGGAGCACATTTACACTTTAAAGAGGGACTGCTAAGCTAAAAGATAATTAGCATCACATGTGAGGGCTTTGCTTAAAATATATATCTATTATGCTATCACTTCTCGCTGTGTGCAATGGCATTTACTAACACTGCTCACTTTAAAAATGGACAAATTCTTATTTTGCCAGCTAATTAGCGGTTGCCAGTGTCATTTTTGTGATGTTGCAGCTAGTAATATGAGCCCAGTTGCATAGTCACAAAAGTGATCATTGGAAACTGTGACTCTGCTGCAGGGACAATGTGGGAAACCCCTTTTCTGAGCCTCTAACGACCTCTGACCTTTGCTTGCTGATGGTTTGCATGATGATTTCTTTTTCACTCAATGAGCCAAGGGTTGGTTTGTATTACTAATCATTCTTTCTAAGTTAATTCTTCCTGTGTATGTATATATATATATATATAATATATATTTTCTTCAACATTCAAGAACTTTGCTTACTGATGAATTTTCAGCTCACTCTCATTAGCCAGAATTAAGAATGAAATGAGATGTTGCTGCATTTCTAAATATTTTCATAAACTATATATAGACAAAGCTCTGAACCAGCTGGATTGAAACCCTTTGTTTTAATGTGTTTTCTGAAATGTGTGATAATGAAAATGTTTGAAACGCCTTCAATAAAACTGACAAACATAAGGTGTCTTTCCCTAACGTGTCTCTGGCTGTCTGATTTACTGAGAGGTCTGATAGATTTAGATCAAGTTTGTAATTGAAATTATATTAGGACTTTGGTAGATGGCTAGTCACAACATGCAAATATCATATTAGTGGGACCATGCAAGGAACAAAGGAACCACCCAAGCAGAAAGAGAAATGGTAAATACCCCTCTGTAGTGATTAGCTTTTATTTAATACTTTAAATGCAAAAACAGCTCTTTGCTAATGCACGTGATGGGGATGGGGGGAGTATGACCAGCTGCACGTCAGGAAATGCAGACTTGACTGTATCACGTGTCTGTACAGACATTTCAAATATAATTTATTTTACAATACAAAAATAAATATCAGGCTTTATATCATATAGAAGGAGCTGATCCTCAGATACAACCATCAAGAATTGAATGATTCATTCATGTGTAAGGTCTGCTGCAGCTTAAGTCATTGAAGTTTTACATGGTACTGCCTGTGTATATATGTATTTATGGACCTATAAATGGTCCATTTAACTTCTGAAGTCAAGTGCTCCTCAATGACTTAGCACTTACTTCATAGAACATTGTTCTATGAAATTAATTACTTACAGGGAATATAAATAGAGACAGAATGTCTCTGCAAGTATGATTTACATAAGTAAGCAAGAGAGTAAGAATTGTGAAAAGTTCCTGAATTCAAATGTTTAAAGGGAATCATTACAAGAACTTAATATTGTTTTCAAGTTTGGTTAGAATATTAAATAACAAAAAGCAGAATGTGAAAACATGGTTTCATGGGATATCACCAACACCTTCATAGCCTGTTTGGGTTGAGTTCCAGGTATCCCAACACCCTGTCAGAAGTTTAGGCATCCTCAGGCTATACTGTAAGCAATGATTAAAGATATATGCATGTTTTCACAGCACAGATGTTGGTGAATAGATGAACAGCCAAGAACTAAATGATTCAGTAGGTTAGTTATGCTTTAAAATTCATAATAACATCATACCACTGTTGCCAAATTTCAGCAGCTCAGTTCAGTTTAGCCGTCAGGATCCTGTGTGACAGTGGCACTGAGATGGGGAATACTGGAGGGTCTGGGCACCCCTTGGAAGCTGCCCTATGAAATGGTTTTATAGTGGACCTTCTAGCTCCAGTAAACTCAAACACCTCAGCAAATAATTTGAGTGGAAGGTTTTGATTTCCTGAAGCAACGCTTTCCCGTTTTAGTCTTCGTTCATCTTGCCTTGTTAACATATGTGTGCTTATTTTATGGGTTTTTGGGCCTGTAACATACTTGACATGCAAAATATATCCTAGAGCGAAAGAGAGAGCTTGGGATTTGGGCTTTTGTAAGGCAATTTAAATGGAATTAAACCAATTTTGTGGGCTCTGTTCTTAGACTAAGTATCTTACCTTGCTTGAGCACTAGTTAATTCCTTCATTGAGTTTACATATCAGCAGACCTGTTCTATGGCTGCACTTTTATTGATTGATTTCACATATATCCTCTTGCTGCTGAGACTGTTTAACCAGGAAGCTGTTGAAGACAACAGTATTTAAATATTCAGTATATAAGGCTTTTGCAGTAGAACCAAAGCAGTAGAACTAATTGATGGGTTTAGTTATTTTTACTACAATACACTACATTTTAGAATTTTTAAGAAGCCTTTCAGGAGATTTGGTATTTACCTTTCTGGAAAGAACTGGTGTTACAAATCAGCACACACTGTACAAAGAGTACTGGAATAGCCATTTTTAATTTTGGATTCAGTTTGATGCCCCTTGATATTTCTTTGAGCAAGCTCATGAACTCAAAGTTTGCTTTAAAATTAAAGCAACTCAAGATAATCTTAATTTTGGAGCTACATGAACCTTTTGAGAAAATAGCTAATTTATTTTGCCCAGACAACAGTAATATGGGATGTTTTCTGGGATTTCTACAACAGCAAAGCAGAATTAAACTTTAAACAAGATTATGTACCTAACAACTGCTTGTTATATTAAGAAATTATCATCCTGAGTATTTCTTTAAAGACAGCAATATTTGCATTTTCTTATTGCTTATTTTTCACAGTTGGTGAAAGAAAAAGTTATAATGTGCTTAATTAATTTTTTGTGTCTGTTTTATTTCAGAAAAGTAAACAAGTGCTACAGGGGTCGCTCTTGTCCAGTAGTTGTTCATTGCAGGCAAGTACAATTTCTAAAATAGCTTTAGAGAGATCTGTATGTGTAAGAATTTAATATAGATATAAGTGGGCAAGTTAAAGCTTTAGATTAATCACTAAACAGATAGTGAGGTAGGCTGAAGGTATTAAGTATAATTCAACCGAGTTTTAATGCTAACTAATACTTAGGATCTGTTTTCATAATAAAATTATTCTCTCATATGATTTTGTAGATGTTGAGCCATGACTTAACAATGTATGGTCACACTTTCCAGTATAAGTAGCACTTCGATTTCATATATCTTCAAAATTACAGAGGTTTTTTTGCATTCTCTCACAGTTTAGTCTTATTTTATTAACACACAATTATGTTTTATTTCTTCTTTGCTTGCTTTTAGAGATCATGGTAAGAGGGCAGTGTCAGGGAGTGGAAAGCTGCCTAAGTAATTCTTTAAGCACAGGTTATTTTTAGGCCTGACAATCTGATAGATGCACACGAAGGCTGTCAGGCAGGTCAGTGGAAAACTTTACCATAACACTGGGTTTTGCCATTGGAGGTTCTGAGTTATAAGGAGAATGCTGCACTCCTTATCAAAAATATGCCTGTAGATAATGAAGATAGAAAAAAAGCCCTGCTAAGAGGCAGGATGTTTGCCATGGGGCACTCCACTTTGGATGGTATTGAGGAGGGAGGGGACGTGTTTCTCACCTGGCTCAGCTGAGTCACCTTCCACTGGATGCAAGGAGGCCTCAGCAGAGGTGAATGCTCCAGAGGAGGCTTGTTTGCATTGCCTTCAGGAAACCTGAGATAATAAATATCTGATGCAGAATGAAGAGCCTTCAAGTTTATTCTTTCCTTACTACAATGGATGGAAATCTGTACCATCAGCTCACCAGTTTTTGTTTTTATTGGGCCACATCGCTGCCTTGTCTCTCATTATTCAGCTTAAGTAATAAGATTGTGTCTTTGTTCCCTTCATAGACATAGGAAAAAAAACTTATTACCTCCTTTTCTCTAAACAGCGATCTAGTAACTAAAAGAAAAAAGCCTCTGTCTACAGAGGCTTAACAAAAATTAAGTTTCATAGTTTGCCTGTAAACAGAATGCAATAACGTGCTTCATGCTGTTGTATTATTTTTCCTTTTGTTAATTCTTGTACACAAATTGAAGTATCAATAAAAATAATGGCTTAATTAATAAAACTACATACCAGTCTAATTGGTCACACACGCACCTTTGTAAAAATTTTGGGGAGGGAAGGAAAAAAAGCTTTTACTTAAAGTCTTAATTATGTTTGCTAACAGCAGCTCTAAAAGAGCATCACGCTGGCAATTACACGTTGCTCTCTGAAAGGGACACAAGCTGCATTCAGATTAGGGTGCTTTCTCCCTCATGAGGCTTGATCTCACATCTCTGAGGAAGGGCTATTGATACGTAAAAGTTAAAGCTATTTCTTAGGAATTTCATTATAGTATCTTTTCTTGTCGTTGCAACCAAGGAAGAATTAAAGGGAAAGGTAAAAATAAAAAAGACAAACCACTCATGATGTATAGTGAGGAAAAAAGATTGCAGTCCCTCCGTAACCAAATATTTTAGTTCTTGAACAGGTCTCTGCATTCCTTCTGACCACTGTGTTCGAATGCATTTTTGACTATTCTGGTTAATATTCTGGTCTCACTTATTCTGTGATTCTTGATCTCAACTGACTGTAAGGTCGTTGAAGAGAAACGGTATCCTGGTTTAGGGCTAGTGACTTTTCCGCTGTTGTTTAAAATGTTTTTCTTGCATAAACATAAATTGGCTTAAAAAATCTAAGCAAAGGCCAGGTATCCATGCAAGCTAGTGGTTAATCTTCCACGACTAGCTTGTGTTAATTCAGTTCAAGCTTTCTCCGCTCTCTCAGTACCCTATCTCAACCCCTCATTCTCTCCTCTCCCCCATGTGTAACTGTATATAACATTAAGGGCAGGTACCTTCATGTTGAATCTAGATGCACATTGATAGGCTTTATTTTTTTCCTTTTCTGTTGGCAGCGATGGTGCAGGAAGAAGTGGAACCTACATTCTAATTGACATGGTTCTCAATAAAATGGCCAAAGGTGAGAATTGAAAGGCTTGTTACTTCCTCGGTACTGAAAAATGTGCTTGTGTTGCCATGACAACAGTGGGGGAGCAATAGTCACAGAAAATCTGAGAATAAATTACAGGCAAATTGTACTCTTTCCTGAATGTTCTATAGTTTTATTTTCATAACAATTTTAAACAGCAAACCCTAATGCAAATGCTTTGTGAATGAGCAGGTGTGTTTATGCTGTTGAGAAGTATTTGAATTTTGAAATCTATCATTTAAAATAGTACTACTGTTTTTAGAAGTAGAAGCCTTGGGTCTGTACAATCCTGGTTTAGTGGTTTCATGGGTTAGATGCTGGGCTGGTCATGACTTGCTCAGTCCCCTGTCACCTACCCAGCCACGATGATCAGTTTGGTTCTTTGGATCTTTTTGTAACTTCCCATTGCCACCGAAGGACTTAGAAGTGCTGGTGCTAAACAGGGCCTCATGTGCTGCACAGATTTGTCTCTTAGAAGGAAAAAGACCGTAGTGAACAGGAATTGGGGACTGAAAATAAATCAGTTAATTCTTTGTTTCAAGTTCTGGCCCTATCTGATATTGAACAATGTATTTAACTTTTCTGTTCCTTAGTGGGCTTATCTGTGGTATGTAGTTTTATGAAGTGGGAAATCGTGTGTCAACATAAGCATAAACTGTTGTTCATTTAAAATGAAGTTTATAGATCTCTGGAGATCAGGACCATTCCTTTATTTTTTCTTGATTCGTAAATGGTTCATGGTGGGAAGTACTTGAGATACCCTGAAATAATTTTTGATAGAACTAAAGAAATTTCTAATACTGATACCGTCTTCAAAAGGATGGAAAGTGAAAGCAGGCATGTAAACCTGACAAAAAATATTCAAAAATAATAATTTGCCTTTACTGATTCTTAACCTGAATTCTTAAGCCACCTTGATCTGGCATTATGCACATCTGTATATTTAATGAAAAAGGATTAATTGTAAAAACATATTAATTTATATAGGGAAACAATAATATTTCGTTCTTTGAGTTCTAGTCACTGTACAGTTGTTGTTTAAAATCTTGTAACGCAGACATATTTTTATATGTAGTTTAAAAATACACTCCATGCTTTGCAGTCATCTGCTGTTGCATCCTGATTATTCCAGTCCTCTGGGACATGGTGGCATCCTGTCCCTTTAGAAAGAAGATTTTAGCATTTTTTTCCTTTCCAGATTCTGTTAACATGTCTCGTCAAACATGGACTGAATTTTCTGCCTGCGAGCATCATGTGGAACTTGCTGCTGATGCTAAAAGGAGTTGTATGTTTGCTTTCTCCTTTGCACTGTACTGAAAATAAATTTTTCAGTGGGATGAGATTAGTTTTTCTTGCTTGTTGGAAAACAGGTTTTTGGTCTGTGAAGGAATACGAAGATATTTCCAATGCTTGTTACGTGCCACGTGACAACCTAGACTTTAAAAATAGAAGCAATGGTACATCGTAAAATTAATGTAGACCTTTGTTAAGTGTTTGTTCAGCTCGTTTCAGTCATCAGCAGTGAGAAGCCATAGTGAAAACTACATTTAAAGTATATGCAATTTATTGGCGTAAAGAAGTAAATGAGAAGTATTTTCTAGCTCGGGGCTTTCAGCCACTTAAGGGAGGGTTGACTTTGTTGTAAAAGCACTGAAGAATGCCATTTATTGACTCCATTGTACCATGTAATGTCAAATTCCATTTTAAGTGTGGGCTTAGCGCTTCACAATACCGGACAAGTCATGTGAAACTGGCCAGAGAAAGGCGTCACAGGGCTTTTTGGAGATCGGTCACCCCCATTTTGTTCTTGACCTGCTCCCCTCTGCCCGTGGGGGTGTGCGACGTGAAATCCCCTGACCTGGTGCTTTGGCTGGAGTTTAAATGAAAGATCAAAGGGCAGAGCGGGCATCTCAGCCCTGCTGAGGTGGGCCTTTCCCAGGCTGTCACACTGTGCGGCCGCCAAAGGTTTTGTTCGGGCGGGAGCCGTGGCCCAGCCTGTGCGGCCGGGGCCCTCTTTGTCTGGCCTGAGAAGCTGGAGGCCCAGGTTGAGGATCCAATGTTCATCAAATGATCAAAGGCCTGAAGCCCTGGACATGAAATCTTTCTTTCCATTTCCTTTTCTTAGAGAATGAATTGCACGAGTGGCAAAGAATGCCCTTTCCAAAGCTTTTATGTGCAGTGCGAGGGCTAACTTCAGAGTCCTTCAGCGCTGAACATAAAAATGTAAGTGCACTTTCAATCTGGGCCCAGCTGCAGGGCCAGCATCGAGGAACCCTTCTTTCAAAAAGGCTTTTAAGGATTAAGGCCTTCAGTCTTTCAAAAAAAAAAAAAAAAAACCCAAAAAAAACCCCCACAAACCAAAAAAAAAAAAACAAAACACCAAAAAAACTATACACTACGGACTTTTAAGAATAAACTTAGAATAATTTGAGTTTCTTTTTCCACTGTCTGGTTTATTAGAAAGTAGACAATAATGCATTTTTAAATCAAAGTAAATAGAGAGGTACTTAGTTTCAGTGGTGGGAAAGTAGAAAGCAATCAATAAATGCCTTGGCTCTTCAGTGGGGTCTTTAATAGGGTAGGTTGGGAAAAGGAGCTCTTTTTCCATGTAATGATTTACTTCCC
Organism: Cephalopterus ornatus; assembly: GCA_013396775.1. Classification (NCBI taxonomy): domain Eukaryota; kingdom Metazoa; phylum Chordata; class Aves; order Passeriformes; family Cotingidae; genus Cephalopterus; species Cephalopterus ornatus. Next base: position 199,819 of record VZRE01008289.1, read on the forward strand.
TGCATTCTCTTAGACAGTTAACTGTAAATGCCTTTGTCATTTACGATTTCTTCTACTGCTCATTGAATTAGTGCTAACACTTACTATGTTAAACACATAAATTCATATCTTCTACTATCTTGCTTGTTGCCATCTCTTATGTTATTTTAGAAGCTGAAAGCCACCAGCAAGCCAATCCCTTTGAGAAAGGGAATTTTAAGGAACGAAATTTTAAAAAAGCAAAGCACCTTGGTCTAGGGCACTTGCAGGACAGTAAAAGTTGGTACCAATGGCAGAAATGCCCCCATGGTGTACTTAAAGGAGATTGAGCTGATGGGAGGACGTGCAGGGGCTCACTCTGGGACGGATTTCATGTGGGGGCAGGTTCTTAATGAATTTCACTTTCCTTAATGCAGTAAATGCAATGACTGCATCTGTGCACTAACTCCAAACAGCCACATTAAATAATCTTCTTAGATACTGGAACAATTAGAGAGCAGTGATGTCTATCCAGTGCTACCATTCCTGTGTCATGTCAGCAGTAAGTTTTAAAGGCAAAATGTATCCTTCTGTTCATCTGTACCAATAATTAATGCTGCTATTTATCGTGTAGTTTATTACTATAATTTTTTGATTCCTGGATTCATTCATATGCTGTTGCCTAGAAAGTTTAGATAATGGATCCTTGAGGTCCCATTCCAACCTGGTGATTTATGATTCTTTGATTCTGTGATATGCGGAGTAGTTTACAAGACCCTGATCCTATACCCCTCAAAGTAATAACAAAAACCAAACAGTATTGAATCTGACCTTACCGTAACATATTTAAATACTATTTAGCATGTTATAACTATGATATCTATTTAACTATGCTGCTTGCACATGGTTACAGTTTTAAGACAGTTAACAAATCACCTCTCACTTCCATGACAGACTGCTTAGTACAAGCTTTGGTTTTGAGTTAGAAGCTGAGAAGTGACTTAGTTCAACCCATGTGCACTTTCATGATTTAAATAAATACAGAAAATGATAATGGATTGTTTTTGTAGATAACAATGCTTGCTGGATTTTTGATAAAGACTGTTTTTCTGAGGCTGATATCTGCTGAGAATTTCAATGTTCTTGATGTATTTACAAGTTTTGTGCTTTGTTACTAGAGAAGATAAGCTGATTTAGATTTAGTCTGCTTGATATTCCTTCCTCACCCCAAACTCACAGTAACTCTGAGCTGATCAGGTTTTTTTTCTTTTTGTGTGATCTGGAGAAAAGTTGAGAATTTTCTCATTTCATGTCTTTCCCGCAGGCTTACTGTAGTGACTAAAAGTGTGATATATTGCAAGACATTTTTATTGAGTGTTTCTGGCACCAAAAAAAAAAAAAGGAAAGGAAAAAAAAGGAAAAAAATGACATTATGAGTCTTCCCACTTTCATTTTTCTGAACTGAGAGGCTTGGATAGTGTAGATAATAGTTTGATTTTTAGATATTAATCCAGCCAGCAGCTGCTTAGGGTTTGCTGACCATCCATTTTCTTGTGTTTGAACTAGCTGGAATGAGATGAGTCAAAGGAAAGGCAAATATGAATTTTAAAATCCTTTTAAAGTATTGATTTCCAAATTCTAAAACCCAGCAAAAAGATTTGATTTAGCAAAGCCGAACCCACGGTTTATTCTCTTGCATTCAAAAGCTTGGATTATAATTGATGAGCACACACAACCTGGCCTGGGCTGGCTGTTGAGGTTATCTCCCCGAGTCCTTTCCTTGCCCCTGCTACCCTATTGTCTGAGGGTCTTGTGAGTCAGCTCCTGAGCAGATGCAGTTTATACTGTGACATTTTAAGGCAAAACAAAAGATTCCTTAATTCGCCTTCTGACTCATCGTGATCAAATGATTTGGGCTAATCTGAACCCTTGCTGAGGTTTTGCTTATCTGCTGTGTGGATTTAACAATCATAATGAAGTTGTGGGGTTAGCTCCTCTCTGAAAGGATTTTATGAAAGGAAATGCTTGCCCATACTCGTGTTAAAATGGATTCAATCTGCTTATTTTTGAGTCCTTATGCAAAGTCTGAGAAAATTCTATTGTTCAGTTGTGCTGATACAAGTCTAGAGCTGACTGTTTCTGACATGCTTTTGGTGAATGAGGGAATATTTTTTCAGCCTAGGATCCAGCTTCCCCCATGAAAATGAAATTTAACATACTACATGTCATACAGTGGTTAAGAGAATATATGGTGTAAAAGATTACTTTTTTTAAAGGTTTCTAATGCTAAGAGGACAAAAAGTGAGATTAGAAATAGGTGGTGTTCTGGATAAAAATTTACAACAGAAAAATTCAGGCTAAATTTTTTTTATGTTCTAAGTTTGAATTAATCACATTGCTGGTGGTTGAGATTTGAATGAGATAGATTATTATGTCTAGGAACACAGAAAAGTAATGCAGGCCAATGGAGCCCAAAAAATGGGATTTGCTTTGTGTACCATTGTGCTATCCACAAGACTGCCTCAGTCCTCAGCAGCAATAATACCAACCACATAAATCTGAAATGTTGCTATTTCCATTTCCGAAGGAAGTTCCCAGTGTCCATGTAAACATATCATATGTTGTAAGGCCGGTTTTTCAAATGAGCTGCACTTACGTATTGTAACTTTTATGTAATGAGTTACCCTGGAAACACAATTAGGCAAATAGTGCTCATTCTTACAGCCTTTCCCAGCAGATAATTAATCACAATGAGAGCTGGGCCCCCAGCTACATGCAGAAGTGTATATAGCGAATGTATAGTATAGTTTTTTATGGTCCAGCCTGAGATGCTCAGCAAACTCTCAGGATTTAGAAAAAGCTGTTTAAAACAGTGTTTATTTCCTTTGAAAAACACATTTTGACATATAACACTTCAAAGCTTTAGGCATGTTATTGACTGTATAGAGTCACTGATTAACAGTTCATGAAAGGAAGATTAAAATGTAGCTTGTTCTACAAGCTTCTGTTGTGAAATGAATTAGTGATCACGGGGAAGGTGTTGTTGGTTGACATTTTCTAGTGGATGTTGTATGGTCTGCATTTTTAGGTGGTTTCCTTTATGAGATACAGAGATTTCAGACAAAAAGCAAACAAGTTATGAATGTGATTTCTTTGACTTTTTTTCTTTTTTTTTTATAAAGTTCAGTGGTTAGAGATTACCCTTAAAGAGCCATATTTCTTGAGTTACTTGCTGTTGTGAGGATTTTACTGGAAAAAAATCTGGAGTAGGAAAGTATGGTAGAAGGCAATTCTAATTATCCAGAGTTTGGGGCAAATGAATTGTGAAGAAAGACTGATCAGACATGGGCTATTCCTTGGGAAAGGGAGCACAAAGGGGGGTCCCCATAGAGCGTTAGAAGACCCTGAAAGAAACGTATTGATGTCAGTAAGCAGCTTGAGATAGTGACTAATTTGAAAACAAGGGGTCATTGACTGAAACTAAGGAGGAGACAAGCAGATAAGGAATTTGGGCGGCATTTTTTCACACAATGGGTAGGTTAGAATATGGAAAAGGGAAAAAGCTGGCCATAGAAGTACCGTGCCACCGGTTGGAGAAGCAGCTGAATAAATGTTTGGGAAAGGAGGTTTATATACAGAGTGAAGGACTGTTTCTTTTTTGGTAGCTAATCTTATGCAGCAGAGAAGTGTTCAAGGGACTGGATGGTAGTATTCTTCCTCTAAAGGGTACAGTGTATATTGCCTAACTAAAGTGTGGTTATTCCACAACTTCTATAGTGGGACCAATTTAGTCACTTTTAAGGATAAACTCTGTTAAAGAATGAATCCATAATAATTGCATCTTTTATTCAGGTCACTCCATGTACTGTCTTGTGAAAGCATTACCACCTACATGCAATGTAAAATGGAAGTATTGTAAATCATAGTTCTTACAATATAATAGTTTTGTGTGGGCGAGCTACCTCTGTGTCCCCTGGAAAGAAAATTCATATTTTCCAAAGGGGACTCCCAAGATTTTTTAAAGCCAACTGAGGCATGTTTTCAGAAATGTCATTTTTGCAATAAGCATCTAAACTTCATTCATGTTCAGTTCAGCACATGGAGATCGACTGCCTCTCAGGTAACTTATCAATAGCTTCTGGAAGAGGTACTAAAAGAAGCAAATTGTGTAAAACTCTGTAGGTGCTGATCCTGGGAAGCACCTGTAAGCAGGCAGTAGCAGCACATTCATAATTCTTGCTACACTGTGCTTTGGAGGTGCTTTGTGTGTGTCTGCACGTGCATGTATAAGCTGAACTTAGATGTGTGCACTGTATTTTCTAGTGTGACCATGGGTGATTATGGGATATCTTACCCCATACAGAATATAACTCATTAACTTCCTTTCTTGCATGTAGTAATTTAGGCATATTCATTTTACTTTCAACTTCAGGGGAGGGTGGAGGAAATCTAGATGTAAAAGAAACAATTCCTATATGGTACAGAATGTGATGTGACAATTCTCACGCCCAGTTGAAGTGAGGAAGGATTGGTCCTCAAATTAGCATCCATTTGCATTCAGTTACAGTGAGTGGTTTCTGCATGTTTTTTCTGCATTGACAAAGGATATTAGCCTAAAAGCTGACATGTCAGCAGTGAGTTCTATCCTTGCAAGACTGCTAAAATCAGTATAAAGCTTAGAAGCATTATTTTCCTGTAGCATTTTTTAAAGTATTAGACTGTTCCTAGTTGTTCCATCTTCAGTGTCACCTTGCTTTGGATTGTGTACTGACAAAGCCATATCACATTTATGCATTTATAAAATGCAGTCTTGAAGTATTAATGTAAAGTGTGTAAACAATAACACATTATGTAATGTATAGTCTGTGTGTATATGACTGTCACAAGTATTATAATTACTTCACTTTTATTACCATAAGTACTCCCTTTTCCACTTACATTTGCCTTGCTCACTGGGTTCTTTTGTTTCAGTTTTTGTTTTTTAATTAAGGTTGTGAAATTTTGATTTTGTTAGGTGTGTATAAGTACTTACGTATTTTGTCTGAAATTACAGGCAGTATACATTGGGTCCATCCCTAATTCCTTACACACATGCACACAGATTTTGTTCATCTCAGAGACACAATAAGCTTTTTATGAAAATGCCAGCCTCAGTACATTTATCTTTTTTGTTCTCTTTAAAAGTGTGTCCCTCACTAGGTTTTTGCTGACTCTTTTCTCTTTCCATGAAAAGCCTCAAATGATTCTTCTGGCCAATAGCAGAACTCCAGCAGTTACAAAAACAGACATCTGGATACTACAAATGAAAATTGCTTTTATTTTTGCAGTTTCTAGCTGGTGGTCAGCTCCCTTTTTTTATCTCTAATATTTACAAGTGTTTTTATTTAATGGGCACTTATATAATGAAAGTTGAAGGAAGAATACTCTCGTTTCTTTGCAGCAGAGCACTGTGCAAACAGCAGTTACTCATACAACACATTTTTCACTTCTGTGGCCTTCACTACATTATAATGCAGCTGGTTTATCTTTTCACCGTGGTTCCATGTTGCTTTTCTTTTGTCATTTCCCTCAAAATCGCGAAACGAGGCGGTGAGGGAAGGGGGGAAGGCTACAGACACAAAACACAGACCTCAAACACCATTAGATTTGGCAGATTCTAGCACTTGTGAGCCTGAAAGTGCAGAACAGAAACTCAGCTCTTTTCAACCCAGGTTCATTCCAGCTAACTTAAGCCACATAAAACATCTAGTGTTAAGCATCTCACCTAACCTAGTTGTCTAGGTCTCCTCAGTCATCAATGAGAACCATACACACCTCTGGAGGATAATTCTCAGGCAAATGAATTGCCATCAGAGCTTACCCTCTCTCTCTTAGCTGTTGGGAGAGGAGATGACTAACTCCGATTCGAACTTCAAGGATGGCTGGAGTAGATGAGATGAGGTTGGGCCTTTGAGACTAAGCTAGTTAGTAAATATTACCGGTTTGCCATTAAAACTAATGGTCAGTGAAGAAGTGGTGTTACACTCCCCCTAGTTATGACCCTTTTCTCTTTAATCAGATTGAGTTTGCCCCTCATATGGTGTGATTAAATGTTTTGCTGCAACATTAAGTACTCAATGGGGCAAACACTTGCTGGAGCAGCTACACAAGCCATCCTTTAGAATTAGTCAGTAGGAAGCTGGAGGCATCCAGGGCTTTAGGAGCATGGCAGATCTATAGCATATCTGTGCTACGTCCAGCTACATTAGACATTGGAAACAGCAAAGCTGTGACAGTGTAATAGTCCGTGAGTGCGGATTTACCCTACCTAATTCCCCAGAGAGCCCACTTGTATTCCTATACACTATTGCAGACAGACTTGGATCTAGTCACTGCCTGTCCTTGGGTCTCTGTAGTTCAATGTCTACCTCCTTGCTATGGCAAAGCTGAATGCAGAAAAGGGCCAGAAAATGCAGTACTAAACCCGAGAAGGCCTATTTGTCAGAATCTTCACACAGGGAGGGAAGAAAGGCAGCACAAAGCTGCTGTGCACAAGTGTGCTTTGACCATGACGCATCACTTTTAGGCATGAGTCATGCAGTCATCACCCAGACATGAGAAACACTTGTATTCTTCCTAAACACAGACACACTGTGATGAGACAGCTCAGCGTCCTCACTGACACTGTATTTTTTTCCCTTAGTTTCTTTCTCAAGTGTATTTTTGCTATTTCACAATATCACAAGTGAATCTTCCATGGCGCTCCCGACTGCCTGTGAACACCGAGCCGTGTGTGATCTGAGGCTAAAGGCTGCCGAGCAGCAGCGTCCTGAAAGTATTAATTGGATCTTTTCCAGCTTCCAGTAACAGCAGTGTAAAGGACTGTATTAGTGACTCTTCCTTCAAGATTCTAACAAGCCAGTTTTTAATCTGACCTAACAAGTCCCTTTGCCCTTCAAGGTCTAATTCAAAATCTATACAATATAATAAATACAAAAAGATGCCTTAAGCAGGTAATATCTAACTAGAATGAAGCTGAATACTTATTGCTACAAAAAGAAAGGCACTTGACAGGTCATTTCTGTATTTCCCTTAGTACTCCATTTTTCTCTGTTGGGAGAAATGCTTATTCCCATGCAGATCATCATAATTTCTGTAAGGAGAAATAGTAAAAGTGATAATAACCCTCCCTTTACAACCATCAGCATGACTCCTACATCATATATTCAACTTTGTGATCACTTCATGATCAAGGGGAACAGAAAGAGGGCTGAGAAAGGTGTAAAGAGTATTGGAAAAAAATAATCTATCTAGGTCCTCACCTCTCCAGTGTCCAAGCACCTTGTAATCATTAATGGACTTGCTTTCATAACAACTCATTAGGTAGGAAAAAAGTGGTTCATTTTATAAATGATGGTGTGAAACATAGGGTGAATTTAATGATTTAGCCAAAGTGGTACAGGAAGTCAGAGTCTTAGTCTGGAAGAGAACTGAAATATATCCAAACATAGCCCCCTAATGACCAAGACATCCTTTAGGACTCACAGTAACAAATTTAGAGCCATTCTGCAGAGTTATAATCATATCTTTTTGAGGATATATGCCAGTAGATCTGAAAGTTGTTCCCAACTAGAAAAATCCTTTTTAATTTAATATTTATGAGTGAAATGTATTTGTGAAACATTCACAAAAGGAAACCCTTCAGTTTGGGTTCTTTAAAAAGAAACCCCCCACAAATAACTGCTTTGATGAAGTATTTAAGCATCATTTTATTTTTATAAATACACAGAAAATTCAGAGCATCTAGAATCTAAAATATTCCTTTTAAGACAGAACTTTAATATAAAATTCTATCAGTTTCACAGAATACACGCTGCACTTTTCATTAGTACTGAATAAAACAGGACTTTTGACTTTGCTTTCAGTGTATGTTCAAGCCTATTACATAAAAATCTCAAAGTTTACCTTAATTAAGCCAAAATTTTCATGCATATATATAACAAATGCTGATTGTACTTATAACCGGGGGGGGGAAACACAAGAAACCAACCCAGCACATTTTCAGGTGGATGAGCTCTGTAGTTTGCTGAACCTGAAAAATACTGTTTGATGATATGCCTTAATTTGTCCTTCCCAGCTGATACATTTAAAGATGCTACCCCTCTTGTCAAACTTTGTCATATTCCTGTGCCATCACAGTGACAGCAATACTGCTGCAATGGGGAAGGGATGATCCTCCACAGAGTGTTTCTCATGTGCCTTGTGCTTAGCAAAATAGGTCCCCTGCCACGCTTAGGGGCATGAGAAGAGAGGGAAGCTTTCATTATTATAGTCATAAAACTAACTTTAGGTAATTCACTGTGATTTTAAATATTGCAAGCTGCTGGCCACCTCATGGAGCCTATTGCAGCAGAATTTGGCCAGGTCATTATTTATTGCAGGAGAAAAAGGGAACTTAACTTCTACCCATGTTTTTATGACATGCTGGATACTCTGCTTAGGCAACTGTCTAAGGGCAAACACTTTAACCCCTTGAGATCTGCTAATCAGGAGCACCAGCTGTTAAGTGCCAGTGTGCGTCCTGCATTCATGCCTGTGGGGAGAGAAAGGGTTGCAAAAGATATGACCCTAAACTTCAGAAACCGTTTCTCTCCTTGGGGGCAAAATATCATTCAGCTTGCATCTTCTCTTGTTTTTCTTTTAGTTTATCAAGTTAATGTTCCTGATGTGGGTTGTTGTGCACTCACTGTGAATGCTTCAAGCCTTTTGGAAGATGATAGTTAATTACTGAAGTTAAAATCTGGCTTGCACTGGCGTGGAAGTGCTTTCAGAGGTATTTACTCAGCGAGCTCACTGAGCTGCTAAGGGCAGAGGAAGGCTGGTACTATCTGGCTCACAATGAATTACTGCAAATGCATGTTCTGTTTTTTTAAAAAAGCACATTGCACAGTCATTTTTCACAGTATTCCTGGTACAATATTAGATCAGTCTCACACTAACTTACGTCCGTACATTCATTTAAAACAAGCAATGAAATCCATTGTGAATAAAACCTGTCACAAACACAAACCAAATTTATTCCCTGCAGAGTAAAATACAGTCAAAAGGTGAAAAGGCAGTTCTTTATTGTTTAAGTGCTGCTTCTTTTATCCCTCTCTTTAGTTTCTGAAACCAGTAGCACTGTTAAGCAGACAGAAATGTACTGATTGGGAGAAAAGATAGAAAATATTGCCTTTTTGACATATTTTCTGTTCTCTTTTCCAGATGTCAGTACTCTTCAGCCTAGTATTTCTAACCCTTCCTCTAGATTATTTCTGGTATGACAATAAATTGACATCTGCATCTATTACTGGACTTCATAATTTAGTACCCTGAGAAAAACACTTCCAATAATGGGATATCCTTGGAGTCAGTGGATTGAGTTCTTCCAGCTTTTACTCTAAACCACTGCATCAAATGTAGTTTGTATGTGGGCTTTCCAGATAATCAATGTTTAAAATGCCTTAGCAGTGTGTGGATGTTTTGTAGCCATCTCAGTAAGAGCATGACTTGACCCCAACGTCCTTAGAAGCAATATCCCTCTCTCCCAATGTCATATAGCATATGCTGTATTTTTTGTCACCTGAAAAGGCTCAAAAGCATAAATAAAGTGTAATTGGTTACTATAGAACGTTATGGCATACTGCTGTACTCTCAGCTTAAAGAGAAAGACTCAGCGTGGCAAAGAAGGTGTTGAATTTGTGTCAGATTTCAGCAAAATAATTCCAAAGGGAGTTGAAAGCTCACACTGCACTTAAACACCGAGCTCCTCTCACCTGTGAAGGCAGGTTGGGTTCAGACCTCCCTTTGTGTCTTGAAAATCTCTTCCTTTGTCTGTCTCTGTCACCGGAAAACTTTCTACAGGCTACTGCACACGTCAGTGGAAGTGAGCTGAATTTACGTAGTATAACAGCAGTCTAGCCTAAGCCTGAAGAGAGAAAAAGTCCTCATCACAAAATGAGATTTAATAGACGACTAGCAATAGATATATTTAAACACATTTGTTTTAGCCACAATAAGGGGATAGATGCAGAACATGTAGATGCAGAGGAGGAAGAGAGGCTTACTCATGTAGACAGAAAACAAGTCATGCTGGCTTTATCCTATGCCGTTGGTTTAATCTCTTTTCCTGTGAGTTTTTCTTCCAAAACAGCATCCTGTCTTTGCAGCCCTAAGCTTTGTTGATCAGTCTCTATGTACTTAGCTAGTTCCCATCACTATAGTATCCAAGGCATTCAGAGGTGGAAAAAAGGGGATAGCAAACCACTCCATGTCTTTGCTTTGGATTGTCTCTAACCCCCTGGCATCTCAACAAGACACTTGATTTGGGCAAAATCATACTTTGCTCTCCTTTTCCTTTTAATTCCCTATGGCTGAGGATGTCAAAAGTGCTTTTGGGTGACCTGCTGATCACAACCCATGGGCTGGGAGACACTAATCAGCAAAACCTGACATTTCAGGGACTTCACTGACAAAATACTTCAGAACAAGCTTCCCATTAAGCACACTAGCCCACTAGGACTGTTCTTATGTTCCAGTGCAAGCATATGCTTTGATGGTTTGCTAAATCAGGATTTTTTAATCAAGTGTAGTTCATGCTATTAGTCATGTCATTCCCTTAATGATGATAAAAAAGCAAGCATCAGTTCAGTAGTAACTGCCTGCAATCTGCATCGCAGAAACGGACAAATTAACTCTTTCAAAGGTAAGCTCAGAAGCCTGTCTGGCCATTAAGGAGTTGTCATGAACCTTTTTCCTTTTTGTCCTGAGGCTACAGTAATTTCCAATAAAGATCATCCCTCGCTGGTGGAGGGACATATATGTTCACAGCCGTAAGGGACAGGTAAGTCTCTGTAGCGCTCAAGCCTGCCAGCTCCAGTGGGAGGACCTCCGAGTTCATCCTTGCAGCACACACCTCAGAGGACAGCTCAGGACTGTGGTAGCCTCGTCCATGGATGACAGGGTCTTAAATTTTTCTCATATCTTAATTTCTGAGAGTTGCTCCGATGTTGAGCCAAAATGCTACTGGGACATTTTATTTCCTGGTAATCAAATGAAGCTACAAGTAAGGCTGTAAAGCATGTGCAGGACTCACACAGCTCTGGTCCATGGACATCTGTGGTGAAACAGGAAAATCCCACCTAACTGCACATTCATGTGTGAGAGTAAACACAGAAATGAGCTACTGTGCTACACCAGTGCTAGCGAGGGTACCTTTACTGATGCTTTCCAGATGAATTGCCACTGCAAAACCTGCAGCAGATTTAAGGTATAATTATTGTCACTGTTACCAGATTTTCCAGCATATGTAAGTATGTATTGCTTTGCTCTGCTGTAAGAAGATTTTGGGTTTTTTTTTAATTTTAAAATATAAGTATTTATTTTTTTCAAAGTCCATCCCTGTAAATCCCACTGGTTGGGGAGAGTGGGAATCAGGGAACAAAAGTCACATATACAATACCCCAACCCATGGCAATTAGCAAAACTATCTGTCAGATAACATTTCTGAGTTGTCGCTGTTTTATTTACTGAATGAATTAATTCCATTTCTGATACGGCTGAAGAACATATTTTCATTGATATGAAGAACATATTGCAAGTCAATTATTCTTGTAGAGCCGATGTTGTTTTAAAATATCTTTTCAAGAATACCAAATGAAATCATTCACTATTAGTTGCTTTTGTGAATTTTTTTAAAAGGTGGTGCTGAGCTATAAAATAGAGTTGGGTAAATGAGGAGGTGAATGATGTTTACATTGATACGACCCTCTGCTCATCTGCCTGATGCTTTAGCACCATGAGATGTTCTTGCAAGATGCAGAAGGGAACAGATGCACAAGAGCCAAATTCTGTAGCGGAACTTTTCAGCTCGAAGGATTTCCAGCCAGGCTTCTACTCTTGGAGCTCATACAGGAAGGACCAAAATCCTGATTTTCCCTCAATCCCTTCAAAAAACATTATCAGATTAGGCACTTAAGGAAAATGAGGAGCGTGGTCTTGAAATATCTTACACTAGAGGAAATTGAGGAGGAAATCGGTATCTCCCTGCCTCCTTCAGTTCTCTAGTCTTTGCATATTATAAGAAAGGGAAGGGGCACAAGGACTTGCTCTGATCTCCATAGATCCTGTCCTAAAAGAAAGCAGCTCCATGTGCACAGAGGAGGGGAGCCAGTCCCACAGCAGTTGGGCTGTCTGTGCCTATTCTGTGTGTCCTGGTGCTGATCATTACATGGCAACTGTGTCCAGAGTCCCAAAGTATAACCTAAAGAAAGTGCCACAGATTCTCCAGATGAAACAGTGATCACACAGAAAGATGGTCTGGCAGGTCCTGAACTAGGGAGCCATGGACAGATTTTCTGGATCTCACCTGAGAGTGACAAAAGGGCATCTAAACTTTGTTCTTGTGTGTCTTTGTGTGGTTTAGGCCCTTAATTCAGTGCATGCTCTTAGAAGTGACAAAGGGACACTCAGTGGCCTTGCCATAACAGACCCTTAGGTTCTGCAAAATATATTCTGCTCTAGGGGCAGAGACATTTTTAAGAATTTGTTTTTCTTTGGCTTCTCTTGAATTAATGTTAGTAAAAGGTGCCCCAACCTCTTATTTTTCTATATGAACACAAAAATTGCAGCTGCCTGCCAAATCTGCTGAGAGATGGATGTAATAATTTTCAATTGGACTGTTAGCCCAAAGGGAACCTGATAGCAAGAGATTGACAGATGCAGCATGGATTATCTTGTGCTCTGAACTCAGCCCAATTTGTGGTTTGTTGCAGGTGCTAAAGAGATTGATATTGCTGCTACCCTGGAGCACTTGAGGGACCAGAGACCAGGCATGGTCCAGACAAAGGTACTGTCAATAAATCCACTGGGATTTTAAATACATTAAAGGTCTTTCGCAGTAGTTGTTTTCATGACAGAAGAGAGAGGGTATGACCTAATTTAACGCAGGTCGCTTGCTGATTACTCTGTTTGGCTCCCTACCAACTGAGGTTTATTTATGCTGAAGATTTATCTAGGTTACTTTCTTTGGTGTTTACTGTTCTTTCTTGTAACATCTCCAACATCTATCTTGATTACCATATATGAAGGGCAGTCAAGACAACAGTCTATAGCCTGCTAAAGAAAATGTGCATTTGAAAGAATGTTCTTGCTTTCATCCTGAACTATGGATTATTTGCTTAGACTATCTGTGCTTAACTGTGCATGTAATATTTTTTTTAAAGCTTCTGCTCATTAAAGAGAATGTAACTGCTGCATTTGATTTTTTTTACTGGCAAAAAGAAAAAACAACCAAAGTTGTTTTTTTGAGTTAAAGGAAACAAAGTTTTGTAGGAAATCAAGTAAATTTTAGTATCTTTGAATGGAAGAAGCTTACATCGTGCCTACAGCCTTGTCCTTTGTGGGTGGAATATGGAAACTATGTTTGTACCCTTTGGTGAAGTGCATGCCTTACTCGCTAATTCCCGTCAGTTGTAATAGTTTGACATTTTTCCACAATGTAAAACTTTTAAAGATAGCCAGTAGTGTGATTGTAGTCCCTTAAATTAAAAATGAAACTTCCTATTATTAACAATTCCAGTGTTGTATGGAATGAAACTTTATGGTATTTGGTGCAAGTTAAGAGCTGCAAATATGTCAATAAAGAAACTTGTTCCTGACTTGGAGACCAAATAAATCTGTTTATGACATTATAAAATATCAAATGATAGTTGTAGTCCTGAACTGAGCAACAATGGGACAGAACTCTGTCTTGGCCAAGCTGGAACTGACAGGAAATTCTGCAGCATTTAGGGAGCTGAAATTGCTGAGGGGCAAAGGTGAAATAAATGTGTTGCAGAAATCAGCATAACTTTCATAACTTTTCCTGAATCTCTTCCCAATCATTTTATTTTTCCACTAATACTAGGAGAAATAGTGCTGAAGAACAGCTGGGGGAACGTTAATTATTATTTACCAATTAAGTAAGTAGTGAAAAATAAAGATGAACCAGTCAAAGCTAACTAAGCTTTATCTGCAAGTAAGGCATAAAATTGCACAAATCATTCTTCTGCTTTGATTATTCAGACTGGGAAAAAAATGCAAATAGCACACAGTATTCAATGTCATATATACTTACTCTGAGGGAAGATGCAAGTCCTGGACTACTCTGTAAATGCCTCCAAAATATATAGCAGCTCTGTAGCAACAAAGAATTCAGAATCCAGTTTCCCTTTCAGGGAAGAGAAATGATGGCTTGTTGCCTTCAGCAGAAGAAAAAACATCAACTCCAGAACCAAAGGATGAGGTTATGTGAACAACTTCTCTTACTTAGCTCTGCAATAGTTAGCCTAGTTCCATGAAAATCTCCCTTAAGACATGTTTTTTCCCTCCAAACATTTGTCTGGAAGAGCTCCAGAAAAAAAAAAGTATCCTGTGTTTTCATCCAGGATAAAAAATTTTCTCAGGATATTGCTTTATCTCTCCTCTTGCTCCTTCTTCCATCATTGTCACTTTCTCAAAACCACCCAAATCACTTATTCAAGCTAATGTCTTGCAAATTATAAGTATCTGGTAACATGCTAGCAATGCACGATCCCCAGAGAATTTTTCTGATGGATTTAAACAAACCCCTGTGCTTTCCCAACTGAATACAAATAAGGAATATTAGACTCTTGGAGTAATTTAAAACGATGGATTAAAAGTCAGGTTAGAAATGCCAATTAGAGAATATCCCCAGGCAAAATAAACACCAACTTCCTTCAGCAGTGTTATTGTGTTTCCAGCAGGCAGCGCTCCACATTTCCAATAGGCATGGGAAAGATTTGTTTGCAGCATTTTGTCTTCTGGAAGGGATCTTTAATTCAAAAGCATTGTATATAATAAATTGTAATGAAATTATCAGAACAACATTCTGCATTTCTGGGAAGCATAATAGAGGGTTTGTGGGTTTGTTGAATTTTTTTTGCACAGGAATTGATATGCTACATGTGAGAGGAAAAAGTAATGAAGGAGGAAGTGTATTCTCTGTGATGGGAAAAAATATATATTTCCTTTTTCTCCTCTCTCCTTCTATATCCTTCCTCTCATAATCTGTAATATCAGCTAGATTCTTTATTGTATTATATATGCTAGATGTACCCAGTTCTTTTTCCTGTGAATTTTTATTTGTAGACTTAATGAAACATAGCTTATTATTTTTTATTAAGTATACTCTTGTCACCTGTGCATTATAGGTGGACTGACACCACAGAAGCCTGTCCCTCTCAGTTTTCTAGGCAAAGCTAGATGTTAAAATTCATGTCCAGACAACCCTGCATATGCGAATAGCATATGTGAATGGCAGTGTAGCTGTACAGAACAACAAACTGAGCTCCTTGAAAAATTACTGGCAGTAATTTGCTCTGTGTTCGTCCTCATGGAAGCGTGGAAGGTGTGTAAAGGCTTCTCTTTGGACAGTGGTGACACACATCAGTGGAAACTGCACTCCGTGTGTTTTGCCTGTGTGTATTATGCAGAAGGATGGAGGAAGAAGAGCTCAGCTGCACCATCCCAGAAAGGCTTTGTCCCCACATGTCTCGTATCTGCTCTAGTGTCCCCTTTGCTGCAGTGTTTCACTGTCAGTTTTGAGCTCTGGCCATAAAGATTACACTTTGTAAGTTGTTTTGCCTCAGCCATTAAGGTCCCACCTGATGTCAGCTGGTACTCTCCACTGAATTTGTCTCCAAAATCCATACTGAGTTCCTGTTGCTCAGTGCACAGTTCCTGGGTGAGACAGACGCTCTTGCTCAGGCAGTGCAATGATGCCCTGTGCTCACGTCAGGGATACCTCTCCTTGAGGGGTCAGCTGGTCTCCAGCCTGACAGATCATCGTAATAAGCTGAACACATCCTGGACCAACAAGCTTAAAGGGCAGATTTGCCCTTGAGTGAATAACTTTACAGCAATACAAGTTATTTTCAGTAATAGGACTAATAATAAAGTCTTACAGTCCTTGATCTTACAAGGTTTTCCTGGCTATGGTATACTCAGTTGAAGAGTAGCTTCGGTAGCCTCATTACCATGGGGACCTTCCTTCCTTCGGAACTCTCACATCTCTGGAACTTGGCTGCATCACTATGTCAACCCCATCGTGTTCAGATCACCCTCTTCTGTTGTTATCCTCTCGGTCTTCCAAGGACTGGCACGGTGGGGGCCAGCTGTCCCACTCAGATCTGAGTGCCAGCATTCCAGGACCACCTGCTTTGTCCCTCTCCTGCCAGCCCCACCACAAGGGTCTCCTACCCTGCCCAGGCTGCTCCACAGGTCTCTCATCTCACAGGGCTGCATCAATGGGGTCCAGCGGCTCCTGCCTCCTCCTGCCAAAGTTCTCTCTCCCTCATGCACTTCTCATGCATCAGCCTCAATGTCCTGAAGCTTTTTGAGCTGATATTAGCTCCCAGTTTGGTTCTGGCACAGCATGACCACTGGCATGCCCTCTCTGCCCCTACTGCCCTCCAGCTCCTCTCACACATTCACTGTGCTCCAGTTAAAATACAACTGATGCTCCTGCATGGCCACCAGCATTCCCAGTCTTTTCTTCCATTGCATAGACCTTAGGCCATGCAGGGAGCCACTGGCAGTCATATACACCATTTTCAGGGCTAGTCAGGAGGAGTCCTAGTCTTTAGGGTGAATTGATGTCTGACTAAAAACTGTTGGCTGAGGTCCAGCAAGTGTACGTGGATGCCACTTTGACAGCACCAGGCAGAAAGTGAAGTTCTCCAATGTCGTCGCTGAGAAATTATTCTGAGTTTTTATTTCTTCTGCTCTGGCACTGTGCCCATCATTGCTTCTCTGAAGCGTCTTCACGTGGGAGATGATCCTGCATAGAGGTAAGACAAGGCAGAGAAGACTGGCACTGGATTTCGGGAATTAGAAGTCAGCTGCCTTTCTGAACTGTGAGTTGCACACCTGTAATTTGTTCTTTCATCCTTCCTGCAGATTTCTGCAGAAAAGTGAAACACCGTGGAAAATGAACGCTATTAGTCCAGTAATGATTTTTAGGGGTTGGCTGTGTTCTGCAGCCATGCCACACAGCGCCTGGCAGCACCAGCTGAGGGGCTGGAAGTACCAGACCATCAGTTTTCTAATGGGAGGCACAAACAGTATCCCAGCAGTAATCCTGGGATGTTTTGTAGGGTGTATCTCAGACCTCCATTCCTGAAGTCGATTCTTCAGCAACTTGACTCCAGCTATCTTAAAACTCTGGAGTACTTTTAGAAAATCAGAAATGTCTCCACAGTCCTTACCTAGTGCTTTGATTTGCCTGTCATTTGAGTGAACTGCTCACTGAAAAGTTGCAAACTCCAAATCATCCAGTCAGATATTTCAGTAAGCCAAAATACTGAGAAAAAATTCTTGTTTAAAAAATATAACACCTGTTAACCTTGAGGATTTAACAGTCCTTTGTCCTTCTGTAGGACTACACAGTTCAGGAACAAGTCAGGTTTGCACTTAAGAAGAAGTAGCCATTCATGGCTGTGTCCTTCACACGTCTGCCAACCCAGCACAGAAGCCTGTTAATCATTTTGGTGATGTGGTTACAGTAAATTAATAACAGCAAGAAGCTTTCCAAATATTTTTTTGTATAGGAGTTGAGTAATCTGTGGGTGTGGAAAGGCCATTAAAAAGAGAGGCTTAAAAAGATCAGTGTCAGGTAAGCCAAAAAGTAGATATTGTTCTGAATAATAGATATAAGGTGAGGAGAAATTTATTCTAGACTGTTTCAACTAGAAAGAGTCCTAGGAAAAGCTTTGCAGCATCTCACTTACTGCATATCTCAATTATATTAATGAGTTCCCATTTCTGTGTCAGAAGGAAATGCTGGTGATCAGCTACTCCCAAACCCTTCTGACCATGCAAAGGCAATACATCATTGTGTCCCAATAGCTTATGTTCTGCTTCTAACATTTCTCTCCATTAAAATTACTCTGGCTTCAAGATGCTGTCAAACATATTATACGACATCAATAATCCCAGAACATTTTGTTCTTTTCCATTGCAGTGTACAGTTCATCCTGCATATTCATATTTTTAACAGTGTCTTGAGGATGTTCAGCTGTGGAATAGTGCACCAGGCTTTTGGAAAGTGTTTTGTTTTATTAATCAGTCTGTGTCTGTTCTCTCTGCAGGAGCAGTTTGAGTTTGCTCTGACAGCAGTTGCAGAAGAAGTGAATGCAATACTCAAGGCCCTTCCCCAGTGAGCAGCTCAGTCTCCCGAAGGCTCCTGCAGAATCCATCCCTCGTTTTCCTCATGCTCAGTCCCTGTGAATGTTCTTGGAAACCGTGACCTGACCTTAACTGTGTATATTCTGTTGTAACCACATAGTGATAGGGTCCTTACAAACTCCTTTAGCTGGTAAAAGTTCAACAGTTAAAATGTGTATTCTGTTTTTTGGGGTTTTAAACAAATTTTTAAAAGTACATCAGAGCCTCGGATTAAGTGACAGAACACTCCATCTAATTCCTTTCACATCCTTGAAGCCCTGAATGTCACACTTTGAAAGCACACATTCATGTTCTTAATAGCAAATATACAATATTGTGGGTAATTAGTGCAGTCAATATAGTCTCAGAAAACAGTGTTCTGTTATATTTTGTAACTTCTCAAAGGCTGAATAAGAGGGAGGGCCTGAGGAGGATGGTGATTGTTCCCATACAATGCCAAGCTGGAGCATGAAACAGTGCTGAGGGTGTGAGTAAACACAGGTCCAGGCTCTGGCAAGGAAAACTTGCACCTTCTCATGCCAGGCTTTGGCAAGCAAATGTTTTCTTAACTGTTGTTTACTTTTCAGCTTTGTGCTTGAGAGGAAGAAAATCTGAACTATAAGTAAAACAGGCTTGCACAGTTATTGCAACTGGGGAGGTCATGTTGGTCACTTTAATGGGAAGCTGGGGGATAACGAGCACAACAGCTCTGACCATGTACCTGCCACTGACAGCACGGGAAAGAGATTGTAGACTCCCCTCAGGTGATGAGAAAGACCCTGTCAGCAATCAGGTAACTGTCTGGAGCTGTTATGGAAACAGATTGTTGGGTTTATGGGGTTACTGAGGAAGAAAATGGGACTCTCCTCTTTATATTTTTGCATTTCCCTCTGTAAAGCTCTGCTGTGCCACCCTTTTTTAGCCAGGAAAATATATTTCTGTAAACACCTGGCTGAAGGAGAAATCTCCAGTCTGCATTTTATAATTCTCATCGAGTTTGTCTGATCCAGAAGTTCATTGCAGCTTTCTGCAGAGACTCTGCTTGCTCCTTGTTCTGAATGATACTTATTTTAACTAAGCATGAAGGGGTAAAGCAACACACAAGTTGAATTTCAGAGATTCTTGTGTTCTCAAAATCCTCATGCCTACTGTTGCAAAGTAATGCTAAAGTATGTCTGTAAATGGTTTGATTTATGGAATCTTGCTTCTGTGAATTCACAGGTTTAGTTGTGGCACTTGTCTGAAGGAATTTAAATTATTGATAGTACTCTGATATGTTTGAATGAAGGGCCTGAGAGTAAAATTATTGAAGGTACCTAAGTGATCCGGGCTCTTAATTTCATTTCCAAAAATGAATACTTGGATGCTTTTTCATATGTTATCCTACATCTCCATGACTTAAGAATCTGGGGTGCTTTTTTTTCCAAAATCTTAGGAGTGTTGCGTGCTTGAAACCATACTAGGCTAATCTTCTGCACTAGAAAATATATCATTGAATTTAATTTGGGAAGGGGACACTTTTATAAACTTCTAATCAGTGAAATGTAAAAGATAACAGTATCACAGAGTTTTGCTGGCACAGAGGTAATGGGCATCTATCGAAATCAACCATGTTGCAATTTTGTGTTGTAGGTGTGGATGTTGGTGATTTCTTCTTTTTAGCAATTAAAGAGTTACTAAAAAAAAAAGAAAAAAAAAAGGCAGAAGGCTTGTTACTTTTTGCCATACATTTTTGTATGCTTTACTTGATATGTGCTGTTGCTTAATTTGTGCATCCCATTATTATAGCAGTGCTGAGCAGTTACTGCAGATGCCATCATCCTCTTAAGTACACATACTGTACATTAAGCCACATGTTTATTTTATGGCCTAAGCATTTTAGAGCTTTCCTAGCAATAACTAAAAAAACTAATGGAGTATAAATGAGAAAATTGCCTTTTTCATTTGATAATTTAGGTTAACAGGATTCTTTTATTACTTTAGCTAACACAAAATTGCAGATCAGGGCAGATGAGATCAGTTTGAGCCGTATCAGCAAGTGTTCGAAGTAGATTTACTGTGAGCCATGTACTGCAGCTTTCTGAAAATACAGGTAGTTGTATGCAAACAAACTGTCCAAAGAATCAAAATTGGGGCATCCTAACAAGGCCTCTGATTTTCGGGTAGAATTGTTTCCCCGTGCGAGATGCTGTGCCATTACCTACTGCCAATGGGCTAATGGGTTTTTAGCTCAGATTTCTGCCCTGGGATTCATTAGTGTTCACCTTCTGACTGTCCCTGTGCATACCACAAACATGCCTGACAAGCCTTCCGTTTGCACTTCAGGAATATTTTTTAATTGTTCTTTTGCAAATATTTGCATTTCATAATAGCAATTTCAGGGTGATCCCTATTAATTCACAAGCAGCTGAGTGTGGGACTTAAATATTTCTCTTCATGCTTCAGAGTTTATTTAGCGTAGCTTAGAGGGCATTAATCTTCCCCAAGGCTAATGGGGCAGGAATGTATTGTTTTATTCATACTTGTAGACCAGTTTACACAACAGAAAGATGCAGTCTTACTCAGAGGGTTAGAGTATCTCCCACTGACCGTCATTGACAATCCTGTTATTTCAGCCATGTTTGTACAGTTCTTCCACAAAGAGGTGCCAGGCTTATTTTGTTGACTGTAAACGATCACACAGAGTATTTTGTCTGTGCATAGCACACTGTTCACACCTCTCAATAAATGCCATGCTTCTGGAGGTGATAATCTACTGCAGGGTTGATTAGTGAAATGCAGGTTTCGGTCGCACTGGGGCAATCCAGGGGGGTTTGACAATCCATTCCCCAGGAAGATGCCAAAGCCATGGATGAAGCCACAAAGATGGATTTGCCACACAGGGCATGTATTTCTTTTCACTGCAGTTAACTTAATCCTTGTGATCTGTCAAAGGATGCTGTTCAGACCAACCCCTGATCACTTACGCTGGACATGGGCCCCACCCCATGTTCACTGTCAGGTTGAGTTGAGCTTCTACCTGAAAACCAGAATCAACCCGAGAGCCTGGAGTCAAATGAGACACACCATCTTTCCCTGTTCAATATTCTGCTTGATCTTTAGTAAACTCATTGCGATTGAAGCTTGGGCTGGTGCCTGACGTGTGGCCATAAACAGCATGTGTTTAACGTTGACCGTCCTCGCGTTCTTGATAAAGACAAATTGAATGTACAGGTTCTGTTTGTGCGGTTGAATCTTTAAATGACATTTAGGGGGGTGAGCTGCAGGAGGGCAGTTTAACCCCACTGTTCACAGTTTCCTTCCTCGCTGGTCAGAGGAAGCAAACCCTGCTTTCCCACAGTCAGCACCCGCAGCTGCTGTCCCCAAGCAGGGCAGTGACCTGACCAGACCCCAGGCTTGTGTAGTCACAGTGTGTTCAGGTATGAGGGATGGAGACGTGGTTCACCATCCTTGATAGTTCACAGGAGTAACAGCACAGATGCTCTCTCCAGCCTTTGCCCTTCCCATGATACGGGCCGGCACTTAAAGGGATGGAGGGGCAGGGCAGCACCATTCCCCAAATCCCAGATCCTTGAGGTTCAGCCCTAGCCACAGGGAAAAGCATGGGGTTTGCTGTTGGCTTCACATGTTTCAGGTGTGAGCTCTAACCACTGCTGTTCGCCGTTGTTGGTGGGACCTGGTGCAGCCCAAGTAATATCCAGCGGAAGTCCTTGGCAATTGCAAGGACCAAGAATGAATTTCAGCAGAAAATCACATATCCAAATCTCAGTGCAGCAGCAAAACAAGCAAGATTATTTTTATAGAAGCTACTAAACATTTAAAACATTTAAAAATATTTTTAAAATCTACACCCATGACTAAACCTTGTCCCTGTCTCTAGCATGCATGCAGAACCAATCCCCATCCATCCCCAGGGGAATGACAGCTATAGTACCTGTAAGGAGTTCATGCTTTATTAGTCAAGTGGAACATTACTAAAACCTGGCCCACTTCATAATTTCCAGAATAGTCATTAATTAAAAAAGCTGTTTATTGGAATAGAAAACAAGTATTTGATTAGCTTTGTTACAGAACAATAGCTCTCCTAATTTTTATTCTGCATATTTTATTCTTTCTTTAGAAAATTCTCTTAAGAAGCATTTGAGATAATTCGCTTTTTAAAACTGTACAGTTTCTATGGGTTTGCTTTTTAAATGAGAGTATACTTTGTAGATTTGATTATTATATTTTTCTGTTAAGATTACATTGGGCATTACAAAAGCATTCCCCACCACAGTGAAAAGAAGGCAATCCTGTTGGTTTATTGTAAAAGAAAAAAAAAATTAAAATAAAATTGCAGAGCTGTGGCATACTCAATCCAATTAGAGCATGACTCTTTACTACTCTTCATTTACCACATGAGAAAAAAAATAAAGTTACACCAGCAAGATTTCATTTGAAGCTGTTCATGCATGCTGTTTGTACTGTATTTGATGGCATAATATTGTTTTGTTTACAACCTTTTCTTTCTTGTCATTCTATTATATTCTTTGTATGTATATAGTTTAAAAAAAAAAGATTATACAAAGTATTTTGTTCTACCTCTGTAAAAATCATATTTGTGAATAAAGTCACATTGTCTGTGGATTATGGTATTGTGAATACAGCATTAACAGCTGGTGCTTTGCTTTTATTTGGGGGGTGGGAGCAGTGCTGATGTCTTTTGCTGGAAAGGTGGATTTTGACTATCCAAGGTGGGAACATGGGGCTGACAGAGAGGGGCACAAATGCCCTGATGAGCGCTTAGAGATGCACATTTAATCTGCTCTGAGAAAAGATTTCAGCTACCTCTGGCTCAGGTGTGTGGCCTGTAATGCTGGGTTTTGATCGAGGCAGACTCCTGTGTTCAGGCCAGAAGGCGAAGCAGGAAAAGGAATGACTAAGTTACAGTGACCCTCCTTGTACAACCAGCAAGGGAAAAAAAAATGGCCCACAGTGTGTGTTATAGTGTGTACAAGTTAAAAAATGGATTAAATGGTACTCACTTTCAGGAAAATTAAAGGCAGGAAAATTTTTGGGCAGGGAAGTCTGGTGGATCAGAGCAGCACAAAATGGCCAAGGATTTGTAGTTTTAAAATAGTAGCTGGATTCATAGAAGGATTTGAACAGGTAATGGAAAATACTCAAATAAGGTTACGAGGAATAAAGTCTAAGGTTCCCGGACAAGCACAGCATAAAATAAACAGTTTTCCCTGGGGCATGGGAAGTCATTTTCCCATAAGCACTGGCCTTTATATGAAGGTTTGTACCTTGCCATGAAATATCTATTGTTTGCTGTCATCAGAGCAGTCTTTGGGATTACACAGCCCTAGTATGGCAGTTTTCTCATGGTCCTGTATTATGTGTTAAAATTTCACTTGTGTTTTGAAAAAGACTTAAAATATTTTGTCATTTGCTTGGAAATAACTAGAAAAACATAAACAGAAAGGTAAAACTGTCCTGGTCCAACTCACTTCCTTCTCATCAGAAGAATCACATTTTACATTCTTTAACCTTGTTTATGTAGTAGCATGTTTTAATATCCATGCCTTTCTCAGTGTAAGAAGGCGACTTTCATCTTGGAAGCAAAATACATGCACCATTATAGCTATTTTCCTGTTGGTGTAATTTAGGAGGTCTTTCATCTCCAAGATAGCTTTCTAAAACCTCTGGTAACATCAGATGAAGGACAAAAAGAGAAATGCATTTAACTGTATAACTACTGGAGCATTATGAATCTTCAAGACAAACACAAAAGCCATCAGTTGTGCATACGTTGACTCGTGCAGCCAGTGCTTGCTTTGTTTTCATGCTGCACAGGTACACACAGCTCCCCGGTGTTCCAGCTGTAGGAAATGTCTCAGCTCTGCCAAGGGACACCACTTTGTCACTGTTACCCTTGGGTTTGCATTTGTGGTTCTAGCTCGTTATCACTTTGGCAGACTGGGTGGTGGTGGTTTCTGCTGGGGCCCAGGACAGAGCTGGGTTTGAGTGTCAGCCTGGAGCACCCCCAGCAGACTTGAACGCTCCGGCTGCACAGCCCATGAGGTGATAACACTCTTCCCTGCTCTGAGCCTGAGCTGCTCGTGCTTTCGGGGAAGCAGGAGGACACAGCGCTCAGTCAACGGGGTCAGACGGAAAGAGCTGCAAATCTGCTATGCTGCTTGGTGCCAGCCCAAAAGGGAGAGTCTTTTTTGCTCCCAGGTGAACTACTGCAGCCCCACATACAGTATAAAAGCCAGGAACTTTTCCAGTTGCCCAAAATTCCTCAGGATTTTATTTTTAGAACTTATTGTAAAACTTAAGTGCTGACGGGGCTGGTATTTCTGTCCTGAATGCTGAGCAAAGACGACACACCCACAGGGAGGGGTAACTGGTAGGCTGGGTTTAGCCTTGGTTTATGCACAGGACCGTTCAAGAACTGTGTACTTGAAACAGCTGAGTCTTTGGGGAAGTTCTTCTTACTGCAGTGAAGTTAAGTCAAAAATTAATTTCTCCCCTTGAGAATGCAGCAGTTATCCTCCTCCATGCAGGTAAATCAGCAATACAGGTAAAAGACTCAGCACTCATGACCAACCTGGGAGATTCAGACTTAAGTACAGTTTGGGCTGTATGGCTGATGTATTGCCCTACACCAGACTTTTCTTGCAGGAGCTTTGGCCACAGTTCTCAAAGATGCAGGAATGTGTTGCTCTATCTTTTCCAGCATATGTTACAGGTGGGTTTCATCTTAGCCAGCCTCTGAACCGCTTTTGCATGGACTTCTACAGATGAAAAACTCGTCACAAACTTCCTTTGTAGTCAATGAAGGAAAATAAGCATTTTTAGGGTGTGAATTATCTGGTTTGGCTGTCACTTCAACATGAGCTGATTTATCCTATTCACCCCACACCCTGAAACAGGGAGCACCAGAATTTAACCATGTGCTAGGTAGAAAAGCATTTCCTTTTTGTATTATAAACCTATTCCCTCATAACTGCTTTGGATCACTTGGGAGAAAAAAGGAAGTGATTTCTGATTTTATACACTTTGAATTTATAGAAATCCTTATCCCATTCGTCCTTAGTTTCTCCTGTTCCACACAGAAGACTCATTTCTCCCCTTACAGAAGCTGTCCTGTGCCTTTGATCACCTTTGCTACCCTTCATCTTAATTTGCCCAATTCTGTTTCTACTACTCTCTGAGGTATGCAGGGCCCAGGCTGTGGTCCACTGTGACACAGTGATGTTTTTATATTTTTTCCTTTTCTTTGGAATAATTTTGTTGCCCTTCTTCACTGCTGAACACTGAAGAGGTGCTCACAGACCACCTTCATTCACAGCAACACCAAATCCTTTTCTTCAGGCCATCATTGTGTCTTTATTGTTAGGGATGTGTATTTCATGCTGTACATTAGTTTGTGTTTATCACCAGTGATCTCATCTGCATCTTCACAGTCCTACATTATCACAAGGTCTCTCCATGACACTTCACAGCTGCTTTTGTTTTTATAACCCTAGGTAATATGTGTCATTCACTTCTGCCACCTCACTATCACCTCCTATTTTTGAATGTGGTTAATATTGGGGAATCAGTGCAAAACCAGTCCCTTTCTTATGTTTTAATCACTCATTAACCCACAAAAACCCTTACTCTTAATCCACTGGCAACTCAGTTTCTGTAAGAATCTTGGCCTTTGCCAAATGGTTTCAGGAAAACCAAATACACAATATCACCTACATCAGCACACTCACTGGTTCCTGCAAAGCCTCTTAGTAGGCTTTTGAGGCATGAGTTCCCCCTGCAAAAGCTATGTTGCTTCCCTCCCCTATACATCGTCAGTTATGTAGGATCTAGACACAAGGGGGTGGATGCAGCTTATAGAGTAAGTCACCTACTAAAACAGCTTTGGTATCCTTTTGCAGTCAGTGGAGAACTACTGAATAGGCTTTAAAATGGAGCTCAGGAGCTCATCTAGTGTAACCCCACTAGTCAGTGCAGCACTTGGAGCACATGACTCAGGTCATTCCCAGAAAAGTTTCGAGTATCTCCAGAGATGCAGACTCCTCTGGGTCCTCTTTGTGAAAAATATCTGTTGAAGACCAAGTTGAAATTTCCCTTGATGCAGATTGGTTGCCAGTCAGCTTCCCAGAAGGAGGTGACCACACTTGTACAGACAAATGCCTCTCTAGGATCCACTATCAAGGTTGTCATTTACTTTAGAGGACACTCAGGCACGTGGCACACATGGAAGCATTTATATTTAAGTGTCTTTAAGTGTCCTACCCTCTGGGCAGGAGTCAGTGCTTGTTGGTAAGTGCTGTAAGTCACTGCATGTGCTGCGGGTACCCTGCCTGGCCTCTGGCTCTCATGCTGAATGGCTGAAAGTCTGAGGGCTTGTGTCTTGTTTGCCAGCCCCTGTGCTGGTGGCTTAAATCCCCTGAAGCGCCTCAGATGATGTTGGATGCCAAATCATGTGTCTAGCAGTTGGATTCTGTAGCTTCTACCAAAATTCAAGGTATAGGAGGGAATTTCACGGAACAGTAGCTTACCAGATAAGCCACCACTCCTAAAGGGGCAGCAGCTTCTGAAAACCCTGCCATCAGTACTGGATTCAAGGCAGGGCTGTGAATTCAGCAGCAGACAGCAGTGACTGAATGTAAGCCAAGCCTGGTCATGAGGTGCTGCAATGACCACAGCAGGGCACAACTGGAGAGCAGCCCCTATGCTGGGTAGAACTTAATGGCTTTGTGCACCTCACAGCTGGTGACAGCACTGTGTGGGATCGTAGGCACTGCTGCTTTCCAGCACGAGAGGGGAAAGAGGGAAAACTGGCCAAAAACTTGAGTTCATGTAAAAAAACCCGAACAACTAGTGAATAGCAGTGTTCTAGCAGCATTTGTTTCTAAACATGGCATCCATTTCCTTCACACAGGAAGTCTGCTTCATTTTCCAGCAGGTTTCATTTGTGTTGTCCAAATTAGAAATGTTTGTTCCTACATGTGAATATTACGACAGAGTGAGCATGAGCAAGAGCAGTTCTTGTGGTGTTACTAATGTTACACCTAATCTGTTGGGCAGAAGCCAAAGAGGACCCACAGCTTTGTGATCCTGATAAAAGCATTGCCAAGGCTGAAAGGAAGCCAGTGCTTTTGTAAGTTGCTGAAGGGGAAAAAAAAGCCTACCACTTTTTCCAGAATTACCTTTTGATTATTTATACATTTCTTTCCATGAGCAGGAATACATATTGCTTTTTGAAAAGGGAGATTGATTTAACATCTGGTGCATCTAGCCGTGCATGGTTGAAGGAGCTGGATAAGCGACCTGACTCAGTGAGGTGTTCCTTACAGAACAGAAGGTCTTTAGCATTGACTTTCTTATCTGTTCGACTGTTCATTCTAAGTAGAACCTGCATTTTTATTTTATTTTGTTTTATTAAAATAAGGTAATATAGAAGCTGGAGTAACAAACTGGGAACTATTAGGATTAATCTGAAATGAATTACACTTCTGCCCATCCCATCCATTTCCATTGCAAAGACCCTTAAGACAGGCAACCAATCCAAACTGTGTTCCTAGGCAGTTAGGTAGGATTTGGACTTCCCTAAAGTTATAGAGAATGCTGAGCTTTTTGAAGAAACACTTAGGTTATGTTTGTTATGTTAAATTACCTTCTTTATTTTTCTCTGCGGTTCAGAGAGTGAAGACGATATAACAACATGATGAGATAATGAGATGACTTGGGAAATAAAACATTTTTTGATGCACTACTGCCTCATAACTTTCAGGTATTTTGTTGATTTTATTATAGCTGCGTTTGCTGAACCTGACCCTCTACCATGTCTTGATTGGATTCTCACTGTGCCAAATTCCTGCCCTGCTCAACTTCCACGTCCTTTATCCTCTATGGCCAAGAAGCCAAATGGAGATGGACCTTCTGTGTAGGCTGGTGACCCTCTGACACCCCTCTGAGATGGGTGTGAGACATAAGAATAGAAACCTTGCAGGAAAGATGTGGGTCCTTACGCTTTAGCAGAGAGGATACAGCAGAGGTTCCCAAATCATCACATTCACCAAGGAATGTAATGGGTGGCTAGCTTTGTAGTGATTTGCCAGTGTTGTCATCTCATTACCAAGCAAGTTCCAGTCTCCAATAATCTTGTTCTTGGTACAAAAAAGAATGTTTTTTGTTGGTGTTGCAGATATTTATTCTGTGAGACCTTCACAGGTCATCTTTTTTGTACGTCTAACTTGCTTTTCTGTAACATCTAACATGCACAAAACCACATAAATATCCACAAAAGTTCTTTTTTTAGCAGAATGCTGGCTTGTAAAAGCTTTTGTAATTTTCCTTGTGAATTCCAGTCCTATAAAAGCAGGATTTATGTAAATGGCAGACACAAGCAGCCCTGCCATACATCACCAGGGCTGTTCCCCCCTCCTAAAGCAGACTCCTGCAGCTATACATGAGTCTAGCTGCATCTGACCAGTATGAGTCACTAAGACCATCACATTTTAAATGTTTTTTCAGAATAGATAGCTGGTGCTGCATGAGTTGTACTATTTCTAATGCATGTCAATTAATTAACAATTTAATGCTGGCTGAAAATGCCATTATAGCTTTTACTTTTGGCTTCTGTGAAAGCTCATTTAATATTGTTAAGTATTTTAAGTCAGGGAAAAGTAATTTAATTACTTGTCTGAGTTTCTCTTTAATGTACAGTGAGATATGGAGGGTTGGGCAAGAGGGAAAGGGAGCATCAGGATCGTGATAAACTCCTCCTGCCTGAACACAGTATCAGGGAATGCGCTGCCAGGTTAGACCTTCCAGGAGACAAGAGGTGAGAGCACAGCAGTGTAACACTAACAGATATTTAAAAGCCCTCTAATAAGTATTCACTTACACACACACTTTCCTCTCACCATGCCATCTGCTCCTCTACTCTTTAGTCAGTAATGTAGGCATAAGAGGTGGGATTTGCTTCTGCTAATCCAAACAGCTAAAAATTAAGTGGTAGTCCCAGCTAATCCTTTCATCTTGCTCCCAGATCAGCAGAGAGAGATAAAGAGTGGTAAGTTACTTAGTCCAGAATTGTTTGTGGGCTGAAAGCGGAAAAGTACTGTTCCCAGGGGAACATACAGGCTGGGTGATAGGTAGGCAGGACGTTACTGAAATAGCTTCCTTTGCAGAAGGAAAGCATCATGAGATGTGGAAGGACTCCCACCTGCCCATGGGCTTTCCCCTGAAAGTTGCCATTCCCCAGTGTGTCCAGGGCTCCAGTCAGGGAAACTGCACCTCTTATTGCCTACAGGCAACTGCTAGACGCAGCTCCCACAAACCCTCCCTGATATACCAGCAAGACTGCAGCACACAGCTGAGAGTGAGGACTGCCCCTGTATAAGCCAGGTTTGTGTGAGCATTATTAATAATTGGCATTTTGAAGTTACACACACATACAAAAAGATATTTGTTTTTGTTATTTAGCTGGAGAATATAAAACCTATACTAGATGGCGTTCCAGCTCTTAAGGCTGTCCCATGTGCTGTGACAGAGGTTTGCTCTTCTGCCATCTTCAAACTTTAATTTGCCAGATACTCGTGATGAGAGTGCAGTTGGCGGGCAGTACCTCTGGGATCTTGAACCAGAGCTGAGAATCTGCCCTGTCAT
The DNA here is from genome assembly GCA_013396775.1 of Cephalopterus ornatus. NCBI lineage: Eukaryota > Metazoa > Chordata > Aves > Passeriformes > Cotingidae > Cephalopterus > Cephalopterus ornatus. The sequence goes on from VZRE01008289.1 coordinate 229,684, forward strand.
GCTGTGAAATGGCTCAGGAGTAGATGGGGATGGAAGGCAACTTGTTTTTACAAAGTTTGAAGCCACCTGCAGGATGTCGCAGCCATTTGGGTTAGTACCCTGTCCAAAACAGAGATGCAGAATCACCTCCTGGCCCAGAGTCCAGCCTTCTTTTCACCATATTTCGGCCAAAATTTCAGCGCCAAGCACAGGAGGAAGAAGAGACCAGCACCAAGGAAGCTGAGCAGTGATTTCTTTCCCTGCCTCACCTCAACAGGAGATATGCTGATAATGGCATTATTTTGTGAATGACAAGGTCTTCTTCCCCTAGAGAGAGGGGCATAAATTCATTAGCTAGCTGAAGGGCTCAGAGGTGAATCATGACAGGCCTGGTAATCTGATAAAAAGAAATGTTTCCCTATTAAAATACAAATGGAAATCTTTATTATTGTTACTTGAAAACCTTGTCTTCCCCATTGAAAGGCCAGCAGATAAAGGATGTCGTACAGATCACTTTTGTTGGCTCTGTGAAAAAGTGAGCTATGGACAGGAGGGGATGGGACAGGTTTGCACTTTTCACCTGGCTGGTCTGGAGACTTTATTGCTCCTATTCCTTATGTCTTTTCTCCTTCCTGCCTGCCAGGCTCCTATAATCTGGTCTACTTTCCTTTCCTATTTGACTTAACATCATAGCTCCACTGCCTCTGAACCCCTTCTGGGGGCAACAAAATGAGTTTGTAGTGCCTTGCTAACTTTCTTCCTTATATTGTTTTCCTAAGATTTTTGAAAATGCATTTTGTTGGACAACCAATAGGACTGTGCCTGTGACTTTTGACTGTGGATTTATGTTAGTTTCTCTGCCAACACAGTGGGGGTTTTCCCATTGTGGACCATACCTTGCCTACAGATGTTTATCTGTACAACTATCTGTTGCTGTTATATATATGTCTCATAGGTGCTTGTATATCTCATAGATGAGATACACATATCTCATAGATCCATACATAAATAAACAACAGCATGGGGAAAAAAAAGAATAATTAAGAGCACAGCTATGTGGACAGCCAGCAGATGGATAAATGTACCTCCAGACATTTATGCTGGATAAAATAGCATCAGAGCACTCCTACCAGGCACATGTTCACTTACTCATTGTTGGGCATCTATAGCTTTTGGTGTAGGAGACGTCCACCCCTTCGCTACCATATTGGCTCTGCTAAGAGCTGGGAGTCATTTTGCATGTGCTGGTGTCCCACCAGTCCCCTCCACTGACTCCACTAACACAAGGTGGTTCTAACTGGTAGGAAAGTGCAAATCTGATAGCCTCCCAGTAAGATATTTCTCACTGCGGATGTGATTTTTTGATGTGTTTGAATTAATTAAAGCGACATGGTTAGGGACAAAGCTCTAAAGAAGAAGTCCGTAGATTTGGTTTCCTACTGGAACAAAAGAGATGAACAAATACTTCCATTACACCACGTATAAACTGGGATGTCCATCTAGATAATGGCACCAACTGAGGTTGACGCTTTTCTCTCCCTTGTGTGGCCATACAGAGTGGGTCAGGGTGCAAAATACAAAGTCAAGCTATCTGAGCTGCTGCAAGGATTCTTGAAGCTAATTAAACAAATAATTAAAAAATTTTAAATTGAACATTTTTTTTTAATTGAAAAAGTCCACTTTCCAACCAGCTTGAAAGTCAGCTGCTAAACTGAGCGATTTCTATTGAAAAAAAAATCCACATTTGGTGAAAAAATTCAGTGGAGAAAATTTCACTGAAAATATGCTCTTTGGGACCCTTTGTTTCAAAGGACCCTTTCCTGAGGCTTGGCTACCCCAGACGGAGACTTTAGCCCAGTCCCCACAGCTTCTGATTAGAATAAGAAACTCTGCTTCCATTTTTCCTTGCATGAACATTCAGGTTGAATTCTGTGTATTTGCCATTTTGAGGGAAAAAAATTACCACCTATCATGTCCAGAAACATTTGATCGCAAAAATCACCTCAAACTTCGAGGACCTTCATGGCTGCAGAGACAGTCGCAAACACTTTGCCTACTGTTAGCCTCAAAAACAAAAACTAAAAGGTAATTTAGAACACAAATAGGTGTTCAAAAGGTTGTGATGGATGTTGTTTCAAGCATCCTGACCCTTGTAGTTTCAGTCCTAATGGTTCCATGTCTGGGGGTTGACATGTGTCCTCTGGTTTCCTGTCCCACACCTGAGTCACCTCTTGTGTCACCTGTCATGTCCCAATAGGACAGGAGAACAGTGACACTAAGCTCACCAATGCATTGCTCACATCTGTAGCTGGTGGCACAAGTTTTTCTCATTGCATCCACCCCAACAGGCAGTGAGGGATTGCCCTGGTTTAACCCCAGCCAACATCCAAGCCCCACACAGCTGCTCACTCGCTCCCCTGCCAGTGGGATGGGGAGAGAATTGGAAAAGTGGGAAAACTCTTGGGTTGAGATAAAGACAGTTTAACAGGTAAAGCAAAACCCTCACACACAAGGAACTGATTCACCACTTGCCAAGGGCAGGCAGGTGTTCAGCTCTCTCCAGGAGAGCAGGGTTCCATCACGCAGAACAGTGACTTGGGAAGACAAACATCATCTCTCCAAATGTTCCCCACTCCCTCTTTCTTCCCCCGGCTTTATACACTAAGCATGATGCCATATGGTGCAGGATACCCCTTGGGTCAGCTGGGATCAACTGTCCTGGCTGTGTTTCCTCACACCTTGTGCACCTGCAGCCCCCTTGTTGGCAGAGCAGCAAGAAAAGCAGAAACTGCCTTGGCTCTGTGCAAGCCCTGCTCAGCAATAGCAAAAACATCTCTATATTATCAACACTGTTTTCAGCACAAATGCAAAACACAGCCCCACACAAGCTACTGTGAAGAAAATTAACTCTATCCTGGACAAAACCAGCACAGGGATACCCTTTACATCATCGTCCCTTTAAATCATTGCCTGACAGATACATTTACTGCTTATTTCCTTCTCTTTCTGAGTGTTTAAGAGAAGGTTTGGGACTCACTACAGTACTCACTTTGGAGCAGGCAGGATGAAGAGATTCATTGTTCCAGATCCAATCCTGACACCACCTAGTCCCATAGAAGAGATGTTAGGAGTTCTATCCCTACCCAGCTATACTGCATGAGAGGAATACTGGACTCTTCTGCCTGACCCAGCTGCCAGCCTACATCTCATACACTCCAGCTGCCATGGCAGTCATTCCCACACTCACCAGGACAGCTTGTGCTTGCACATGCTACTTCCTTTGCAGTCAGTGCTTGGAAAATCACCCCTGCCAGCTCCAGGGACTGAAGTCCTTCATCTGCAGCACAGGGATGGGAACGCTTTTAATAAGGCTGACGGCACACTGCCCTGCCTCCGAGGGCAATCCACACTCCTTCACTAGCCACTGCAGTGGCCACTCCTGCAGGAACCACGGGAGGTGTTCACACCAGCTTCTTCATGGGTCTGATTTACAGGTTTAAATTAGCAGCCTGAAGCTATTAGCTCATCAGTGGCTGGAAGTAAATGCTGGACCCCTTGACTAAGCAAACCTGCTCCCGTTACAGCATCAGGAGCTATTTCACCTGCAGTATTTAACCCAGACACCAAAATTTGTGTGAGCGCCACTCCTCCCTCAGAGGGAGGTGAGCTTGGCCACATCCCTGCCAGTCCTTTGACCTGGTCACGTTGGCTTGGCCAGCCTAAGTCCATTCCCGAGGAGTGCAGGGGCAAGGCAAGCTGCACCACTGGTTTTTAGAGAAAGAATAATTGTCACAGATTCAGTTAGGAGCTCTCAAACAAATTGCTGAGACATATCAAAAGTGTGTGGTGGAAGACTAAGAAGTGAAACTCTGAGAACAAGAAATTATTCTTGCTCTTAGCTCCCCTGGGCCTTACCCAGCAAATGCTTGACTTGGATTTTCCATATAGCACTACTGGTTTCAGGAACGATGTTCACAGCATGTTTTATAGACCTGGGTCCTTATTTTATCCATCTGCATTTTTCCTCTAATTTATTGACTTCTCCAGCTCTGATGATTAGGTCAGGCAGTGTCACATGCTTCAAGTACTGAGGCCAATTAACACTCTTTCTGGGTGACCAGGATTGCTGATCGATTAAGCTGCTCCATCCCACTGAGATTCCTTGCTGTTGCAAAGGCAGGCACACAGTCATATAAAATACATTGAAATAGAATTAATGAAAAGGCAGGCCTGAATGACAGCTGAAATGTGGTTTTTTATTTCTGGAAGGAACCCAAGGAGGGGTTTATTGGACTCCTCTTCCCAGCACTTGGAAAGAAATAACAACTGTTATTAAAAGAAAGCCTTTTGGGGAGGGGGGAGGAATTCAGTTCAGCAAAATGGATAGAACCAGCTAAAATAATCTCTGAACGAAATAACCCTCTTATTCCAGAAAATGGTGAAACTGGGAAATCATAGCAATAATAAAATTGAGGCTTCTTCTAAAAGATATATACATTTAGCATAGTTCCATCTACCCAAAAGAGATGTATTTTTAAACAATATTTCAAAGCTGTATAGCTCATGTTCCTCAATTTTTTAATACTCAAATTAAAATGAAATTAACTGGGTGCAACCATGTACATGACCTTGAAGAGCTGCGCTGACAATATTTCTTTTTGGAAAAAAAGCATTCCAGCTTGCATGATGCTAAGGGGCACAAGAGTCTGCTGGATACCATTGCAATAGGTAACAGGAGTGCTGGAGAAATGGAGAGGGTGTTCTGCCTGCTGGAAGAGACTCTCAGCCCACATGGTACTGTCTCTTTCTGGGAGTGGATCAGACCAGCCCAATATACCACCAGAGACACCCTTTGGACATTGATCCAATTTTCCTCACTCTAGAGAGAATACCTAAGAAAGCAATCCACTTAATTGGATAAAAAGCAAACTCTAATCATTTTTTTTCTGACTAAATGCATCTTTAGAATAGCACTGGGCAGTCGCAGGGCCAACACTTCAATGCAAGTGAAATTTGGATGAATAGCACCACTAGCTACTAGTCTGCGGAAGAATCACTGAATCATGGAATAGTTTGGATTGGAAAGGACTTTTAAGAGCCCATCCCCCTTCAATAAGCAGAGACAACTTCAACTAAATCAGGCTGCTCAGAGCCCTCTCGATCCTGACCTATAATGTTTCCAGGGATGGGGCACATCTACCACCTCTTTGGGCAACCTGTTCCAGTGTTTCTCCACACTTATCATTAAAAATTTCTTCATTATATCTTCTCAAAATCTACCATCTTTTAGTTTAAAACCATCACCTCTTGTCCTATCACTGCAGGCCCTGACAAAAAGTCTATCCTCATCTTTCTTAGAAGTCCCCTTTAGGTTCTGGAAGATGCTTTAAGGTCTCCCTGAAGCCTTTTCTCCAGACTGAACAACTCCAACTGTCTCACCCTGTCTTTATAGGACAGGTGCTCCAACCCTCTGATCATTTTCCTGGCTTCCTCTGGACTTGCTGTAACAGTTCCATGTCTTTCCTGTGCTGGGGACCCCCAAACTGGACACAGTACTCCAGGTGGGGTCTCACAAGAGCAGAATCAGGGGCAGAATCACATTCTTGGACTTGCTGTCCGTGATACTTTTGATGCAGCTCAAGATACAGATGGCCATCTGGTCTGCAAGCTCACATTGCTGTCTCATGTCCAGCTTTTTATCCACCAGCACCCCAAAGTCCTTCTCTTCAGGGCTGATCTCAATCCCTTCATCCCCCAGCCGGTATTGGTACCAGGGGTTGCCCTGACCCATGTACAGCACCTTGCACTTGGCCTTATTCAACATCACCCATGGGTTCCCATGGGCTCACTTCTCAAACTTTTCCAGGTCCCTCTGGGTGGCATCCCATCCCTCAGGCATGTCAAGCACACCACACAGCTTGGTGTCATCTGTAAACTCACTGAGGTCACACTGTCTCACTGTCCATGTCACTGATGAAACATCACACAGCACTGGTCCCAGTACAGACCCCTGAGGGACACTTCTTGTCACCCATCTCCATTTGGACATTGAGCCACTGACCCCTACCCTCTGGATGTGAGCATCCAACCAGTTCCTCATCCACTGAACAGTCCACCCTTTAAACCCATTTCTCTCCCATTTAGAGAGAAGGATGTTTTGGGGGACCATATTAAAGACTTTACAGGAATCAGACAAATGACACCTGTAGCCCTTCCCTTGTCCTCTGATGGAGTCACCTCGTCCAACCACTTGGTTGGTCAGGCAGGACTTGCCCTTGGTGAAGCTGTGCTGGTAGTATGGAATCACCTCCCTGTTGTCCACGTGCCTTAGCACATCTGCTGGCAGGATCTGTTCCATGATCTTCCAAGGCACAGGGGTGAGGCCAACAGGTTGGTAGTTCCCAGAGTCCTCCTTTCTATCTTTTTTAAGATGGGTGCCATGTTTCCATTTTTCCAGTCACCTGGATTTTGCCTGACTGCCATGACTTTTCAAATATCATGGAGAGTGGCTTGGCTGCTGCATCAGCTAATTCCCTCAAGGCTCTGGGTTGCATCTCGTTGTATCCCTTAGACTTATGTATATTCATGTTCCTCAGGTGGTCACAAATCAGATCTCCCTGTACAGTGGGAGGGACTTTGCTCCTCCAGTCTCTGCCTTGTGATCCACTTAAGAGGTTTGGAAAGAGAGGCTGCCAGAGAAGACTGAGGGGGAAAAATACCCAAAAGTTCCTGTGTGTTGTGAGTTGTCTACACAGGGCAGGGCCAGAGTCATGGTAGAGAGGGGAGCTGAATCACTGGATGACAGCAGCTTTTATCAGCTTTTTTAGGTAGCTGGAGCCTCAGGCCTCTCAGAGAAGCTCAGCATAGGCACTCTAGCACATTTCACATTAAAAGATGCTCAACTTTCCATTTTATCTTTTGTAAACTGCCAAGAAATACTTCTCTGACACTAATGCAAGCTGAGCTGACACTGAGGCTTACAGTCTCTGAAAAAACATAATCGGTGAGAGAGCAGTCAGAAATGGGGCTTGAGAAAGGCAGAGCAAAGCCAGAGTGAAAGGCAAGCAGAGGGTTCAATCTGCAGAGCAGGGATCTGGGAGCACCAAGGTGGGAGAATACAATACACAAGACATTTGCATTTGCAGTTGAAAACTGTTATTTACCCAAGGCAACCCTAATGTCTCCGGCTGAGGTGAGCACCCTCTATACCAGGCACAAACCCACCACAAAGTCTGCTCCAAAGGTTAAAGCCTAACTGCACGAGACAGATGAAAATTGCGGGTGGAGGGAGGTAAATCATATTTTAGCTGAAGGTAATTCAGAAAACCTGAAGAGCTTCCCAATCTGATAGACTGGGTTTCTGTGGCAGAACATCTTCCTATGGGACAAGGTCCAGTTCCTAGTCTTGACTCCTCGTCCTGGAATTTTCATGCATGGCAAATCCTATCTCAACCTGGCTGAAGATCTGACACGGCTCTGTATATGTGAAGTATCCTGTTAGCACCTCTAAAGATTTGGATACAACAGACCCACACAGGACATTGTGAAAATGGGATTGCCTTGTCTCCAGACCTTCTCCTGTATATGTGGATGATTTCCCCTGTGACCTATACCTTCTGGCTCCTTGGATTGGACAGTCTCTAATGCCAGTCAATTCATCAGCTCTCTGCAAAAGGAAAGTAATTTTGGAAAGCTGAAACATGGTCTTAATTAACATGCTATTGTGGTTAATCTGTTTTACCAATCCCTTAATACAGAGAATCAATAGTTACAGACATCAAAGTTGATGAGTTCTCTCATAGGAAAAGAAAAATCTATAAAACATAGATGGTTACACTTCTCAAAGCTGCAAATTAAAAACAATGAGTTTCACTAAACCATACCCCAAGGTGAAAATTTCTGATATTTTAACTGAGCCTACAGCTGGCTTCTGGGCCAAAATTGTTGTGCAGCCCTTTGAGCAGAAGGAGTACTGGGACAACTGCCTTCATAACCTTCCTACCTTGAATGGCACCTCAGTGCATAACTTTGTGGATTTGCAAAAATAATATTTTTCTTAGTACAGGCCAACGAAAAGGCTGTGACAGTTACCGAAATACAACAAGCCTCTCAGATTTGTTGAGAAAATTTACCAGGCGCGGTATTAACTGGCCTTACCTGACTTTTACTGTGATTGGTGAAAGTCAAATGTAAATCATAAGATACTTACCCGTCAAAAATTTCTCTGCCAGGGAGTATAATATTTTTCAATTTCAAAGTATGCAAGAAAGATGTATCTTTGCAATAATATGGTAACTTCTTTAATATTCTACAGACTGAAAAAAACTAAGATCTGGCCAACTTCTGCCTGCCTTGGAAGTAGAATGGAAACCCAGTCACTGGGGGAGGAGCTTTGCCTATCTTTGCAGTTAGTTGCTGTGGTCTAGCTAAGTTAAGTAGCTCTCAAATTGGTCATTCCTGTAGGGTTTGCTCCTTTGCCTCTAGTAGACATGTGAGATAAAATGGCTATCTGTGTCTAATCACATTTAATTTTACACTTGCAATTTATTTGAAGATTTTTTTTTTCTCTATAGGTCGGATACAAAAACCTAAAAAAATACTCATACTCCTCAGACAATGAGAATATTGGAGCACTTGCTGTAAGAAAGAATTGTAGTTCTGGCTCTGGGAAGGTAAATAGCCACCGACCAGCAACTTGAAGTTTCAGTGCCAAAGTCTTGCTTCATTCCTTGTAGCCTCCCCATGCTAAAAGCCATTTCCATTAGGTACTTACAGGTCTGAGAAAAGAGGACTTATTTAATCAGGTAAATTCATTCATGACGCATGCAGTGAGACACAAGGAGCCTTGATGGTCCCTTTCCTTGGACATTTGGCAGTGACATGATCTCTTTCAGTGTGAAATGACCAGATCAGAGCACAATTTACCATAAAGGTTGTAGCAAGCACAGGTTCTTCATATGTTCAATATTTCTCACACAGAAATACTGAAATTTTCTAGCCTTTAAAGATTTTATATTTTCCTTGGAGAATAAATTTTACAGAGCTGCCTAAAAACCAGTCAAGAATAGAATAAGGAACACTGGGTAAATGCAGTAGTCAATCCCTGCTCAGAAGAGCTTTTGCAATCTCAAACACCATTGTTTAAGCCTTTTTTTTCAGCTGTTCCTGTTTGAACATGGCTTTCAGCCAGGAAGCTGAGCAAACAGGTACCTCCTCTGTAAGGGAAAAGCAGTTTTGGGGGTCTCAGAGCGTCTGAGCAAATAGCTAAGTTCATGGTTGGAATTCTTGCTGCCGCACACAGGGCAAGTAACATGGTTTTAGCTGCCTGCCTGCCTGGGGTGACACACGGGGTGAGTAAGGAGCAGCACCGTGAATCCAGTTATCAAAGTAGATCCTTCATTGTGCATCTCCTGTTACTGCAACTTCTGTGTCAGAAACATTCTCTCCCAATTTTCTGGTAAATCCTGACTGCTCCAAGCGTGAGTTAGTGATGTGATTTTCCATCTTTAGAGCAGGTCCTTCCCAGTGTGGTTGGTTCGCTCTGGACTCGTATAAATACTCTGGTTTTAGTGAAACTTCGGTATGGTGTACCTTTATCCACAACGTTATTTCCTGTGCTCCCACAAAGACTGATGTCATCATGGCAGCATCTGAACAGGGAGCCCCAGTGGTCCCTCTCGAGGGACTGTGTTGTCGCTGGGGGAATTGCAGATGTTCAAAGTAAAAAACAAACAAAAAAAAAAGAGGTAAGTAACATTGCTCCTGGCATTAAGCAACCAAATTCCCAAAGGATTTTTGTAAAGCATACCCCATAATATCCGTTTCTTTATCTGATTAAAAGCTCTTCTTTGTTTAGCCTCCTATTCTTTCGGTTTTCTAAAAATATTCACACTTCTAGCTGAGATGCTGCTAATTGGTGACATCTTTGTATTCTGAGTCTTACTCATTTCTCATCAAATGTAGGAGTCAGGCTTCACTGACTCTTTATGTTGGTGTTAAAAGCTTTGCGCACTGGATGTACCTTCCCTGTTTTATGAAAAACAAAGCTTGTTTGTTTTTTTCCCTTAACATGCATGAAATTTTGAAGGTCATTTCCTGCTAGGGCTCCTGATCTGCCTTATTATTACTGTTTTCACATGTTTCTGTTTTATTTCTATGGCATGCTGTTTATAACAACTGAGAGAAGAAGCTGTGTGTTTTAAAGGTCTGCTGGTGAAACAAAGTCACGTCCATGAATAATTGAGCCCAAACATAGTGCTGTAATCTATGTGGGCAGGATGCAGATCCATTAATTCCATTAGGAGTCCGTGTGTAGGACAATCCTGTGAATAAACCCAGGGAAATCAATGATTTCTGGTGAGTTAAATTCATTGACAGGAACAGGACTTGCATATGGAGTGGAAGTGACAGCACACGCAGGATGAAATCCTGGCCCTGTCCATGTCAGGGATGGGAGTTTTGAGTCAGTAGTTTAGATTCCACACATGGTTTGTTGTTGTCCTCCCTCCAATTTTTACAGACATGCAATTATTTGCGCAAGTAGGACAGGACTGGCAAATTCAATAAGGCAAGATTTTGATAAAGGTCTTTTGCTAATTTAGTACCAGACTTGGTTAAAAAATATATAGCCTTATGTTGTTGAGTTTAATGAAGTGCATTTTGGAGGTGTTCTGAACTGGATGCATTAGCAAATAAGCCGCGAAAGTACCGCAGACAGATCAAGTAAGATGCTTGACTTAGGGACTCCAGCAACTGAAAAGCACACTGAGGAGACAGAAGTAAATAAAGCCACAGTGAAAGAAGGATGCAATGGGCTGCTAATTGCTCTGGGTTGAGCTGACACAGAGCACCCTACATGGAAAGAGAGAGAAAATGGGAAATCCCTCTAGAAGATGCCGGGCTGACATTGCCTCTGTACAGTAGAGCAAGCCATCTCTTATTATCACTTCTATCTCTCATGCTGGGTTTTGTAGCATGATAAAGAATTAGATTTAGCAAATTAGGTAAGGGAAAGGGAATTTGGAAATGACACCCCCAATGATTGATGATACTAATAAGTATTGTGTCAAGGAGATCCCCTTCCCCCATGAAACAGGGCACATGCATGCACAGCCTTGCACACTGCCTGAGCATAAACATCACTGTACACAACATATATTGAGGTATTTAGAGAAGGGGTATGAAAAATGTACACAACAACCTTTATTTATGCAAAATCCGTACAGTGCTGCTAAATATACACACACTATTCATCTAAGTGGAAGCATGCAAAAAGGTACACAATTTATATGCACAGAAATATGTATATTTTAAAAATCCCTCTGTGCACATATCTCCCTTTACAAGAAAGATAATGGAACCAAACCATGACAGATGATTGTTAATCTTGCACCGCAGGAAACTCCAGCTCTGTTCCCTGGTTTTGCTTCATTTGAGGCAAAATTCGAACCATTCCCCCGAGGGGAAGGTGTTCTGCAGAGAAAATCTTTTTGCTTCAGTATGTTCATTCAAACAGGGACAACTGGCAGTAGGGTTATGGTAGGATGTGGGAGAGGAGTTGTACTTCTCTGCTTCAAATGACTTAGAGAAAAATTTGAACCTGCCTGTCACACATCAGTGCTTTAACCACCAAGCCGTATAAGGCTGCCAGGGTGGCAAGACTGGCAGGTGTAAATATAAATAAATAAATAAATATGAATGTATATATATATATATATATATATATATATATATGGCCGTATTTGTCCCTAGGCTGCCCATTGGGTGAACCACAGCTCATTTAACCGTCTTTCCAGGATATTTCTAAGGCACTGGATAGTCAAGTGGGGAAGTTCTCCATGTCGTGGTTTGGTTTGAGTATCTTCTTAGCTATGGGCAGCATCTGTATTCAGGCACCTTGGATAAACACAGGAGTGTGTGGAAGCTTAATAATATTCCTGTGACTGAAATAGCACCCAGCTGATAGATTTGGGTGCTGAAGGATACCTAAATATCCTTTGAAAAGCTGGACCTCTGTTGCTATGGTGATGAGAACTGTATAAAAAGCTACATGGAACGGAATAAAATATTGTTTTTAAATAGATCCGTGGAGATCTACGAGTTTATTTCTTTTTTAGGTTTCATATCCGTGCACACTGCTGTGTTCCTGCCATAGTTCAACCTGCCTCTTTGGTTTGACACATGGGATTAGGTGAAATGGCAGTGCACTGTGTGCTCTCCGTGCAGCTGCCAGCCCACACGGTCAAAGACTTGTAGTACAGAGATAACTGGAAACGCTGCTTTTGCCCACTCATCAGGAATGTGTTAATCACATAGGAAGTAACCAGTGAGTGCTGCTAGAAGGTTTTTGAAAGACGGTGTAGATTGCGTGTGTGTGTGTGTTTGTACAGCAGAATTCTTTGTTTCAAACTACTTTGGGGGCTATTGCTACATGGATGACTGCAAGCCTGAGACTTTGGTATTGCTCACTCCCAAACACAGTAACAGTAAAATTAACGCTGACTTCTTTCCCCAGGGTATTTCCCTCTCTCTTCCCAGCATTTTAATCCGGAGCTGGATGGGGCCCGGTGCACACACACTAGCTCCACAGTCTCATTTTAGAGCACAGAAAGGCTTTGTTCTACTATCGGCTGAGAGACAGCTTTTCACCACTCCAGCATTCAGAGTTTCCTTCCAGCAGGTTCCTTCTGAAGTTATCCCTAGCTCTTCACACCATGATGAAGAGACTCACGATCAGCCCATTCAACATAATGGCAAACACACAGCTCTTCATCTTACAGCAGCACATGGATAAAATTCTTCCGGTGCATTGGTTTTTAGAGCAAAACTTCTGCTCTCAGTTTTTTTTGTTCTAGTCCCCTGCACTGACTTAGTCTCATTTGAGAAGCCTGGACCTGCATTTCAGCTACAAAAATATGCCCAGAATTGTCTAAATCACATAATCACAGAAATGTAGGTTGGAAGGGACATCTGGAGATCTCTAGTCTCCATCATCCTACTCAGCTGGAAAATCACCCACAGGGGACCACGTCTGTGGCTTTGTGTAGCTGAGACTTGCAAATATCAAAACACAGAGGTTGCATGACAGTTCTGGTGAGCTATTGCAGTGCTGTGTCCTCCTGCTGAAACATGTTTTCTTAGTGTTCAAACTGAAATCCTAAATCTCATTTTGTGGTCTTTGCCCTTTTTATAGTGCCTGGCACTACCAAGAAGGATTTGGGTCTTCCGTCTTTGTAGCTGTCCATCAAGTCACTTTAGTTACAAGTTTGTCCCTTAGCCTCTCTCCACAAAGACAGAACAGGTCCAACTCTCTAAGCCCATGAGCTCCCAACTTCATGCCATTTTGGTAGTCCTCCATTAGACCTGCTGCAGTTTCTTCCTATCCTTCTTCAGCTGGGGCCCAAACCAGACACAAAAGTGTTGATGGGATCTCATGAGAGCCCAGCACTCTGCTCATTGCTAGCTATCAACCAGACATCAAGTCCCTTTCTCTACATTTCTTCATGGAATCAAGTGGCACCTAAAAATCTGCAGGCAACACTGCCTCGAGCACCAGTGTTCCCGAGGCAATTCATGTTGTATTTTCAGACCTGCCCAGAAGTTTCTCAGTTTTAACAGGTCTGAGCAGTTCGACATTCATCTTGAACATGACTCCTGTTGGTAGCCACAAATTAGGCATCTGTCTTGCATGCAGGGGAGCCTAAGCCTGTGATTCAGTAGCAAAAGACCAGATGATACACAGAAAGACAGCAAATAACCAGCCATGTCTACTGTGACAACTCACTGCCAGTCTACTGTCAGTGTCCCTGCAGATCTTCTCTTTTCAGGATATTGGCTGCCTGTGACATTTTTTCTTCATCCAGCATTCAAATTAGAGTGATCAGAGGCTGACCCGCAGAGTCTAGTTCATCATGAATTTTTTCCTACTGATTGCATAAATAATCACAGGCAGGAAAGTGCCTTTTACATCAATACACAATTGCATAAGCTTTTGTAAGAACATGAGGAGAAGTATGTTGAATGGTAAAGCCATGCTTGAATTGTCTTATTTATCTTGTGAGTCTAAAGGCCTGTCATCTGCAAAGTGACAAAGCTGCCTGTTTAACCTAAACTCATCTCCATTTTCTAACCTATTAATACCTTTGGAGTGCATGGGTAAACAACAGTATTTAGCAATGATGTTCTTTGTGGTACTCTTTTCTCTGGGTTCTGGGAGAGTCTGTATATTGTGCACCTTTTTTTTTTATTATTTTGAGGAATTAATGGCAGAATCATGGGCAAATTCAAGGGATTAGGATGGGATTCTTTCTTAAACAAAAGAAATGTGCAAAAGCAAAGGAATAAGCAACTTGCTATGCAAATCAAAACTATGAGGTTAAGTAGAAAAAAGACAAGGAATTGCCTAGAGGAATATGATGATAAGAGACACAGATTTGTGAAAACATGACAAGCAAAAGGTTATCAGCTTTCTGCATTCAATAAATTGCAGAGACTCTACTGTGAGGTCATAGTGATGGAATAATCTGCCTTTTGGGTGACCCACCTTATCTTTGGTCTTCAAGGAAAGATGGGGAAATGCAGCATAAAAAGTTGCTTCATGACAGTTGGTGAAATTTCTGAAATAAATCCTCTCAATTTCATCCTAGCGATGTGACTTTCCAACATATGATTGAAGGTCATAGGAAGGAAGATTGGAGACTCTGTTTGGTTATGCAGTTGGGGTAGCAAATAGAGGAAATGAGTCACAAGCTCTATTATTAAACATCGATGTCTTTCCATTTCCCAGAAAGTGGTCTTTATATGTAGGCTCTGCAGCCACTCAGCCAGCTGGCACAGGAGCCTGAGACACCTTCTGAGCATTCTTTCATGTCACTGTGGCAGAAGTTTCCTCTGTTCCCTTCTCTTCTGGCACAGCTATGGAGCCTGCTTGTGGCTGGCCAGAGTCTCTCCAAGCTTCAGATCTGTGTTCAGCATCACAGCTGGGTCCTGCTGCTACCAGAGCTAATTAGAGTCCTGCAGGTCACTGCCTTCCCAAAGATGTTTTTGTTGTTCTGGTACCAAGTACCCCATTCCTTGGCTGCTGGCACTTATCCTGCTTTCAGCACAGAGCCTAAAAGCTCCAAGACACCAGTGAAGACAGACTCTCGGTAGAATAATTAGGCTGAAACACAGAAGAAAAGCAATCCATTCTCTCCTGTCACAGCTAGCATCACGTCTTAGGTCCTCTCTCTGTCTCCCATCCCAGATTGCTGCATGGTACATGCAATGGTAGCATGCTCTAATTAAGGCTTTGGGGTCCAGTTTGTTGCATGCTTGCTAGATAGAAAGCTCTGCTGGAAGGCTCTGCTGGGGTGGATCTCACAGAAGGATGATGTCTGTTCACTTCTAAGGGAGAAGTTTCACAGACAAGCTCACAGCTCACTGCTCTGGGGGGCAGCCCCGTCCCTGTGCATCCCCACCTGACAGTGCTGCCCCATCATCTCCCTCACATCGGCTCAGCTAGGACACTAAACTTTCATTGCTTCTTTTCTTCTCCCTTGTTAATCTTTTTTTCTTTAATGATACAGACTGGTTGCTACGAGGTCCAAAGATCAGAGTGAATGCAAGGGAAGCAGTTAGATGAGAGTTTCTGTAGTGAGGACATTACATTTTTGCAGACTATCACCTGAAGTCTGAGCTGTCTCACAAAACCTTATCCTAGGAAGTAGCTGGGTTGTGACTCATTGGGGGATAACAAATGAAAACAAACTCTGGTCTTAACCTCTTCTTGGGAACATTTAACATTAAAAACCTGTGTGCGTTAAGCAAATATCAGCCCAAAAGAGAGATGTTGTACTCTTCCATACAGTATTTGTGGCATGCTGTTAAGGATATTACACTTCTCTGCCATATTTTATGTCAAGAAAATCACAGAATCATCATAGAATTATCAAATGGTCTGGGTTGGACGGGACCTTATAGATCATGTAGTTCCAACCCTCTGCCATGGGCAGGGACACCTTTCTCTAGATGAGGTTTCTCAGAGCCCCATCCAACCTGTCCTTGCACACTTCCAGGGATGGGAAATGAACACTGGCTATTGCATCCTGAGCACAGGTAACATCAGTGAAAGACTAGCAAGAAAAGAGGACTCTATTCTTTTTTTTTATAAACTGTGGGGCCTTTATATATGCAGTGAATGTCCAAAGAGAAAATCTTACGGCAATGGTAAAACGAGAGAGATACTTTTTTATGCAGGTGTTTGGATTAGTTTCATGACATTTATCTAGTTAGGTATGAAACAAATGCCATTCTAAATGAGGCAAATTTTAAATGCTGTTTTACTGATCAACTTCAGTGAGACCTACCAAGAGTTATATCCATGCAGCACCTAGAGTTAGGCCCTTTGTGCTTAATTTTCAGGGAAGGTAAAAACCTTCTTGAATAATCAAAATATGTGAATATGGATTGCATGCTGTTCTGGAGCCTCTGGAACTTGATTTACTGGGCTGTTGGAGGTCTTTAACTGCTGCTCTATGTGCTAACTTCCAAACCAGCCATTTTCCAGATCTGCTTGGTACCTAAATTACACAGATACCACGACTCTCCTCCTATACAGAAATCCCCTTGACACCTGAATTTCAACTACTGCTGCTCCCTATCTCAGGCTCACAAATCAAACGTTTCCCTGCTTGCTGTGCTCATGGGACCTGAGCTATTCCATGCTGCAATAAAAACATAAATATTCATTAAGTCAGAGGGAACAAGAAGCCGTAAAGAGTTGATTCTGCAGCCTTGAGGACTGGATCCTTACCTGCACTGGAGGAGAGGCAGGGCTGGCTCCCTTAGTCTGTGAATACTGAATTGCAAATGCAAAGGACAGGACTCCCATTAAATTAGGAATACTTCATGGGATAGATGAAGACAGCTACATCCTACCTCACTCAGTACCCCACTGGTAAAAAAGTTTCCAGAAAGAGAGGAGATCTGGCTGTGAGTTTCTATCCCAAAACAGACAAAGCAGGGATTTGGTCTCGGGGAATCTCAGAAGAACTGGTCAAAGGGTGTGAAGTGGGGAGGAGTGTTTGGCTGTATTTTGGGAGAATATGCAGGGAGGTCACAGGAAAGCAGACTCTAAGGATGGCTGCAGGATCTGCTCCTCTGGGAAAGAGAGAAAATTTGTCAGTGAAACAGATGTCAAGCAACTCGGAGTCATCAAATTGCAGGTGAAGGTCTATCTGTGCAAGCCCAGTGCCATGGCACCTGGGAAACTTGAACCGTGCAAACTTTTGTATTTAGGGAATTAAACAGCTCCTGTAAGGGGAGAGGAGAGAGTTAAAAAATTTGCATTTGGACTTAGAGCATAAAATGGCTGTTAGTATCCTGAGCTGTCCTTGTAAATCCAGCCCCAAGGCTGTTGCGCCTTTTTTTTTTTTTTTAACCACTTGCTCATTCTCTCTAGGATTTTCTAAAAATGGTAAGCATAATAATATGGGGGGAGGCAGAAAAACACAAGATCCAAAGACCCTACAGGGCAGAGCCAACAGCACACAAATGATCACTCTCTCCCCTGACTGCATGGCAGGCAGTTATCAATGTCAGTCTAATTCCCTGTCCCCACTCTTGTGATATCAGCTAAACAAAAGGGGCCAAGCAAATCCCTGGTGTCACTCCAAGGAACTTGCTTGAGCTACCTCAGGCATGGGTTTACCCAGTGCATTTGCCAGTGTGATGTATGCTAATGTGCAGGCATCTCCCTGGGTGGATCTGCACCTGGCCTGTGGTCCTGACCAAGTATCTGTCTGTCACTGCATTTCTCTACTTGTGTTTTGGATTCCTATGAAAATACATTCTTGCCTCTTTTGTTTAACCTTTGTCTTCCAGTTTTTGTCTGCCTTGTGAGTTCTGCCTAATTAGGAACCTTTCAAATTCCCTTGTGGCCTCGAGTTTTCTCATGCAGAATTTGGAATTAGCGCGGGTTTTTTTGTGGCTAGTTTTCAGGGCCAGGTTCATGCTTTTAAAGTGCTAAAATAACAATTAACAATACTTTGCACTTCCATACAATTTTTCTTTTCCTCTGGGGATCTAAAAGCACTTTATAAGCAGCAATTAATTAGTATTCAACATTATGAAGGAAGGAAGGTATAGGGACACATTTTTTTTACACAGTAGGAATGCAGCCATCTCTAGGGTAGATAGTAATAACTGGTTTAAGAGAGTTACTACAACATACTGAATACCAGACAGCAGTTTTTAGGCTGTTAAATAAAAAACAAGTACAATACCCAGCTGTATGTGCAAAAGAGATTTATAGAATCAGAACGAAATCCCAGAAATGAATTTTGACTACAATGCCAAGGTCAGGCCCTGCCTCTCACCCACGGCCAGAAATGCATCTTCATGACTCATACGGAAGCAACCACCCCTGATAGACTCAAACTGGGCACTTTGGCCTTGCTGCTCCCCACAAATGGTGCTGGGGCTTGAGTTTGGTCCTAAATCAAGAGGAAATAGTGCCACCTACTGAACGACCACCCCACCAAGGACCAGTGGTCAGGGTGATTTCCCAGCCAGTAGTGATACCCACACCCAGCATGCAAAATCCGAAGTGTTTTCTGAGTAATGTGTGTAAAATACATGTGCAGAGACAGACAGACAGACAGAGAGCAGAATAGCATGCTAGAAAAGAGGCAAACTTGGGCTTGTGCAATTATACCACTTTTTGTTACAGTGAGGAGAAAAGACCTGAGTGTAGACTGAAGCACCATCTGGAAACTGCATATTTCAAGGCCTCGTAGTAACCAGCAGTCATGTCTTGCCTTTGCTCCCATAGTCTTCAGCATATTAATGAAGGAAATAGTGTTTATTATTTTCAACACTCCTCCTCCCTGCAAGGATAGTATTAATGATGTAAGGAAGTAAACAATTCACTGAGCCACAAAGCTCTAACAGTTATTAATTTCTGAGGAACTATCCTCACACCAATCTAGGAACTCGAACACTGAAGAATGTTGTGAATAAATATGAACACAGACACACGCTGGTTTACAAATATCAGACACTGGTCCAGTTTGTCAAAACTGCTCCTTTTCAGCAGTCACGTATTTAGATGCTGACAGCTAAATCCACACAGGTTTAGCCCGAACCTTGCCCAGGCTCTCTGCTGCAGTTGCTGGTGCAGGCAGCATGGCTGGGGCCACTGATTCTGAAATAACCTAAACAAAGAGCAATAGGCACCTACACCCTCCTTCAGTTTCCAGGTGAGTCAGGGCTTCTTGTGATACCACCAAGGTGATGCAGTAATTTCCCTGTTGCTGTTATGGCTGCAGCATGCTGGGGCATACCTGCCGGTATATGGCAAAGCTATGACAAAATTCATGCATGCCAGATGAATGTCTGGCTCCTGGCTCCTGCATGGTTCCCTCCTTCTTGCTGTCTCTTCCATGTGACTCTTGAAAAGTTGGCTGTACCATGGATTGGCTTGAAAAGAAGAGCTGGTGACTGCTCTCGTCTAGGATACAGCAAATCAGGGCACTCTAGAGGTCTGGGAGAGAACATTTCTACCTCCATCAGAGGAAAGATGAAAATTAAATATTCACCTTTCTAAATCACTGCTCTAACCACTGCCACATAGTTCACAATGTAAGAAATGGCACCATCCAATACTAGAATCCTGCCCTTAGAAAAGGGTGATGAAGCAGATTTCGAAGGCATAAAGACAACTAACATTTCCTCTTCTTTCCTTACACCTCACAAATAAGGGAGACAGGAGCAACCCCTGCAAGTCTTTATAGTTACAAGGAGATTTAGATAGCTGCATCCACTTCTTTTTCCTTCTGCCCAGGCCTCTAAAATTTCATGCATGCAAACTAGACCATTTGGATCCAGACCACTTTCATAGATTCCTGAATTCATAGAATCATAGAATAGTTTGGGTTGGAAGGGGCCTTTAATGTTCATCTAGTCCTAGCCCCTGCAATGAGCAGGGACATCTTCAACTAGTTCAGGTTGCTCAGAGACCTGTACAACCTGCCCTTGAATGTTACCAGGGATGGGGCATCCACCACCTCTCTGGGCAGTAGTGCTCATCACCCCTTTGTGATACCTCATCAGGTCTTTTTGTGCAGTGCCAGGAGGACTAGACCTCAGAGAGCTCTGCAAAATCCAGGCAAAACTGCAATTTGGGATCACCTCTCAGCAGAGCTCAAGTGCTCAGCTCAAGGCTGATCCTCACTACAGGTAACATTCAATTCTGCAAAAGCAAATAAAATATTTAGAGAAAGAGTGTATGAAAGACAGGGAGACACCAGTTTGGGTGAAGATTGCTTTCCTAATTTCCCTCTGGGCTACTGAACGATCTGCCTGAAAGCTTTGTGAGTGGGGAACAGGAGATGTGGGATCAGGTGGGATGGGGAAGGGACAAGCCTGGGAAGGAGCACTGGACTTGCTTCTTTAGTTGTTGTTGAGAAGGAGGAAAGTAGGGAGTTGACACCCAGAGTAGTAATCATTGTCTCCTACAGTCTCTGCCAGCAGCTGAGCAGATAGAGACTGGCCAGGTTGGGGACTGGGACAGTGGTTTGTCACATACCTTGTCCAAGCAAGGCAGTCTGCCAGCCACTGCTGCTGCAGGGACCCACCAACTGTGTCTGCCTGTAAAGGTGACACTGCGGGTATGAGGACAGAGGGGTAAGTTTCTGTCTTGGAGCACAGTTTTTCCCAAAAGCTCTGTGTTAGTGCAGGGATTCATCTTGCTGGAGTCTTATAGAGATATGGGACTCTCATAAGGAAGCTCTGGGCACACCATGGTTGCTATCTCTCCATTGAAACCACCACCACCTGAGCTCACTTATCGACCTGTTGGGAAGGGAATTCAATTTTTCTAAAAGAGAATGACTGGTTTCATTTTCTTATATATGAATCCACATTTGATTGTAAGCTGTTTGTGCTTGGTACTGAGCACAGAGGCCCCAACCCTCACCAGAGCCCTTGGGTGTGCCTTCACTACAGGAACAAATAAAAGTAGTGATTGCCTGGGTGCCATCAAACCTGGGTGCCACCTAAGGACGCTGCTTCTTATTGTCTCTCTGTAAAGCACCACCTTCAAGAATGAAAATAATTTCAAATAATAATTTCAGTTTTGGGTTGTTCAAAGCCAGACACTCATAAGGGCAGGCTGTCAACTTTCCAGAACCAATTAATGTATTGATAAAGCTTCTGGAGTAGTGACATTAACAGCATTATGTTACAAAGATACCTCCAGGTAATATCAACCCAATTACTATTGACTCTGAAGTAGGGGAACTGGTGAGCCTGCCTTAACAGAATTACCGAGATACATTGAATTATTTCTACCAATATGGAAACTTATATAAGAACAAAGCACTGAGGGACACATATTTGTCTTTGTTGAGCAAAGCTGAAGCACAGATGTACCCCAGGCCATTCTGGCCTGCGTTGGTGATGTATTCAGAGCTCTGCATGTTTCAAGTAAATACATCCTTAGCCACACACCCTCTGCTGTCCCTACTGATTTTGATTAAAGGAACAGACCCTTAAAGCAAAGGGTTATCCACCTACAGAAAGGTGATTTATATCTGTAACACCACAGCCAGGAAGGAGGTATAGCACCAAAGTGGGATGTCAGAAGAATGTGCTTTTAGCAAGGTATGAATTGGCACAAGGCATTCATCCACTTTTACTCCTGTAGCAAAACCCTGTGGCCAAACCAGTGTTTAACATCCCTTGGACTTGCTCCAGCCAATTCAGAGATGTGAGCTTCAGGGTGAGGAAAGTGGGAAATGTGATCAGACAGGAATAGTCACAGGGTGTTTCAGTGTAAACAAAAGGAAAGGATGCTGGGTGAAAGTTGGGATGTGTCCATGCCTGTGTGGCAAATACTTGTACTCTCTCAAAATTTGAGTGTGCCCTTTACACAGATCTTTTAAAATCTTAACATGCCCCAGCCATGCTCTGTCACTTTTTCACTTATTCCATATAGGTAGGTATGTATGTACATATACTAATATATAATTTTTACTATTAAGTGACCCATTGAAGAAACAAAGGAGCAAACACTACACAGGGTGAGCAATACTACTCAGAGGCATTGCTTTCCCTGTTTCACTTGCTTTGGTAGATTGTTACACTATGCAGAGATATCTCCTCACTGTTTTCTCTTAATTATCCATAATTCTATTAAACAGACAAACATCAACTGCAAATAATGCTTGCTTAATTATGCAGTGTTGGTGGTTGATACTGTATTAGTGCTGGCTTTTCTTTTAATATTTTGGCAACACACAAATGAAACTGCTACAATATGTTTAAATAGCCTCTATCAGAGTAATGGTCATGAATCCACTGCATGCACAGAGGCCTCACCTCTGCCCAGAGAAGACCAGCAGCAGTAGTGAAAGGGAGCGGTTCCCATCCCAAATGAGTTTCCAGATGTCCTTACCGGATATGGATCTGATGGCAGGAGGCTAGCAAATGGTTGCCAGGTGACCCCGGAGATAGGCTGGAAGTGCCGTCATGTAACACAAAACAATCATTTTCAAAATAAAGCAAAAATTCCCTGGGTTTTGTCATCATTATTATTTGTAATCGCTTCTGAGGATGGAGAAGGCTTGTCAGACCAGATGGGACCAGCATATATAATGAACGACACAGTACATTGCACAGGAACCAGAGGTAGCTGAGAGTAATAGGGCCCCAGGACTGTCACTATTGCATTAGGGACAAACAGGACCACAGGGATGCCAGTAAAAGATGCAGCTATTTCACAAGGACATTGCAAAGATGCTGTATGACAGACAGAATTTTTTACCTGCAAACACAAAAAATCTGACATGGTCGTAACATCCACTCTTTACCTGTGCCATGGCAGACTTGTTCTGGACCTCCAAGGTCTAGGATCTTCTTGAGTTTGGCTTTGTATGTCATATTTTCCACAGAATCTGTAATTAAAACCAGAATAACTTGCTTATATTGAACATTTCCAGGAGCAGATCGAGGTGTAAAAAACTCAGTGGAATGGCATTTATTTCGCTAGATGCTTGACTTTGCTTTATTGTCTTTATTGTCTTTTCCATCTGTGTGCTGCCCATGCAGAAGTGGTACATTTTCCTGTTGTTACACAACAGCTAAAATAGATCCATGGGCCCTGTGCCCATTTCAGAGGGCACAAAATACCTGAGGATGGCCTTGTGCCAGTGTCAAGGTAATGAGAAGAGCTGAATCAGCTCCTAGGCTGGGTGGCAGTGGGCCCAAAGGGTGGTTTGGAAGTAACTAGGTGGAACAAGCCTTTTATAGTGAATTGGTCAAACTGTTTCAAGTAGGATTGTCCACATGCTAATTTACAGGAGTCCTGCTTGAGGACATTGTGTTTCCTCAGAATGAGATTATAAAGAGGATTTGGCCCTTGGCCCACTGAATATACACCATTCCAAACATAATAGGCCAGGTGCAGTTCTCCTTCCAGACCCATCCAAAATACTTCAAATGGGTTGGGCAAAATAGGTTTCAAACCAGTGCTGACCCTCCTTGAAATGGGAGTTTGGACCAGGTGGCCTACCAAGGTCCTTTCAGTGTGAACAATACTGGAGTGGTGCAGTGATGAGGAAGAAACCTGGGCACTGTAAAGCCCAGTCGGAGATCTTGAAGCATCCTAAAGCTCATATCGCCGAAAGTGCGAGGAGTAGAGACTCTCTTTGCTGTCTTTACACAGCGGCCACTGACTGAATCAATTAAGAGCTTCAAACACCTTCAGGGTGCAGAAGCAGCTCCCTGCATTCACAGGGCTGAGTCACACAGGCCAGAGACAGCCTCCCGCCAATGTGGGATTGGCACAAAAAGCTGAATAATGAAGAGATGTTTACGCTGCTGCTGCTGCTGCTGCTGCTGCCTTTACTCTGGGACTTGTTTTATTCTTGCAGGCTCTCAGGAAGTCCCCATTCATGCACAGGTGCAACCATAAAGGGGCCAAATGTGGAAGGCAGGGTGTGACTAAGCCCAAAAATAAGCGACACGAATGCATTATTCATGCAGAAAGCTTACAATGCTCCACAATTCCTTTCTTCAGAGCAGATCACTCCGCTATCAACGTCAGCTACATGATTCTTCATTTCTGACACCTGCCTTTGTTCCTTTTCTACCTCGGAAGCGAGGTAACCTGGGTATTTGCATGAAATGGTTGCTCAGGACAAATTTTCCAGCAATGCTGGGTAACAGCCTGGGACTTTTAAGGAGTAGCAGTGACACAAGTGGCAATAGGGTCCAGCCATCTTATGCCATCTGCCCTTCTGAGCACAGGAGTCTGTGCGTTGTCTTGAACTTTGCTAGAGAAATTATTAGAGGAAAAGAAAGGTATAAAAAGAGAGGAAGAGGAGACCAGTGAAAGCAAAAAGGTAGGATGAGGATGGGAAGAGAGAGAAACTTCCAATCAACATTAAAAAAAAGATGGAAACTTGACTATGTTGTTGAAAATAATAGGGGTTTTAACAGTTAAAAGGTTTTAAAAGGTCATTATGCATTTAGCAGCAAAAGAGCGATATGAATTTCTAAGCAGCAACATCTGGAAGATCAAAAGAAATCATACTTCAATCAACATGAAAATCTCTGCTCATTACACACAATCATATTTAGTTATTAATAGACACAGGCTAGACACTGACATTTTGCACATTTCATCCTATGATGCGCCAGGGACACTTCTGGCATTTAGTTTATCATTTTCATCAGTGTCATGGAAAGAGTGACCGATATGACCCCAAAAAATCTCACACTGTCAGTCATTGTAAGTGAATTTATCAACACATACAAAATCGGAATCCACATGAGAGTTTTAACTGTTTGCATACTAAATTACTTCATTCTTCACGCTTCAAAAAAAAAATCAGTTTTGCATAATAAATAATGATAAGGGCCAGCGGACAATTATATAGGTGGAAACAGTATGCAAAATACTTGGAATTCAAATTTGGTGTGTGAATATATCCAGAAGTTGCTTAAGTAATCAGCTCAGCAGCTGTATTACCCATTGTTAGAGCTTAATACAAAAGCTCTTCAGCTTATATTAAAAGCAGCCCAACTTAAACTGCAGTTGGCACATGTCCTATTAGTATTTTCGTTTTGTGTGACAGCTTCCAACTGATTCAGATGTGCAATTAGGTCAATATTAAAATTAAATGGTCTGTTGTTTTAATTCAGAATATGAAGAGGTCTCTGGGAGGAAAGAGTCAGTTCAAAAACAATGTTGACTCCAAGATGAGCACAAAAGGAGAGTGCTGTAAGCCAGCAGACCCAGCCTAAATCTCTACCTTGTGGTGTGAGAAGGAAGGCTCCTAGCTGAGAATCGTTTGCTAAACTGGCATATTCGATTTCATGACTGATTTTTATGTGTAATAATTGCATTAAAAAAATAATGAGAGTGGGTTTCTTTCTAGTTTTACCAATCACTATGGCAAACATGCTGAGACGCTTCAGACAGAAATGTGATTTTACTTCTAATGACAATTATTTTTGGACTGAATTGTAATTTAGTTCGTTAATTAGATCTGTCACTGCATTTTCTAACTCGGTTATTGCATCCTTTGATGATTTTACCAGAATTATACTTCTATTTCTGCCACTTTGCATTCTGTGCTTTAATAATTCTTCAGACAAGTATGCTAGGCAGTTGATTACATTTTGTGGCAGCCGTAATGTAAACCCTCTCCTGTGCTACATTGATTCAAAAATCACACTGGTCACTGAACCAACACACTAAGCCAATACCGCTCTGAATGAGTGAACTATTCAGAGGAATTCAGCCAGGGACAGATTGTGGACATGCTTTTTCAGTCATTAAATGGATATAAACAACTACAAGCCATTGTAAATGAAAACAAGATTTTAAAAAAAAAAGATACCTTGAATGTTCTAAAACTTATTTAGTTATCAGCAAAATAAGATCTTACCTACTAAATTATTTCAGGGCAAGTTGTCATAGGATTATTATATATTAGTGAAATTACATATTTTTAAAGATTTGCCATTTCAACAACTTTAAAAATTAGATTGTTTTTATGTGGGGTCTGGCTTTCTGCTGACCCAGAACTGTGTAGTTAGAAACTCATTTTCATTTTCAAAATAAAGACAATATGATCAAAATAGTCATGTCCAAAAAAACTCCAGCACTTCCAAGCTGCTGATTCCTTCCAGCCTCACTGTGCATCCAGACATCTGCCAGTCAGGTGCTGTGTGACGTGGATTACAAGACAAAACCCTGACACTGAAAATACCCACCACTAAACATAGCTGGTACAGCAATGAGCAGACCATTAGACTGTGCTGGTTGTAATTCCACTGTCTGCTCATCACAGGCGACAGCTTGTAGATGCCCTGCAGCCCGGGCAGAACAGGAATGATCACAGTTTCCCTCCTCTCTTTGCTTGCTCAAAGGAGAAACATTTGCTCTGCTTCCTTTCCTGGGATTAAACTGCTGCTGTCCTCTCTCTCATATAAGAGAGGGATCACAGAGCCAAACCTCCACAAATTACCCAATTCTGCCTGACATCTGCTTATCCAGTTCAGTCACATCCCTAAGAAAATGTATTTCATAGATGATTTTTATTAAATGCATTCAGTGATAACACATTCAGTTTAACAGCATTTTCACATTTATTTTAGTGTTGGATTTTTTTCAAAGTAACTGTCAGGCCCTAGGAATATATCCTGTGATCCAACATTCAGTCATTTGGCTTTAGGGATGCTATGAATTTCCTAGTAGTGCATTACAGGACTTCCAGGACACAGGGACCAGCTAATCACTTCCCAATAGTTTTCTTCCTGCATTTCATTTAATTCATCCAAGTGGGCTCAATTTTCAATCCACTAAGCAACAGCAGAGGGTAAAAATATTTGTAATTCTAATAGTTGATTTGTAATTATTTCTTAACCTCAATGGATTTCTTTTCTGCAAGTGGATGCTTTCTTGAAATGTTGGGCTGCAAAACAGAAATGGATATTTCTTTAAAAGTCTCTATAAACCTGGAAAACAGCAATGCTCATGTACGAGACTAGTGGTTGGAAAGGAAACACTGAATGCAGGGTAGGAAGGAAACACTGAATCAACACAGCCCCATGAGGATCCTATCCATTATTCTGTAGTCCAGCACTGAAACTGAGCACTAATTTTCTTTCTTTAAATCCTCTCCCATATGTTTTTTGATCATAAAAGTGCACTTCCTAATAACTAGACTTTATAATAATAGATGTGAATCTGAACTGTTAAAATTTCCAATTGTACTAGAAATAACAACTAATTCCTTACAAAGGTGATTTCCAGACTGAGGCTCACATCCCAAGCAGGAAACATTGGTGGGGATGAGCTCATAGGCTTGGAAATGGAGGTGCAAGAAAGGATGTCTCAGAATTTCTGCCTTATCATCTGCACAGATTTTTGTCATGTCGTCATGGTTTAATTTTGGCAATTTACCTCCTCTACTATAAATGTAGTCAAAAAACCCAAGAGGCAGTTCACTTATAGTTTTCTTGAACCAGATTTTTCTACCGCAGTAAACGTGTCATGAAAAATACTGATACTTTAATATCTACTGTGCTCTGTAGAGAGGGTAAAAGGAGAAGAGTGGTTGAAGAGGCAAGACAGAGAAAGTTAAAGCACATGGGCATGTGGAAAAAGTGGGATATTTGTCCAATTCTTGCAAAATTAGACACTGAACAAAACAAAGCTGCTAAAAGTATAAAGCTGTAGGAGCACCATATGAGCAGGGCAGGAGGAGGGTGGGTTTGAAGGGCAACAGCAAAAAAAAGAATCACTGATCTTTTAACAACCACTATTTATACCTACTTAAAACTTTGCAAAATCATGTGCTGAACTTTAGGTGGAGGGAGTAGTAAGAGAGCTTCTTTGTATGGTGGTAATGCCACACGTGTTCCCTGGATGTAGTAGGGTGTTGGCCCTTGTCCCCAGAAGTGCTTTCCTCCCACCTGCCCTGCTCCAGACACTGGGAGGTCACAGTAGAGCACAGTGAGGACTGGACATGCTCCTCTCCTGGGACAGAAAAAAGCCCTGAGAAATCCTGGGGCATGGCTTCCACACTGGGTCAGTAACTGAGTGGAAGAGGGGAGGAGGGGGAAAGGGAACAAGAGGGCTATCAGGCAATCAGAAAAGCAAAGGAGCAAAAGTGGTTGTCTCTCGGCACAAAAACTGCCCTGTGACATCTGGTCAGGATGCTTGTGGAGCAGTAGGATTTGTGCAGGTAAAAAATGCCCACTCTGATGGAGGCCTGAAGCAAGGCAAGGTGGGCTAGCTGTGAGAGGATTGTCCAAAGGCATGTAGTCACTCTGAAATAGAGATGCCTCCACACAAAACTTATACCAGTGCAACTAAGTCCAAAACAGAGTCATGCTGCTTCCGAAGTGGCTTAATTAAAGCAGAATCAAAATGTCAGCTTATAAAAAAGAAAAAAAAAAAAGGAAAAAAAAAGAAAAAGAAAAGAACCTTTGTATGAAGACACAACGCATCTGATGCCAAGAAAACCTTAAAGTTACAGGGGAGGGGAAAAAAATCCCAACATTTCTATCTTGCCAAAGACCTTTCTTATTGGAGGGAATTTCAGTTGAATAGTTGCCACTGCCGGCAGCTGGAGTTGCAACTTGAGCAGGGGAGCAGCAGGGTTCTCATTCTCTTGCCTTGCTGACCAAGGGCTCTGACAATCCAGCTCATTATTTTCAAAGGCACAGCTCAAAGCAGCAATCCCAGAGCTTGCTGGGCCCACATTAGTCCATTTGCAACATTTGTACCATCCAGTGACGGGGATTCTGGCAGGGGCCAAGATAAAATCCATCTTGGAAAGGAGTTTTGGAGAATGGCAGCTCTGAAAAGCACTTCTGGTTTTGCCATGCAGGGGGAAGTTCAATGAGAAATCTGGCACAAGGCTGCACCCGGCTGCAGTTTTGGGGGAGCAGTGTAAGGGATGGAAAAGGACAGTTTCACTCCAAGTGGAAAAGTTGCGGGTACCTTTTTGCCACTGAATGTTTGCAGCAGGTTTATAGGCATTCACATGCTCTTTGGAAGGGGAATTGAGAAAACTGAAACTGTGATTACTGCTTTTACTCCAGAGTGGCTTGGACAGTTTCTCAGCTCAACACCTGCCTTTACTCACCCTCATGCACACCACAGGCAAAGGTCCAGGTAACAGCTCCAGAGATGGTTTTGGAAATGGCACCTCAATGCCAGACTGGGCAAAATCAGTTCATGACAAAGAAGAAACTCGTAACACCTGCAAGAAAGGTGCTTATTCTTGCTAGATGTTGTTACAGCTCTTCTAATCTAAAAACAACAGCAAATAAAACCTGGAAAAATTTTCTCTGAGAAATTTTGCCATGGAGAAAATATTTATGCCTGAGTTATAAACCCAAGGAATTAACAACACTACAATAGAAATTATAATAAAACCCATACTACAATAGCACTGTGGGGAATGCCTAATTCTAGATGTTCTTCCCCTTGTCTTGTTATGTATGGTTCCTTTCTTCCTAACTTAGAAATAGATATATAAGTTAAACAAAACAAAAATGCCCACCTAATTGTGCAGATGCATAGTTAATTAATCACTTAATTTAACCCACTTAGCTTCAATAGGAAAGAAATGCAATCTGACAGTCAAGGCAACAATGTTTTTTCATTCACTCTAGTGTTTGAAAATATCTACTTTTTTAAATAGCACCTGCATTCATTGGATTGATGCTAACGTTTTTGCTTAATTTGGTTTTAGAAAGGTTGTGTAACATCTAATAGGTAAAGAATGCACCCTGGGTAAAAATAACATTGCTATTATGTTTCTGGTAAATATTAACAAATTTTATTAAAAATAAATATATATATATTTGTGAATGGATTGATTAAAAAGGTACTTAGCTGTGAAAATTTGCTTTGGGCTGAAAGTTGATCAAAAAATCACGTGCTTATGACTCCAAAGCTGCAGAACACTGCACTGTGTGGATTGTTGTATTTTAAATCTCAGATCCCCATGTTAATGGCTCTCCGGTATGCATTAACATAATGCAGCATTAAACAAGCTACGCTGCACTGCCTCCACAACACACTGCTGTCCATCAGCAGGGAGCTGGGCACTGGGGACCTGCTCTGGAGCTCCATGCAGCCAAAGGCTGATCTGCCTGTTTTCGCCGGCTTTCCTTTCACCTTCAGCACGAGGTGGCACCTGCGCCCCGGCATCGCTCCCGTTAATCACCGCTGAGCACGTTGTGCTGGTCTTGCTGCACCTCTTGCTCAACACACGCTATCTGTATGTAAAGGCAAGGGCAGCTCAATCTGACTCAGGAGGCAGGCAAAACTGAGATTTGACCTTGAGGATGAAGGATCAGGGCCAGGTTGCTGGATCCATGCCCATCAAAGAAGGCTTAGAACTGCGGCAAGCACACCTTCTTCAAGACCTGTGTAGTTACTACCCTCAGCATCCTTATATACAGCAGCATCAGATTGCTCTTCTTCAAGGCATCAGGACCATGACTCTTATACAACAAACTACAGCCCTGCTTATTTTGTCTGCTCTTATAAGTGCAGATTTCTAAGAAGGAACCAAAGGAAGGCAGAGATGCAAACACACAGTGAGTGCAGCACACAGGGCTAAGCTGCATATGCAGGTATTACAGCGTGGTGTTTTCCAGACTAGAAGAAAATGAGGAATATTGGGGACTATTAGAAGGCTTAGAAACAAAATCCCACACGGTTTATTCATGGAAGGTTTTCAGGAAAGACTTAAAGAAAACTTTCAAGTAAAGCTCGGTGCAAGTACTGATATACTCAAACATAAGTATGTGCTTAAGTCTTGGACTGGGTCCAAAGCTGTAAAGAAATAATATCCATAATAATGCAGACTGCATGCCTCTCCATAAGCTATATTGAGCTACTACATTTGAAGGCAAAACCGCTATGGCACAATGTCCTTGTTGTTTACAAATATACACTCACACATTCATATAGATACATATATAAACACTCGTACCCATGTGTGTGTATATATATGTATAAATGCATAGCATCTATGAACTAAAGATCATAGGATGCTTTCAGCATAACTTTCATAACTTAGACTGTCTACTCGGAGCTTTATAGATAATGGATTTTTATCTTACAAGTGGCTCTGAAATAACTGTCTCATTCCAGACTGGTTTGTTAGTTATCAGCAAAGTGAGAAATATTTTTAAATCGTTGTTTCAGGTACGCTTCATGTACCAAAATAATTTATTTTCCATTTGATGTTAAGAGTTTAAAACTTTTTTTAAATAAATCTTCGTGCCACTTCTAGATGAATTGTGCTTTCAAATAAAAAAAAAAACAAATATACCACCCTGAGAGTCTTACAAAGGAGCATACTTCCTATGAAATTAGGAAAAAAATTATTCAGAGTGAGATAAAATTTGTTTGCAAGTAAATATTTACTATCATGGAATCATCTTGGTTCGCTGGCAGTTTTGCATAAAATAGTCCATCCAGTTCTGTCTTTTGGGCCCAGCATCTGGTTCCTGTTGCAATTTTGAAGTTGCACATGGATTGGAAGCTGTTTAAGGTATGTCCCTAATCCCCCAGTCTTTCTTGTGCAGTTACATATTTTGTGCTGTTGGGGTAGGAGATATTAGTGGAGAGGATACACATGCAATGAATGGTACTTGGGCTGCATTAGTACTGGGAAATGCAACATTTACTTTGGCAATGAATATATTAACAACAGGAAAAAAGTGAAAGGAGGAGAGTCATTACTTGACCACACTGCAGGAAACTATTTTGTTGAACACGCTTCTGAGTGCACCATGGCCAACAAAACCCTGCATGTTATCTCCATCCAGCTTTGCCTTTGTCCAGAAGACAACTCGGCAAACCCAGTGGGTGAGCATATCCTCCTGCCTCTGAGCATGGCTATGGCAAAGAGGCTGCTGCCTGCACACTGCTACACCAGTGCAGGGAGGGGAAAGATAAAAGATTTCCCCAGGATGCTGCCCCCGCATCTAGCTCTTCTCCTTACATCTTCACTGAGCAGCTAGGGAAAAGGGAAGAGAAGAAAAGGAAGAAGCTCAACCCCCAGATCCACTGCTGTGGCTACAGTGACCTACAAAAAGCTGTTTATCTCCTGCCTCACACATACTGATGTCACATTTGTCAGATGTCATCCTTCTCCTACGACAAAAAATGGGTCCATGGTTACTCCTGGCACTGTTGAGGTCTCCAGCTGCCTGCAGACAATGGAGTTTGATAGACCCATGTCCAGGGATCTGAGAAGGAAACCAGTCTTGAGGAGCTGGAAACAGGTAAAGGAAATCGAAGAAAGCCTGGAAAATCGTTATTTCCTAAATGCATAGCAATAGAGTTTAATGATTGCTCAGCTGAAAAGATAAGCATCAGCATATGGAAGTAGTCCTGAGTAGGAAATAACAAAAAAAGAAGGCCAAGTTATGCTATCAGAAATATAATGGATGATGGCAAAGGAAAAGATCTTGCCAGCAAGACAGTTTAGTTGAATCCTTAGTGAGGCATAAGCTTAATCTCAGAAAGTCTTTCTTGAAAAATAAATTCATATTGGCTTGAACACGGGCACTGTCACACAGAGTGACAACTGGCTGAGCGGCTGTAAACAAAAGGTAATGATAAACGGCACTGCACCGGGTCTGGGTGTCTGTGTGGAAGTGACGGCCAACGAGATACCATCGAGAAGGGGCTGGAGCTGTCATAGAGCGAGCCTGGTTTTATTTAACGTCTTCGCTAATGATCTGCAAAAGGAAAGAGAAGTGCACCGTATTTACTTCCTTTGGTTTTCAAGAAAAGAGGCAAGACTCTCACCCGCTCCTGGGAGACCCCTAATAGCGAAGCACTGTTATATCCCAGTGCCAGCAGAGAGATGGATTGCTTCGAGGCTGCACAGGCGATTGTTTGGGAAAACGCCCGATGGTGGAGGTGGTGGCAGCAGTACAAAAGAATATGTAGCAATTATCTTCCTGGCGAGGGGGCTGTTCAGGAGCAATCCAGCTCTTGACGTAAGCAAAATGCAGTAAAGCAGATAAATAAATCTGTGTATGTAAAGGGGGTGTTTTCAGTAAACCTGCAGGGATTTTTGCTCCAAATTATTTTAAGCATCTGTGATATTTCCATAGGGAATTTCTTATCTCCTCCTTCCATTGTGAGGGTGTTAATTTGCCTCGCAGACATATGAGTAAAGAGAAAGAGGTGAGATGGCATTCATTACCTGGATGTTGAGATTTTACACGACAAGGAGGGGGAAGAGTAGCCAGAGGAGTGTTTGAGTGGGCAGACCAAAAGAGGAGAGACAGAGAAAGAGAATGGTGAGGGTTAGGCAGGGTTGTCACGAAATATGCTAAAGCCAAAAGGAAAAGGATTGCTTTCTTTCAGCATTTTAGAAGAAGGCAGGCCTGGCTCTGCTGTGTCCTGCACACCTTGCTGACAAAAACCAACCAACACTGTTTAAATGAGAGAGGCAAAAACCTCAAGACAGGGAAAATAGAGTAAATGGTGGATGAAAAGGAGTCACAAATAACCCTTCATGCTGGAGGAAGGGATAATCCCTCCACAGCATAACAGGCCCAGGGGATTGAGATTGCTTTGGTCCACTCCTGTGGCTAGAGGAAAGAAGGGGAAAAAAATCAAGCAAGCTCTGATGGATTTTTACTACACTATGTCTGACTTTTCTCATTCATACAGAAGATGGTTCTTATCAGGCTGCTCAAGAGGCAGATCACCTAACCACTCCCTTGATTTCTTGATCATTTCTGCTGTATTGCATAGGTGGTGCTATTGTCAGATGCTGAAAGCCATCAGCACTGGAGAAAGAAAGAAACAGAGCAAGGCAAGGAAAACAGAAACAAATAATTAGTAATTTATTCAAGAATTGAGCAAGTGACTCTAGAAAATAGCGCAGGTCTGTACTTATGACCATATTTTGGCAAACTAAGTGTACTATAGCTTTTTCTCAATTTCATCTTATTTTCCTAAAGGTATTTTTTAGCAGAGATTTTTCCTGTGTTATAAGCCGGGGTATAACATCCTCATAGATGGGGGAGTTCTGCCATTTTATCGTCATGTGCAGGGGGAAGTATGTCATTGCTCAAGATCAATATGCTTGCAAAACCTTGAATATTGAAGCTGAGAGGTGGGGGATGTTCCTGACAGCTGGAGTCACATCCTCAGGTTGCACAGGTAGAGCAACAGCTAACATGAACTGATGCTGTTTCATGGAAGTCAGTCTGGTTGTTCCCACACCTACCCTGAAAGCTCGGAATGATGGGACTTTCAGGCAATGTCATTCTGCGTGTTTGAACCAGATATCTGCATTAGTAAGCGCTGTTGGAGCACAAATAATTAATAAATATAACCAAGAGTGTTGTCCTGTAACTGCTTCAGCCGAGGAACATCAAGTATCAGTGTCCAAAGGCCTTTTAAACAAATCTTTCCACTTTTCCATCATAAAAAGAAACTGGCCCTTGACTCTTTAAAAGGTTATTTCCCTCAGCTCTGAGTGATATAAATACAATATGATTTCATGACTTTAGACATGTGATACTGTCCAGAGCAGGCTGTTCTGTATCACTGAGATGCCAAAATTTGGCTGGCAGAAGTGGAAACACAGCAGGTAACAACCCAGCAGAGGCAGGCTGATGAAAGTATTTTATTTCGTTCTGTGCTGTGACCCATGTTACTACAGAAAAATATATTGGATTGTTGGTCTCTCCCTGTGAGCCAAAAAGAAGGGAGAGTTGTTGTGCCTCCCTGAGACACAGTCATGACCCCAGGTCAAGAATTTACTGACATGACGGTCTAATAAAACTCTTCTCTTTGACTATGGCAGTCGGGTCATGCTGGGAAACTTCCACCTCTCTTGTCAAAAGAGATTCAACAGTCAGAATTTGATCCTATTCCTATTCAAGGGCAAAGATGCCACTGGCATCAATAGGAGCAGCACTGGTATGAAAGAGTTGAAATGTCAAGTGTGTATTTGCAGAAACTGATTCTGCTGAAGACTATGCAGATATAATTATGCTGCTCTCTTCCCCATTGCTCTCCTTTTATATTATCTAAGGCAAAGTGCCCACAGAGGACACAGATGCACTCTATTAGATGTAGAGTGTGTATTGTTAAAAATATCCTCTCTCATACCAACTACATATTTACTCCTTTGTAACCTCATCAACTGTGACACTATGTAATTACAGATTGTTCAAGAGTCTTGTCTGCCCACTCAGTGCCAGAATGAAAAACAACTAAAGAAAACATAAAAAGGAAAACAGACAACTGAGCATGAGCCCTCCACCATGTTCCCAAGGGGCTCAGTAACTGAATATACACTTGCCATCTCAGGGAGACAGTGTCCATCAACATCATCCTCCTCCTCAGCAAGGCACTTTTAGAAGACTGAAGTTGCTAACAGAAGAAAACAGCAACATGTGGGAAAGTAAAGGTTAGACAGAATCAACATGGATGAGTCACTTTTAATTTTTTATTTCTGCTGCCCAAGCTTTCAAAAAAGTCCATTTTTCTTTCTGGGTAATGATTTCCTCTCTCATGCTGAGTTGGTGCACCCAGTGCTATGCCAGGACTCCACCTGAAGGCCCCAGGAAGGGCTGTCCCTGTTGAAAAAAATCTCAGTCCTTGACCTGTAATCAGCCCCCCATGGGAAAAGCATCAGTACAGGCAGAGCTCTGCTGAGTTTTGGGAGCTCTGCATGGATGAGACAATCTTCCCACACAGATCTAGGATCAAAAGTGGGGCTTAAGAGAGAGAATAACAAACAAGAGGATAAAACCCACTGTGAAATACCAGGTAATTTTTTAAAATGTAATTTAGCAGGGGTTTAGTTATTACCCTGAAAATAAGGCACGAACACTTTCATGACTCATATTTGTGCTTCAGTTGAATTCTTTCTTCCATGCTACAGCTGTAATTTAAAAGTTTTGCTTCATCCTGAGAGGAAAAATGAAGACATTTAAAATAAACCACCACTGAGAACTTACCCCCCCAGGGTACATGCAGAAACTACACCACCAGCAAATGTTGAATTCTGACTATGGTTCTTCTTTGGGGAAGAGCTGTACTCACCTTGTTGTTTTGGATTCCTCTCTCCTTCTACATTAAGTGTTTTGACCTGATCAGCTATAAATAGCTAATATTACAGATGGGCTTGCTGGGATGGGGACTGCATCATACTTTTGTCCTAATCTAGTGATGTTCTACACTGGCAGGTCTATCTTAATGCTTTCAGAATGTGGAAGTTTAGTGCTAATTATATAAATTAATAACTGGGAGGGGAGGGGTAGGGTGACAAACAACTTCTTGACAGCAAATCAGTAGTGAAATTGTTACTGTTCCTTTGTGTTTAACATGGACTTGCTAAGCTGAGTGGTTGGGGTTTTCTGTGATTTCACTGTGTCTCTGCGGAGCACCATACAGGATGATACAGGTTATCACTGCTTTAGCCAGTGTTCTTTAACATCCGTGTGCCTCTTTGTAAAGCACTTTCCACATCCGCAAATGCTATAAAGAGCATTGACCTCACTAGGGCTTGGCTGGTTTATGCCAGGTGTGGTCCAGGACAGGGCACTGCTTATCAGTATTGCAGAAATGATCTGATGGCCTGTTCGGGGCTAGGCTCTGAGTGTTTAGCAGAGATCTGCTTTTCAAGAGAAAATGCCTCTTCCAGATACACAGATGGTGATCACTCATCGAGCAATTCCTTTCAAACCTCTTCTCTTTCTTTCTTAGATAATTTCTTCATCCTCCCTCATCTCTTGTTAGAAGACAGTGTTGGTTTCTCACCATCCAGCATGTAGAATAAAGAAATCTCTGTCAGAGAGATATGTGGAAAGAAAGAGTTGAGAAGTACTTTTTAGACATAGAACTTCAGGTAACTTATAGAATGACTCTGTCAGTTTATATAGGTATTTCCTGGTGGAAAAGATACCTAATAAAGGGCTTTCAATCTTGTTGACAAAAGCTTGAACAAGATTGAATGGCTGGAAGTTGAAGTTAGACAAATTCAACTTTGAAACAAGATGCAATTTTCTTGCAGACAGTGTAATTAAACACCGAAAGATTATCAGTGAAGGTGAGGGTCTCACTACTGGCTGGAGGTTTCAAGGCGATACCACATACCTTCCTAAAGATGTGGTTTCAATACAACCTCAGAGGGAGGCTGGGCAGGAAGGATTCTCTCTCCCTCCCATTCCCAACTGGCCAGATGGAGATGACTGGGGGTTTGGAGATTAGGATTTTTTATTACTCCAACCTGTTTGAGGGTTGGAATTTTTTTCAAAATTACAGACTTGCCATAACTGACAAGAAGGCACCAAACAAACTAGATCTGTCTTCTAACCAGACAGAGACAAATGTTCCTAGATACCACGTTTGTATTTCTGGCTTACGTGCACAGAATCATATTGACTAAAGGTTGGAAAGAATTTCTCAGGTCCAATTGAAAAGAAATTAGTTAAAAGATGGGAGAAAGTACTACTTTCACTTAATTGTGATCAATTAGGCGTGTCCCATTTAATAAACCCTCCATCATCACTGGGGCCTCAACATACTTGGCACTACAGCTTTTTCTTTCTGTGTTATGCCTGTGGCATGCAACTGTTACCTCTAAAGACTTGAATTCTTTACCTAAAATCATCATGCTGAAAATATTTGGGAACCACGTAAAACTAGATTGACCATATTGTACAGGAGAGCAAACTAGATGATCTTATAGTGCTTTCCTACCTTAGAGGAAATTAATATTAAGAAATCTTAATGTTGTTTTCCTTTATCACAATGTGAGTTTTGATACGAAATTCCTATAAATTCAAAGCTAGCACAAGCACATGCAAACATGACTACTTTGCTAATAGCTGTGAGTTCAAGACCTTCTTGAAAAGCTCAAACAATGCACAACGCAGCAGCCCACTACATTACACAGGGATTGCTGAAGGGAAAATGGAGTTTTGCTTGCAAATAAGCTGAGCAATGTTTTAACTATTACACACCAATTATCTATGCTGCTTTTACTCACACAACCTGCTACCATATCAACATTTTTACAGCACAGGCACTTACTCCTTACGAAACATCCCTAATTCTGGTATCATAGTCCTTTCTCCAGAAGGAACCTATCCATCACGGTACCTTTTCTTCCCAGGCCACACACAATAGAAGAAATTTGTAATCTAGTAGAATTATGGCATGTGGGATCCACATCCAGAGTCCTGTTATTCCTCTTATGTCACTGTTTTATCTCAGTTTTGTATAAACAGCAACATCTTCACCAATTCTATTTGATCACAGAACATGGACAAAACAGTGGGGGGTGTCACTATGGTAATCATTGCGAATACACAGTAGTTTCTGGAGATGTATTGGACATCTCACTGCTGGCTGGCTTCAGTTCTACAACCCAGCTGCCAGCTGACTCAGAAAGCTGAAGCAGCTACCAAGCTGCTTTCAAAGCAGATTCTGTGGCTACACTTGCAGTGATCCTACCAACAGCTGCTGTATGAAGGGTGGGAAGGAAAGGACAGTAACCAGTTGCTTTGGAGTAGTTGTTCTTGGCTCATTCAGAAAAAGGCTCTTTCCAGGCTCACAAACAAGCTTTGTGAGGAAGAGGATTGGGCTGCAGACAGCAAAGACCAGCAAGGCTGAGATGTTTCACAGAATCATGGAATCTTTTAGGCTGGAAAAGACCTGTAAGATCATTGAGTCCAACCATTAACTCAGCACTGCCAAGTCCACCACTAAACCATGTCCCTAAGTGACACGTCTACACGTCTTGGAAATACTTCCAGGGATGGTGATTCCACAACTTCCCTGGGTAGCCTGATCCGTGCTTGACAAATCTTGCAGTGAAGATATTTTTCTTAATATACAATCAAAACCTCCCCTGGTGCAATTTGAGGGTGTGTCCTCTTGTCCTATCACTTGTTCCTTCGGAGGACAAACTGCCCAACCTGGCCACAACCTCTTTTCATGTAGTTGTAGGGAGTGATAAGGTTGCCCCTGAGCCTCTTTTTATTCAGGCTAAACAACCCCAGCTCCCTCAGCTGCCCCTCATAGGACATGCACTCCAGACCCTCCCCTAGCTTTGTCGCCTTTCTCTGGACACCCTCCAGCCCTTCAATGTCTTTCTTGTCATAAGGGCCCCAGAACTAAACACAGGATTTGAGATGTGGCCTCACCAGTGCGAAGTACAGGGGGACAATCACTACCCTGGTCCTGCTGGCCACAATATTGGTGATACAAGCCAGGATGCCATTGGCCTTATTGGTCACCTGGGCACATGCTGGCTCATGTTCAGCTGCTGTTGACCATCACCCTCAGGTCCTTTTCCTCTGGGCAGCTTTCCAGTCACTCTGCCCCCAGCATGTGGTTATTGTGACCCAAGTGCAGAACCCAGCACTTCACTTTGTTGAACCTCCCACCATTGGCCTCATTCAATTGATCCGGTCTGTCCAGATCACTCTGTAGAGCCTTCCTGCCCTCCAGCAGATCAACATATCCACTCAACCTGGTGTCACCTGCAAATCGAGGGTGTACCTGATCCCTTCATCTGGATCATTGATAAAGATATCAAATAGGAATGCCCCCAGTAGTGAGCCCTGGGGAACACACTTATGACCAGCCACCAGCTGGATGTAACTCCATTCACCACCCCTCTCTGGGCCCAGCCATCCAGCCAGTTTTTACCCAGTAAACAGCGTCCAAGCCATGAGCAGCCAGTTCCTGCAGGAGAATGCTGTGGGAACAAGTGACAAAGTCTTTACTAGAGTCCAGGTAAACAATATTCACAGCCTTTCCCTCATCCACTAAGAAGGTCACCTTGCCATAGAAGAAGACCAGGTTGGTCAAGACCTGCATTTCACAAATGCTTGCTGGCTGGGCCTGATCATCTGGTTGTCCTGTACAGAGATCTTTTGAAGCAGATAAAAAGAGAGTTTCACCACAACACATTGTGGCAGCATATTGGTTTTGGCCTTGTGATTCTAACACACATACTTCCAGGACATTGGCTTGTCTCAGCCTGAGACAGAACTAAATAGATCAAACTAATATATCAGATTGTATGCTGAATAATGTTTATCTCCAATGCTTGGTCTCACTTGATCTGCTATAAATGTTTACTCCGTAAATATCTAGCATATTATGAGATAAATGCCATTAC
This sequence comes from Cephalopterus ornatus, assembly GCA_013396775.1. Lineage (NCBI taxonomy): Eukaryota > Metazoa > Chordata > Aves > Passeriformes > Cotingidae > Cephalopterus > Cephalopterus ornatus. Next base: position 269,856 of record VZRE01008289.1, read on the forward strand.
TGGGAAGAGGAAGGTTTGGATCTATAGTAGATTGCATCATATTGGCTGTTTTTTTTCACAGGACAATTACTCTGCAAACTGAATCAAATATGAAAGACAGCCTTGCTCTAATAACTGCAAAGGTTTGTGGCACTAGCAGTCTCTGAGTCATTAATCTCTTTCTTCCCAATCGGTATCTCTCAATATCTACTATTCAAACAATAAAATGTGAGAACATATTCAAATATTTTGACTTCTAGATGAGTAGGCCTGGTCATTTTGACCAATGCCCTGGCTGAACTTACAAACTTTGCACTGAAGAAGTTTTTTGCCTGGTACTGTATCATAAAGATGTATAAGCCATATCCCATAGCATGTTGACAACTTGCATGTTATGAAATACACTGCATAGTGTTGTATTAGCGTTTTTCCTCTAGTACAAAACGTAACATTCAAAAACTAAACATGAATTTAAGGGATACCTGGAAATTCAAAGAGATTAAGAAACATCAGTAAGGGGCTGCTAACCAGCAAAATTCTGAACAATCACTGTAAAATTCCTTCTATTTCACAGCATACTGTGGGACATTTACAGTAAAGGGCTTATTATGGCTCTGAAGTTACAGGGCCAAGCAGCTTTTGCTGTTCATTCCAGAGTGGATGTCAACACTCTTCTCATTTTGCAACACCTTGCTGGGGACATTTTCGCAAGCAATATCAGCACATATCACGTTCATTCTCCCAAATCAGATCCTCTGCTGCTTAGTCACATGAAATAGTGTCCCATTCTCCACGTAAAGGCTACCTGTAGAGAGTTTCATCCAGTTATTACCCTCCCCGCACAGTGGTCCTATTTCTTCAGACTTTTCACCTGTCAACTTAGTGTTGTATCAAGAGGTACAATTCCCGTAACTGGGGATAAACAAGGTACCTCACCATCTAAATGCTCCAGAATAGCATCAAAGTGCTTGAAACCAAAGGAGTGCAAGATGGAAATGGACTTGACACAGGTATTATTAAATGCCATGGCAAAAAACAAGAGGTGAAGACAGATTCTTGCTGTCATGGCAAATGAAAAAAAGAGCAGTTGCCCACTATTTTCTGCACTTTCAAGGCTTGGCACTGAGCCCACATGTCTCCTAGGAGGAGGATTTTCCCTGAAATCCCGGTCTTTAGCAAACCTGATGGGGAGCATTAGAAAGAGCAAAGACAGTATGTTTTGAAAAACTCCCAGCAATCCCACAGAGGTGAGCCCAAATGGGATGAATTCATGTCTGGGAAGCCAGGAGGAGGCCCAGGGATAGATTAAAAAGAACTCACCATATCCTTGTTCATACTAATAACAAGAGCTGCCTGTCTTAGGTTTTGCTGACAGACTGTTCCCAGTGCCCTTGACCTGAAACTCACTTTACTTTTGACATTTCCTGAGCAGCTGGCATTAAACAGAAGGTTTCTTTATCTGGGCTGCAATACTCTACTTTATCCTTTGTTGATTCTCATCAGCTTCATCTCACTATACAATGTTTGTGGATTAATGTAAACTCTATGAAGATTACTGATAGCAGAAACCAGTTGAAATTACTTCAGCAGAAAATGTTTTAAATTGTAGAAGGAATTTTGTGAACAATATGTTTGTGCTGAAGCACTATTTTAGAACTATTATTGTTAAAAATGCAAAGCTTTTCTGTTTGTACAGTCTTTAATAGAAAAGGAGCCTTAGAAAGTTTGTTTTCTTTATGAGTAAATTCAAAGACACCCTTTGTTTCTAAAAGAAAGAAACTTCTACTGAAACAATAACATTGAAAATTTGGACGAAAATACAACTTTGATATTTTCCATGGAAATAGATTTGATTTTTTTCCAATCAGATGTAACAGATATGAAGAAAACAAAACACATTTTACTCTTTTTCCTTCGTTTCTCGTAACTATTCCTGCTTTCTGAAGATTATCTTCTGCTCCACCCTGGCCACACACCAACCTCCCGCTCATCATGCACTAAAAGTTCCCTTTCCTCATTCAGCTCTTTCCTTAAGAGCTGCTTCTTTTGTGAAAACTTCCTGCGTCATTTTTCTCCCTGTTGGTGATGCCAGACCTTCTCACACTTGAACTATTGTCCAGAATGTATTGTATCCACTTGAGTCAGGTTGTTAGGTCCATACCACAAAGGCCTCCAGCCCCTCCTTCGCCCCTCAGAGCACAAACACAGCAAAAGGAATTATAAAATCTTAATCAGGAAAACTCAGCAAGGTTCCTCCTGAGGAGCTGCCTAAAAAGCATGCTGGGGGAGATGCAAGGCTTGCTGGAGCTGAGGTCTTTCTGCCCTGCAGGTCCAAGCACCCTTAATGAAGTTAGGACCAACGCATGAAGGCAAAAGCTGTGCTGCAGACATCATTACAATGCCCAGCTCTACTGAGAGTTTCTCCCAACTTGACAGGATAGTTACAGAAAGAGCTTGGCTGCTCCTGGTTGAATTTCTTGTGATTCCTCAATAGAAAGCATGGGAGAGACGCTAAGGCCATTTATAGCACTGAAAATATGTATTTGTTTACACTGCATATGTGCTTAAGAAGTCTTTTGCTTCCTCTTTGCTGACTATGTAAGCTATTCCCAAATCTCATGGTGCAGGCAGCATGTATTTATATAGGTGTGGAAATAATCGTCTTCCAGTGTGTTAGGCACAAAGTATTATACAGAAAAACAGAGATCACTAAATGAAAAGTATAAACCACAGTTATTTGGTTCACAAAAACATGACCTACATTTCCTGCAAGTACAAATTGTAAACATGTTTTTTGTTTTAATGCGTGTTGCACAAAACCACTGTCAGAAAAAAAAAAAAACAACAACAAATTTAACACATCCATATGTACAAATTTTAATACTTTCTTTACAGCAAACCGCATCTCAGACTTTTCTCAGCTTTAAGCATTACTGGGTCTCTAATGACATATCTATAGCCTGGATTTTTGTTCTAATGGAGTTTGATGAAAGCTCTGTCAAGAACGGGTGGCATAGGCAATACGGTTTCACCTTAACCATTTTCTTCAGTAGAAAACATTTTAATAATAGAAAATAATAAAACATAAGGGCCATTGCAGCTGAAGTTCTCAGAGACTGCCTGATGGCCAGAGCTGAGCATAAGTGTTTTCTACTCCTGTATGCAGTGTTTCACAGACTTTCTTAATTATTTTTTTTCAGTGCTCATTGGTTTTTATACAACATGACATTTTGTTTAACAATCCTAGGTATCATTCTACTCTGAATCACAGGAGGCTCAGATGTATTTCATCTTCGTCTCAGAGCTCTTACTTAAGAATTTACTTCCGCCTGGGGAAGAGCCATGAACCAGTCAGGATCTGAGGTGTATAAGGCATAAATTCCACAATACAAAATATGTAGAAATTCATCTAATTCCTCAGTCATTTCCTTGCTGAGTAAAGTGTGTGCACTTGTCTGAAAAACAGAGTTTTGTGGAGGAGCAGGGCTATCTTGTCCCTCCCATCAGTGGTGAACCTTCAAGGTACCAAGAGACATCCGCCAAGGTCAATATTTGGACAGCTGAGGATGCCCACTCTCAGCTGAATCTGGTCAAAATTACACAATATGATTCAAGATAAGGATCAGGTTCATTATTTTCTCTAAAATTAAAAAATTTTCAATTCATGTTTGTCCATGGATGCTTGACACAGAAAGGATTGAAATAATTTGTCACCAGTATGAAAAAGAAAAACCCAAACCCAAACTCCGCATGAGCACAAGAGAGGTGTCTCTTCTGACATCAGTGTTTATTAGGTATAAGAAAATGTTATAATTTCTGTAGCATACCATCCACCGCACTTCTTAATAGAAGAAGATTAGGGGAATAAAATTAAATGTAGCAACCTGTTTATTCGAGTATGAAGCACCACAGCCTTTGTTCATATGGGGGTTCCAGCTGTGGAGCGAGTGACCTGTGGGGAAGAATATCCAGCTTACGGAGAAGGGCAGCAGGCGTGTTATAGCTGTGGCACTCGCAGGGAACATCTCTTCAGCCAAAGGGTCTCGACACCATTAACCAAGGCCTGAGCCGCGTGATCCACGCGGATGGAAGGTCTTGGGTCATGTTTGGGCAAAGACGTCTTTAGGAGGTGAGAAAAGCCATCCCAGCTGCTGGATTCCTCACACTCCATCGTGCTCCGAGGGGACAGTTTCCTCTCCAACTGTCAGAAAATACCACTTCTGGTGTTAGTATCCTATTTTGTCTCTGAACCAAAGAAGGGGGGAAAAAATAATACCCCAGCGGGTCACGGAGTTCAGAGAAAATCCTACAAGCTTTTCCTGAACAAATAACAGATAGTGACCTCTGGCCCTGCCTTTGCATGAGAATTGCCATCAGCATTCGGAGCCACTGCTGCTGCAGGGGACGCACAAATAGCAGATTCTGATTTAAAACTCAGATTATTTTTTTTTTTTTTTTTTTTTTTTTTAAATATATTTTTTTAAGTACCCAGAAGAAAAGGTTTTG